>CM047806.1:109905121-110456911 GCA_026214975.1 Gentiana macrophylla
TAAGTGGGGTCGATCCTAACGACGCATTCTCTAATACACGCCCACGTCATACCCAAGTGTCTCTACACTTCGATAGACGAGATCTATCCCCACCTTCTAAAAGATAGAAGACATCCAATACATGCTAGTCCGATTATACTATCAATGTCCCATTTGATAATATGTAAGACTAGAGACATTTAAGTACCAACCTTGTTATAGTGATTAGAGATCTCATCAACCATAATCAATATCATGGTTTCTCTATCACAGATTGATACTAGGGACGTTACTATATATATACAACAAATAATATGAAGACAAACAATATATAATAACATAAGTGCTTTTATTAATCATAATAAAGTTATTACATGAACTAAATAGACTGTAAATGACCCGACCCGGTCGGATCCGGTCCGACCCGATTGGGTTTAGGACACCTTTCCAACAGCAAGTCTGCTGAGGGTCAGCTGACTGATAATCGAGATCAAGAGCTGTTTGATGTATTTACTAAAGGATTAGAGGAACAACTTACAGCAGCAACACTTCTTGAAGATGCTATCCTGAAAGGAACTGTTGAAGCTATGATGATTGAGTTGACTGAAGTCATTTCTGAAGGATCAGCTTAATATCAGGATAGTGTGGACACTGATGAAACCTTGACACATGCTGCTAATGTATTGAAAGAGATTGCTGAGGTTGGTGGCATTTTGGAG
The DNA here is from genome assembly GCA_026214975.1 of Gentiana macrophylla. Taxonomy (NCBI): domain Eukaryota; kingdom Viridiplantae; phylum Streptophyta; class Magnoliopsida; order Gentianales; family Gentianaceae; genus Gentiana; species Gentiana macrophylla. The sequence goes on from CM047806.1 coordinate 109,905,820, forward strand.
GAAAACCTGGCTGTTTTTCCTCAAATTAGAGAAGATGTGGAGGTTCAGTCTGCTAAGGTACAAACATCAACTGAACACAGGTCGGAACTGGAGGTCCAAAATACTGAGGATTAAACAGTATTAAGACAAAGGTTGGATCTATTATTGGGATTGAAGGAATCCGCTGTGTTTTGTGTGGAAGCTACTGAAGAAAGGGCTGCTGATGGAAAAATTGGACAACAAGCTGCTGATAAACAACCTGAGGAGCAATTTGTTGACTATGATTTTAGTGATGAAGAATTTTAGTTGCCTGAAGAAGAAATCGAAGTGCCTCAACAAGCACAAGAACCTATAATTGAGGAGGTACCTATTTTAAATATGGTTAAAGAAGGTCATGAACCCCGTGTATGGGACAGGACTAGAGCAATTGTTGTAAGGGTACCAAGGGCTAAGGATAATGTTGAAGAGCCTGGTGGAAACTTTGCTGGTGGTATGGCTGGAATGGCTGCTGCAATACGAGCACATATTTTGAATGAGTTAAGAGCTGTAAGAGATGATATTACACAGCTAAGAACTCAGTTGACTAGGAGTGAACAGAGATTTAAAGATTTAGTGAATTTAGTGAAAAACAAAGGAAGGACTACTGAGACAGTAGCATCAAATGTTACTCATCTACAGTTCTCTACTGATGATTTGCTAAGACAAGTTGTCTATGTCAAGCAGAATGCTGGAAAAAGAGACAAAAACATGGTTGAGCAGATTGCATCCCTGCATAAAAGGGTTGATAAGTTGGCTGAGACAAATAAACTTGTTGAGATACGTCACCCTACTGTACTCGATCCTAAACTTACTGAGAGGATCAACCTACTGAAGAAAACTATGGAAGGCTGGATTATTACAGTTGACAGAAGAATAGAAATCATGGAAGGACAACTGAATAATCTGGTAAACACACAGGAAAGTGTATTAGGCCTACTGAACCATTTTATTGATGGTGTCAATAAGGGGGAAGAAGGACAAACATCAGATGCAAAAGAGGCAGCAAGGATATACAACAGGAAGAGATTTGAGGCTAAAATCAATGAATTTAGAGCACCTACACCTGGAAGAGTACAACAGACAGATGATCTGCTAAAGGAATTCAAACATGCTTATGGTGTAAGAAGAAGACCATACCAGGATATGATTTTTCAGGAAGGTCTAAACTCCTTCATTGGACTTAAAATGTCGGAGACAAGGATCAAATCCTTGAAAATGACTAGAAAAGGTCAAACTGGTAGATGAGGTCATGCTGGAAGAACATCTGGAGGTAGACAACAAACATCTGCTGAACAAAAAGCAAAAAGATTATGTAGAAGAATCAAGGTATGCTACATGGGAGGAGGATTTAACTGGCATGGTGTCCAGTTAACTCTAGCTGAAGCTTGGAAGTGGTGGAAAATGGTACATACCTGGATTGATTTCTCAAGAATTGAAAATCAGTGGATGGTGGATATGCAAAGAGAAATCAGAGTTTACCTTCAGAAAAGAGAACAAGACAAGGATAGAAACAAGATCAGCACACTTACATATTCCTTTATCTTTATGTTGATCCTAGTTTGTAATAACTTTGAACAAATCTGATTTTAATGAGATATGGATGAAATTTGTTCTATTTTTGTTTTTATCTTTTTGCTTTGCTGTAAGGAGGGTATTGGCATCATCACTAAAAAGGGGGAAATTGTTGGACATATTTTAAGTTTTAATGATGAGTGCCAGACTAGCTGTTATAAAGCAAAGGCAAAAAGATGTATAGATTAAATGTATTGGTTTACTAGAGTTTGATTTTTGTATAGGTTTGATCAAACAAGCACTATAAAGAGGTCAGCTGACTTGTTCAGCAGACCTATCTAGGTCAGTAGGGTGTCTAGGTCAGTAGAGTGTCTAGGAACTTGCTGATGGTTGAAGACTGAGGGTAAACTCAGTTATGAAGGCTAAGGGATCAAACTTAGTATTTAAAGTCAAGGATATGGGATCAAAATTTAGGAGAGTCTGTGATGACCTAAACCGATCACATATACCATGTGTAGAAGGTCTAAGTTCTATTTAAGTAAAGCGGTGATGGGAACTTGGTTATAATTAAAATGGTGTACTCTAACTTCATAATGAAACGTTAGATAAAAAGAAGTCAGCAGAAGTGTTTATAAAACACACCAGACTATAAGTCAGCTGACAGTAATTGTCATCAGCAGACTGATATAATAGGTGTCTGCTGAATGGAAAATTCGAATTAATCCAAGTTTGCTTTTGGATGATTAAATGGATAATGATGAATTACAAGCCTTGGATTATTCAGTAAATCAATGGTCAAGATTAAAAAGACGTTGGAAGGATTCAGAGCCATATCCAATGGAGATAAGTCAATGGATGGACAGACTGGACTGTCAAAAAGCAACACTGACAGTGTCAGTATGATGCAGCAGAGGTAAAAGTCAATCAAGATAGAGACAAATCTGAAATGGCTATATTTGAATTTCAAACACAAGTCACAGGATTCACACCTATAAATAGAGGACTCCTGATTCATATTGAAGATGATGATCAACATAAGAATCCATACGATGGAACAAGTTTTTAAGCAAGAAACTACCCTGCTGACATTCACTGAGCTTTAATCTACTGATCAAGAATCTTCTTCAAGTGTATCCTGCTATCAAGTTACATCTAGTATACGCACTTGAAGACTACAAGCTGCTGATCATTTCATCCTGATCAAAAGCTGCTAAAAGCTGAATCACATTCTTGATACAACCCTTCTTTTTCAAGAAGCTTGCTGAAGACAGAGAAGCACTTTTGAAGAGTCAAGAAATGTTGTTTGTGGTGGAACAGGTGAAGAGGCAATCCTACCCTTCAAGGACCAGTAGAATACTTTGAAGCAGCAATCCTACCTGTTTCAAGTGCTCGGATTGTGAAGCCATAGTCATTGGTGAAGGACAAACATTTTAGGGATTTTTGTAACAACAACCTCAAGACTTTCCTCCAACATCACAGGAGAAGAATGGACTGACAGTATTACACCACTATAAATCTTGCCTACATTCTGCAATTTACTTTATCAGCATACTCATCACATAAATCTACTGAACTAGCAACTGAATCACACTACTTACACTACTGAGTATCCAATACTTAGTATCATATTTATAACCATAAGTAACAAGGCATAATATAATATATTCCGCTGCAACAAATTCAATAGCTTCAATAGTCAGTAGACTACTGAGTGGTCAGCAGACTATTGACCCTGCTAAGTTTGTAAAACTCCAAAAAGTTTTTAAGTGTTAAGTTTATTCACCTCCCGCCCCCCTCTAAACTTAACCAAAGCCTTTTCAAGGGACCAACAATAGTGTCTTACGTGAGTATGTCACACAATAAGTCCGTTTATGGTGTCTTACATGAGTATGTCACACGATAAGTAGTCCTAATGGAGTCGGAAGTCCGTTTATGGTGCCTTACGTGAGTATGTCACACGATAAGTAGTCCTAATGGAATCAGAAGTCCGTTTATGGTGTCTTATGTGAGTATGTCACACGTAAGTAGTCCTAAATGAGTCGGAAGTACGTTCATGGTATCTGACATGAGTATGTCACACGATAAGTAATCCTAATGGAATCGGAATTCTGTTCATAGTGTCTTACGTGAGTATGTCACACAATAAGTTCGTTTATGGTGTCTTCCGTGATTATGTCACATGATAAGTAGTCCTAATAGAATCTGAAGTCCGTTTATAGTGTCTTACGTGAGTATGTCACACATAAGTCTGTTTATGGTGTCTTACATGAGTATGTCACACAATACGTCCGTTTATGGTGTGTTACGTGAGTATGTCACACGATAAGTCTGTTTATGGTGTCTTACGTGAGTATGTCACACGATAAGTAATCCTAATGGAATCAAAAGTCCGTTTATGGTGTCTTACGTGAGTATGTCACGCAATAAGTCTGTTTATGGTGTCTTACGTGAGTATGTCGCACGATAAGTAGTCCATTTAAATTTGTTTTAATTATTACTATTAGTAGTAAGAAGATGTATTAACTATTTTTTTTAATAATCAATTAATAATGATGTAACTAGACTATTTTTTTTTAATCTCCCCCTCCATCATCATCAATTCCCGCCCTTAAGCTGTTCCCCTCTCAATTGCCGCGACCAAAATTTTTTCTTTCCCACTAAGAATCGCCAAAAAAATTGAAATTTTCAAATTCCCTTATTTGATTCGAATTCTTCACCCACAACTAACCCCTCTAACCTAACCCAACTACATCCCCGCCCCTTTCATTGATGTCTTTCCCTCGTTTGTTCTTCCCACCATTCAACCTTCAAAATCTCCATTAAAGAAACCAAACATTCACACTCTACAAATAATAAAATAATTAATACTACCGGCTTTCCGAGGTAACTCTTTAGTTTTTCCAGAATGTTGTTACATTTTTTTTTGAATTCGAGCTAATTTCTAACATATTGTGTGAATTAACAGAGCATCAATGACTTAACAGAGCTAATTTTGGTAAGTTACTCTGCTCTTTTGTTTTTTCTTTTCTTTTAGGGGCTTTCCGAGGCAACTCTTTAGTTTTTCCAGAATTTTGTTATATTTTTGTGAATTCGAGCTAATTTCTAACATATTTGTGTGAATTAATAGAGCATCATTGACTAAACATAGCTAATTTTGGTGAGTTACTCTGCTCTTTTTTTTAGCTTTTCTGTAAGGGGCTTCCCAGTTGGTCTTCTTCAATTGTTTGCGTGTTCGTTTGTGACACGATTTTGTATGTATGCCCTTATGAATTTTGTTACATTTTTGGGAATTTGAGCAAATTTCTAACATATTGGGGTGAATTAACCGAGATATCAATTACTTAACAGAGCTAATTTTGGTGAGTTACTATTCTCTTATGAATTATGTTGTTTTGAAATGAAGAAGCAGTCAAATTCACTCATAGATTGCCCTCTTGTGAATCGGGAGTAGTTGTTAGGGGCGTTTAGTTATTTATTTGAGATATAGACTGACCAATACAAACAGGCCAATCGGGAGTAAAATATGAAGGGTTGGCTGGTGAGATATAGACATGCCAATTAATACTCAATTATGCATAATGTTTTTTTTTCCTTTTCACAGTGCCTGCAATCTCTAAACCGAACCTGAAGCAAAATATGAAGGGTACTTCTCCGATTTCTAGTTCTTCTAGCAAGGTAAATGAATCTGGGCCATTTCATGTGCGTACATTGTTATGCAAATAAGGTGTTCCTACAAAATTGGTGACATCAGGAACACAGGCTAACCCAGGGAGACTGTTCTACGGTTGTCCTTATTGGCCGGTATGACTAATTATTTTGGTTATACTTTCCATTTTTTTCAAGGGATAATGTGTCTGTATAATAATTGGAATTTCTTATTTAGCAGGATGATGAAGGCAAATGTGACTATTTCATATGGCATGACAAGGTGTCTGCATCTACTGGGCCTTCTGGCAAGGTGTCTTCATCTACTGGGTCATATGGCAAGGTGTCTTCATCTACTGGGCCACATGAACATGTTACCTCTGTGAACTTGATGAAGAAAACATATAAACTTGAATACACAATCGGTGTCCTTCAAAATGATATTGAAATGATAAAGTGCATGCGAGACAATGATGCAAAAAAAATTGAACAAGTTGATATCAACGTCATTGAGTTACTGAGAGGTTGCAATTCATATTCCATGGTTCAAATGTTACTCCATGATAGAGAAAGGATTGCTTGCCTGGAGACACTACTTGAAAAGATCAGGCTAGGGAACGATTCCTCTCAAAAGAAACTTGTATTATTGACTATTACTTGTCTAACCTTTTATTTCGTATTTCATCTTACCTAATAAAAACTTAAGTTCTTGGAATTCTGTATTTTTCTGTACTCTGGATTTGGTTTTCTTATCTATTGCTTATTTGAAGGATTTGAATGGTAATCACATTAAACAAAAAAGGAGAACAACCAACACATCAATGTTTTACAAGTTTAAACCTGTTTTCGGGGGCTACACAAGCTTAAACTTGTTTCCAGGGCCGACACTTTAAAAATACAACATAATTTACATCTTCAATGCTTACACATCAACCAATCATCCTCAATATTTAAATAGCCACAAAATGTAAACATATCATCCTCTTCATCAACATTAATAATTAAACAGCCACAATATGTATCCCATCGCCTTCCTGTAACATTGTCAAAGAAAAAAGGTAACAAGCTTAATGCAATGTAACATGATTGAATAAAGAAACTCTAAATATTAATACATACAATACCCTATCATGGCAAAGTAGGAGTATCGTTGGTGAGCATTTTTCCACCAATCAAACTCTTACAAGTGGAAGCGAAATGACCATTGACACCGCATTTGCCACAAACATACTTTGTCTTTCTGTCCCCAGCTGAGTGTTTCCTCTTTTTTGATGGCCGTCCACTTTGTCTCTTTGGCACCTTCGGTGGTAAAACCACATCGATAAGCACATCATCAGGATACACTCATTCATCTTCATTTTGAAGTGGATACACACATTTGGAATAAGCTAGCCTCCAACAACTGACGCTATAATACCAAGTGCAATAATTGGAGGTTTCCTTCCCTGTGTACTCCAACACAGCAGCTGCATGCTCGCATGGATACATGTCCAAATGGAATTTTTTACATGTAAACGTCTTCAAACCCAACTCAACGATGTAAGAAATAACAGCATCCTTGTCACGAACATCATACTTATCTAAGGAAAGTGGATTAACTGAAAATCGTTTGGCTGACTTGAAGCTTTTGTTCACTTCGATTTCAATTTCGGGAGTAAGAGCATCAAGGCATTTTGTAGATGATTCATTTCTTTTAGCAAACCAATCATGTAACATCTAACGGATATGTTCAATCAATCCAACAATTGAAACTTATCGACCACGCTTTAGCCTAGCATTCATAGACTCGGCATGGTTTGTGGTCATTATGTTGTAACGAAATGCCTCAAATTTAGCTCTAGACCACATAGGGAATTCTGCTTCTTTCAAATATTCATTAGCTTTCAGACATTGCTATATAATGTGTCGAAATGCAACTTGAATTCTGCTTCTGTAGAGGTGACATGTCCCTACTGGGTGTTCAGTCTAACCGGCAGTGTATCGGGTCAACTGTAGCCTAGTTGGTGAGTCAAGGTTGTATCCCACAAGGAGTGTATTGGTTGACCACCGATTAGGTTCATATTTTCGATCCAAGTCGCAATTTTGCAAAAGATAAGTGACACTTAATATAACTAAACTCAATGAAAAATGCGACTAACCAAGAAAATGCTTTGCTCCAATGGACTTTCTTAACTATGAAAGAGTTGGCTACCTTCCTTCCTCCCAAAGATGTTCAAAAGTGTGGACCGGTGTGTTCCTCGACTAGCAATCCCCTTTCTTTCGAATGAATGAGATTACTCTATTCCTCCTCCTTGACTTAGGTACCCTAAGTCTAATGATTCGACATGATATGCACTTGAACACAAGCCGAAGTACCCTCAGATAAGAAACCGAATTCCACTTAAGGTCGGTTTTACCTTCCGATTCTCCTACCCCTTTCCCACACTCAATATACCCTTTCGGTCTCTACCAAGTATGTGTGTGCAAACTAGGGTTAATTACTTCCTAGATTGCTATCAACAATATCAAGTAGAAGAAGGCTCAACACTACAAGAAACTCAAATGAAAAACTACCAACTCATTCACAATCAAAAGAATCCACATTCACTTCACATTATCTTGGCTAGTATGAAACTAGCCACTCAAAGTTATGATTTCCAACATATCAAGGTTAGAATTCTTAACAATAAGAACAATTAAATCAAAGTAAAGGCTAATAATTATACCAATCACAAGCTAACAACTTGAAAGAGGAAAACTTGCATTTCAACCTTCAAAACCTCCATTAGAGAGAGTGTATCCCAAAAGCTAAAACCTTTTCCAACTAGAATTCATCCAAGAATCAAGTCAAGAATTCTTAATGTTTACACTTTCAATTTAAAAGCTAAATTTATGATAATTTTGTCTAGAAGAGTGTTGGGGAGCTTTTGCATCACTAAACAAAAAGAAAATTTATAAACCCTAACCTAATTGCAAAACTAACTCCTAACCGGCCGAATACCGGGTTGTTGATAGTAGAGCGAGATAAGTAAGGGGTCGATCCATAGGGAATTGGGATGTTGAATCTAATTTCATTAACTCTCTCAATTGTTACTCAAAGAATGAATAAACAAAAGAAACGAAAGAACAAAACATAAAAACAGAAAAACATAAACGAACAATAAAAATAAATCTAACCTAAGAAACATGGGAACAACCAAAGTACAAACCTAAGTGATTTCAATTCTAGTTAATCTCATGATTCTAATTCAGTTTGTGGTTTCACCCTTTCACGAGACACAAATCCCTAATCTCTTAGTGAACTTATCTCTCAAGCTATGAAAGCCTACTTTGTAGTGAATTCAATTATCTATCTCTCATCTTTCGAGTGTTGAGGCGATTTACCAAACAAAACTCGGGTGTAGATTCAATTAACTCTCGTTTTTAAAGAACCTAACAACCTAGGAATCTAACTCATTAACTTGTCATCATTAATGGCTAAAAACCCTATCTTTCTATGGTGATCTAGCGTTTACGCAACTTCCGTATTATAAACATCAATCGTGAACTAATCTTTCGATTCTAATTCACATGGCATACAAATCGCATAGAAAAATACAAACTAATTCAAACGTCATGAAGAAAAACTGGAATTAAATTAATCATAAGAGAACTCACATAGTCTTGGATACAATGGTTGAAACACCATGGAAACGAAAAGAAAAGCTACATAATCTACTCCTAATCTAACCTCGGTTCACCCGAGCACAAGGCTCGGGTGACCGGCCTTCAACTCTCCAAGATGCGGCTGTGCTCTCTTTTTGATGTGAAGAAAAATATGGATGCCCTTAGGGTTGGGGCGACGGCTGTTTAAATAGAAGATTAAGTCGGTTTAGGCAAAGGCGGCGGCGGACGCTCGTTTGAATACATGGACGCCCGTCCATTTGCCTTGGACGGAGAGTCAACGCTCGTTCAGCTTGCGTCTGGAGACTCTGAATGTAAAATCTCTTCTAGGACGCTCGTCCACTTCACCAAACGCCCGTCCACTATTGAACGCTCGTCTGCTTCAGATGGACGCTCGTCCATATTGACTTGAAATCGAATTTCTTGATTTTTCCATCTTTATCTTGATTTATTTCTTTCCTTATCTCTTTTATTCTTCCATATCTTTAATTGATCCTCTTCCATCTCGAATTTAGCCTTTTAGGATCATCTTTTCCATCATTAATTGGGTATCTACAAATATCAAAAACATACCAAAACGTAATAATTTCCAAAATAATATAAAAACATCAAATAAACATAAAAATCGATACGTTTTCATATTTAATCATTAAAAACCTTATTTACTCAATATTTGACTATAAGGCCCGATATCTATGAAAATAATCCATATATGGGGGAAATTGATTCATAAAATATATATAAAAATCACTATAATTTGGCCCTAAACAAAGAGCCTTGAAAGTGGAAGTGCCTTCAAGTCTGAGAAAGAGTTATGTTCTTTCAGCCTCCTTTCCAAATGAAGTCAAGAATAAGCTTTAAAACGTGAAATCCGGGATTTTCGGCGTCCGCCTCCTGTGCACTCGGTGTGTGCCAGCTTCTGGCAGGTAGCTGGGTGAGTCAGAATCATTAAATGATGCTCAGACTTCCAACTGTCAAATTCCGGCACACACCGTCTGTGTACTCGGCGTGCGCTGACTTTCTAATCTTGGCTTGTGCTTTAACTTCATCAACAAAAAACCTCCCTAAAGCTCGATGGTCTGCTTCAAGCTCTTCTAAAACTAATATCTAACCTGGGTATCTACAAAACAAAGCCAAAAAACGATACCCCGTATAATTCCGATACAAAACTTGGCATAAAAGCCTAAAATATGGGGTTAGATAATTAAAACTTATTTACAACTTTTGATCTATTTCATCACATAATTACATGAATTTGATATAAGAGCGCCACTAAAAGCTTAAGAATTGGGATAAAAATACATCATTCGGTTGACTTACATCAATAGGCCTCTGCAGCTTTCTGAAAGAGCTTTCCCGCACCACGTCTCGGATATTTAATCCTTAAATTCTTTTGCATATGATACATGCAATGCCCATGGTGCGCATTCTTAAACACCACCTTGAAAGATTACTATCGGCATGATCAGAAAGTATCGCAAGATCATTCGTGTCCCCAGTGATGGGTTTTAGCTTATCAAAAACCATATCCAAGACTCTATACTTTCAGAAGCAACAAAACCCCAAGCAAGTGGAAATATTTGATGATTTGCATCTTGACATGTTGCCCCAAGTAAGGTCCTTTTATAATGTGTTTTCAAATGCGTGCCGTCCACAGAAATGACTTTCTGCATCGCCAAATGATAACCCTCAATACTTTGACCAAGTGCCATGAAAAGTATTTGAAAACATTCCCATCACATTTTTCAATATGATATACAGTGTCCGGGTTTCTAGCCTTCAGCCTATAACAATAGTTGGGTAATTCTCCCCAACTTTTGTTTGGATTACCCCTTATCAATCCTTCTACATAACCCTTAGTCTTGTACGCCTTGCAATAAGTTACATCATATCCAAATTCTTGCTGCAAATCATGCATCAAGTCCTTTGGTGCGTTAATACGATTGGCATCTTTAAACCTTGTGGAAAAGTATGTGCCAATTAGCTTATGCGTAGCATGTCTATGGTCTTTTCGATGAGCAATAGGTGGGCAGCTATACTTATTTGCATACGTTACCACTACAAATCGCTCAGAAGGTGCTTGAAGTTTGGTGGCTCGTAAACGCCATTTGCATCCGGCGGCTTCACATAAAACTGAATAAACGCTTTTGTTGGAAGTTTGTGTTTTGAATTCAAACTTGTACTTCATAGCCAACTTCGCAAGTATGAATAGCAATTTTGCATTCAAACGGATCATTCACACGAAAGTCTTCATGTTCGGGAATGCACACTAAAGTATCACCTACAGTACGGCTACAACAAAAGTCTTCAGGTTCAATTCTTTGCACGTTAACCACAGTTGGGGGTGCATTCAAGGGATCAACAATCTCGTTTCTCACAACAAAGCCATCAACATTCTCATTTGACATTTCATCAGCCCGTTCATGCTAATTCTCTGATATGATTCTTTTAAATAAACATCTTCACCCAAATTCGACAATAAGGAGTCTTCAAGTTGCTCATTAAAGTCCATGTTGTCACCCCCCATGTTCAAATGAGAATCTTCGACACATGTCTCTATGCTTTCTGTTCTTACATCCAACAACATCTATTTCATCCCATTCCCAACAACATCGATATATGTCTCTTCATTAACATTCTTTTCAACACATGTCTCTATGCTTTCTATTCTTACATCCAACATCTCTTTAATGTCATTCCCAACAACATCCACATCTATCTCTTCATTAACATTCTTTTCAACACAAGTCTCTATGCTTTCTATTCTTACATCTAACATATTTTTTTATATCCCATTTCCTAAAACATCAACATCTGTCTCTTCATTAACATTTTTTTCAACATATGTCTCTATGCTTTCTCTTTTTACAACCAACATCTCTTTCATCCCATTCCCCAAACCATCAACATCTGTCTCTTCATTAACATTCTTTTCAACACATGTCTCTATGCTTTCTCTTCTTACATCCAACATCTCTTTCAACCTATTTCCCAAAACATCAACATCTGTTTCTTCATTTCTTTCAACACATGTTTCTTGACTTTCATAAACCTCGGTACACTTTTCCTTTTCCTTCAAACATATTAATAAAGCATTTTGTTTTAAATTACAAACAGATATAAACTGATTCACAAGCTTATCGCAATCAAGCACCATCGGTCTAGCTTTACTAATGGGGACCATATATTTCATCTCAAACTCATAGAATGTTGTATCGATTTCCAACTCATTTTTCACCATGTCATACAATTCTTTAAATGTAAGGTTTTTTTTACACTCAAAATCGTCGAGACTTCTTCAGATTCACATCCTACATACTTCCAAGACCATAGACCATAGACATCTTTTTCAACCTCCACAGGGTAAAATATAAATATACAAACTTTATCTTCCATCACGCTTCACCGAGATCTTGTTTTTATTCAATACAATAATTACAAACCAATATACACATATACAAAATCCACAACTCTTGAATATAGCATTGCATTCAATTTATTTTAAATCACAAATCAATTTCAATTTCGTTCAAATAGCCATTAACAAGTTTAAACTTGTGTGTCACACTTTAATCAAGCTTTTAATACGTTGCCATTCACCTTGAAATGCAGATAGAAGTTCACATAGCCATTAACAAGTTTAAACTTGTGCCACACTATAATCAATCCACCTTGAAATGCAGACAGAAGTTCACATAGCCATTAACAAGTTTAAAGTTGTGTCACACTATAATCAATCTTTTAATACGATTACCATTCACCTGGAAATGCAACTAGAAAATATAACCAAATAGATAGATATAGATAGTCATACCGGGTAATAATTACCAATTCAATTCAGATCAAATAGCCATTTCAATCGTGGTCGCCCCCATTTTCAATTCAATTCAGAGTCCCGCATGGGTAAGTAAACTAACAAACTCAATTTGCCTAAATCATTCAACACCACATACACACCTTCCTAATCTCCAAAATCATATACACCACAAACTCAATCGTATACATGCAATTGAATGGTATTAGCTTAATTTACATTCACATACCGATATGGAGAGCCAAGAAACCCTTTCGATTACCATCCAGCTCGGCTCGGACAATGATTGACGGAGAATAAGAAGAGAGGGCTGTTCCGGCGAGGACAATGACTGGACACCGAGAGAGAGACAGCAGAGTAATTGGCTTTGCGAAGAGAGAGGCGGAGCAGAGTAATTGGTTTGCAAAGGGGGAAATAGGAAATAGGAAGTCCGGTTGATCAGATTTTGGCGCGATAGGAAGAGGCTTGATCGGATTTTGGCGCGTAAATTATGGTGGTTATTTTATCCGCCCTAATTTAGGGGGTGGGGTTAAGAATAATTAATCAGAATTTTTGACTAGGGGTTAATTACATTTTTAGGGTTAAGTAAATCACCCCAAATCAAGAAGGGGGAAGGACATTATTGGTTTTTCACCCAACTTGTATAGTCCAAGGTTTTTCATGGCATGAATTATGTGATAAGCTTATGCTTGCAACAATTTCCGTTGACAAACTCATATAACTAAAGACCATATTTTCATTTTGTTTTACTTTCTTTATTTTCCTATACTTTATAAACGATGAAAATGAATTATTCTTTGACCAAATATGTTGAAGGGCTTTTTTTTTTTAATGTTTTTATTTTTAATTTATGTGTATGTATGTAAGAAATAAGTCCTTTTTGAAAGGACTTTTAAGTAAAATGATATACTAGTATACTACTAAGTCATATGAGGAGAAGGACGGGTAAAAGATACGTATCCACCGTCTTCTCAAAAAAAAAAATAAAATAAAATAAAAAATAAAAACGTATCTACCAAAAAAAGAACATGCGGCTGTTCGGCTGTTCACCTTTTTTTCAATACTCTTCCGCCGTTTAACATTTTCTTTTTCTTCGTTCATTTGTAAACGCTGATACACCTTCCGTCCCGCGATATAAGTTTTTTTAACTTTTTTTTTGGTATCCCAAAATATAAGTCATACTCACATTTCAATACAAGATTAATACATTGTTTTTACCTTCACACTAAACAATGCAATATTATAGACCACACCCAAAAAACAACACAATATTTTGCTTTGAAATATTAAAAACTAACTCATTTATGATTATTCTTCATCTGTATGAAAAGATCAAAAGGACTATAATACGGGACGGAGTGAGTACCTTTTGCTGTATAAATAATGAAAGACATATGGCAGTACAACACGCTAGCCAGCTTTGACAAGATTTTAACTAAACTAAGACATCCTTAAAGAAACGCTAGCCGTCTTTGAAATATTTTGAATTGCAATTGTCTAAACATGGACGGATTTTCCTTTACTCAAGATGCATGCATGCCGGTTTGATATGGTATTATAATCGATCTTGGTTTTCCTATATAAGTTTACACAATAAAATGGATCAAAACTCAGAAAAATAATCAAATATAACTTGTTTGATTATATAGCAAGGTCAGAGAAGTAGTAATTAAGAAGATGGTTAAGCATGTGTTCACATTTTTCTTCGTGGTCCTCTTCGTTGTTGTCGGTTAGCTTCTCTTCTATTTTTTTCTTTTTTTTTTTTTTTTTTTTTAACATTTACTTTTGCAATAATTTTGTGATTGATATTTCTTTATATAAACTTATTGTTAGCATCAGAATTTCATGCCTTGATGAACGGTGACGTGATGATATGATATATTCACTACGAATGTAAATTTTTTTTTTTTTTTTCCCGTTGATTATGATTTTCTCCTGTTAAATCAATTGCCAAAAGGTGTTGTTGCAGGTTGCTGTAACTATGGTTCTGCAGAAGGAGTAAAGAAAAGAAATGGACTTGCAGGACCATTCAATAGGGCCATGAAATGGAATCCGAAGGGAAACAGCTACGTCATGAATCAGTCGTTTCGATCAAGAAAGCTCTCTCTCTTTAAACCAATTTCACCAAAATGTACAGAATTGGCATGTTCAATATATGGAAATATATATGAATATATGGGTACAAATACGATAGACACTTGTTGGGACGACGCAGGCTGTGGACCTTGTGTTAAGGCCACAAGCTTGTGTACTGATCCACCACAGCCTCCTCCTCCACCACCTCTTGTATGTGAAGAAACACCATGCGATACAGATCCAAATATATGCTATAACATTGGTTGTGGACCCTGTGACCCTGACACAAATCAGTTTTGTTTGGATCAAAGATGTTATCTTAGGCCATGCGATCCAAAAGATGATGACTGCTCCAATAAGGGTTGTGGATCGTGCGACCCTGGTCGAAAAACTTGCAACGAGGCAGAACCTGTTGATGATGATGATGTTTTGGTGCTACCATCAATTAAGACCTGACACGTGGCAAAAGCATCACCCGTTTAACTTATATGCTCTATAAGTTTTCCTTTTTTCTTTGTTTGTGTAACGAGTTGGAGTGTCATACATTCCTTCTCTCTCTCTTTTCTCTTTAAATTGCTTTACACAATGTATTTGCTTTGTTTCCTTTAAGTACGTATTCAATGTATTTTCGAGGAGGCTCCTCTCGACTTGTTACATTTATATTTCTCTGATTTGCCTTTTTACTACATTAAGTGTAATGCTTTTATATGTTGTATTAGAAGACAATCCTAAAGTAGTCGTAAAATTTATATGGAATATGACAGTTTTGATGAAAAAAATTATACATAAAGTCAACATTATTATCATCCCATTATACATTTTTCAACTGAAAAAAATAATCCTAGAACAAAAGATGAAGACAAACATAATCAAAATATAATGTTGGATGTAATAGCTAGAACATATTTAAGCCATAGGCATTAAGGCCACGAATATTCACCGGGCCCTATTTGCACCACAACGATTCTACTGGTATACCAAACTACCTATGTATAACAGTATAATCGACCCTATGAAAATCGAATCTATAGCCAATACGCGACTGACGATGCTGGATCTCGTCTATGAATAATTTCGGGTCAATTTAATCTAGGGATGATTGAATCAAGGATGATTTTGGGGGTGATTTTAGACTCGAGCACGAGAGTCTCTCTCGGTTGCCTACGTATCTGTGGTGTTCCGGGAATCAAGTCACACGTAGTTTACGGAAGTGTATATTTATAGGGAGTTCATTACCCTAACCCTAAACCATGTCGGTTTGGGTAAAATACCCGTATTAGCCCTTTGGGCTTTTACTTAGCTTATATGGGCTTTGCCCGGCTGCCCTAGTTATCCTATGGATAATGGGCCTCTTCGGTAGTGCGGACTCGTCCTCGAGGCCGACTTAATCGACTTGCGTTAGTCGAGCTCGGGACCTTATCCTACACTGCTTAGAGTCGATTGTCGATATTCGAGTCGGGAACCGACCGCATATGGACGTTTGTTCGTATGGCGGGGACCAACCGTGAGGCCCATCGCCCTCGCTTCTCTCGATCATGTCGGTTGTCGATGTCTCAACTCGTAACTTCGACCGCTTGGGCTATCACTTATTCGTTTCAGGAGGACTATCTCGTGACGCCACGTGGAGGTGCGATATTCGGTATCGTCATAAGCCCCCCAGATCTATCTGAGCTCTTGAGGTCAGGTCTGATCTGTCAAAGGTGTATCTCGGCCACTGTCATCCAATGCTCTGAATTTAAATCTGCCCTGCGGACTTACTATTTAAGCCTTGACATTCCTATCCCGTCGGACGTTGAAATGCCTTGACTTTATTATATAGTTGAGCATTATCCGACTGGCGGACTTAGCTTATTTGCCTTGACCTTTTTGTCCCGTCGGACTGAAAGGGCCTTGACATTGTTAGAAAATGAGCCTTGACTGTATCGATTTTAGTATTGTCCGACTTGCGGACTTAACTTATCCTATACTTAGGCATAGTATTTCCTCAGTTGTCGGCATGCCAATGTCGAGGCGTCGACCGCTGTTCGACCTAATTTGAGTAGAACCCAATGGGAGAGCTTTAAGAGCCTGGTAGGGTCTTCCGATCGGAATTCACGCAATTGTCTTCCTTGCCTTAGCATTTTTGGACTTTTCTTTGTTGTTGCGTAGTAAAGAGATGCCCTGGTCATCTCTTTTCGTTTGTCGAAATCGATGCCCTTTAATTTGTCGATATATATTTCGGCTACGATGTCTAGTAATTCGTCTAAAAGGCGTAATGCGTGGATCGTCGCTCGGATCTCGGCGTCGTGGTGTTTCTTTGTCGTTCATGACTCATGACACATGATTGCCGAGAGATTTGGACATGATCTGAACTTCGATGCCTTAGCTTTTTGGTTCCATGGAACTTTTAGCTTTAGTGGTCATCGATTGAAATGATCATGTTGCCCGATTCTCGATGCCCTGGTAAATCCTCTCCTTTAGAGTCGATTACGTCGCCGTTGACTCGGACTTGATGCCATTGCGTTTTCGTCCCATTAGGACTTATAGGCGTTGGATGTCGACCTTTGCAGGAGTCCGACTTGCGGGTCCTCGTGAGACCGTTGAGTAGATTCTTTGGGAGTGGATTCTCAAGATATCGTAAGATACTAGTCAAAAAGTCATAATAACCGTGGGGATAGCTCCCGAAATAAGAATGCTCGTCCCGCCATGCTCGGCTAGGAGAGTTCCAAGATAAGATAGGTCGATCCCGACGTGGGGAGAGTTCCTGAAATAAGGAGGCTCATCCCGCCACGCTCGGCTAGGAGAGTTACAAAATAAGATAGTATTAAGATGAGATGCCGAGTCGAACTCAGACTTATTAAAGATGCGCTCATCGGTGAGCTCCAAATACGATGCCGAGCTTTATTTTGCTTCAATTTTTGCAGTATTTTATTTCCTCTTCTTTCACGTGTCGATGCTTTTTTAGCTCTTCGCTTGTCGAGCCTTTGGCTCTGTTCGCTTTTTGCTTTATCGATATCATGTTGCCCCCCAAGTGTATTATGAACCTCTGGTTCTTATTGCACTTGTGATCGGCCCGCTTGCCTTAGCCTTTTTGTCTCATAGACTTATTCGACTTCCGCCGTGGCGTTTTAATTCATTTGTGTGAATCTCTCGACCTTGGCCTTTTTCGCCTTTGGGCTCGTTTGGCTCGGTTGGGACGGTGGTCCGACTATGCGAACCGTCCTTTGTCCAGACCTTTTTCGCCCTTTTGGCTCATTCGGTGGCCCGACTATGCGAACCGTCCTTTGTCCAGACCTTTTTCGCCTTTTAGGCTCATTCGGCTTTCGACTGGGACATTTGGCCCGACCATGCGAACCGTCCTTTGCTTTAGCCTCGTTCGCCTCTTGGGCTCGTTCGGCTTTTAGCTTGGACCTTTGGCCCGACCCTGCGAACCGTCTCTATGCCTTTGCATTCGTCGCCCATTAGGCTAACTTTGCATTTGGCTGTACTGAGATGTCCGACTTGCGGATTTCTGTACTCGTTGTTGAATATTTGCCTAGGGTGTAGTCCTTTGGACTTAATTCCCTTGCCCCTCGAAGTGTAGTATGAGTGCATGACTCATGGTACACTTGAATATGAGTCGACCTAGCTTTGTATTGCCTCATGGGCTTGACTTGGCTATTTGGTCGGAGCTCGATTCGACTGTCGTGCCTCGCCGGGCTTATGGGCTGGTCGAATTAAATAACTCCTTATTCGACTATCGCGCCGTGGTGCTTATGAACTGGTCGAATAAGGTATCCATCGTGGGATCTTCCAACTGCCTCGCATCGTGGCTTATCGGCAGATTGGGAGTGATATAAGCACTGTCATTGACTTGGCTTTATTGACTATTTTATTCAGACTTCAACATGTCGAGGATTCGTAGATAAGATAGCTCGACCCTCCAGTTCGGTAGGGTGAGTTCCAAAATGATATAGCTCGACCCACTAGTTCGGTAGGGTGAGTTACAAAATAAGGAAGCTCGACCCGCCAGTTCGGTAGGATGAGTTCCAAAATAATATAGCTCGACCCGCCAGTTCGGTAGGTGAGTTCCAAAATAAGATAGCTCGACCCGCCAATTTGGTAGGGTGAATTCCAAAATAAGATAGCTCGACCGCTTGATTAGGTAGGGTGAGTTCCAAAATAATATAGCTCGACCCTCCAATTCGGTAGGGTGAGTTCAAAAATAAGATAGCTCGACCCGCTTGATTCGGTAGGGTGAGTTCCAAAATAAGATAGCTCGACCCGCTTGGATTCGGTAGGGTGAGTTCCAAAATAATATAGCTCGACCCTCCAATTCGGTAGGGTGAGTTCCAAAATAATATAGCTCGACCCTCCAATTCGGTAGGGTGAGTTCCAAAATAAGATAGCTCGACCCGCTTGATTCGGTAGGGTGAGTTCCAAAATAATATAGCTCGACCCTCTTCATTCGGTAGGGTGAGTTCCAAAATAAGATAGCTCGACCCGCCAATTTGGTAGGGTCGAGCTATATTATTTTGGAACTCACCCTACCGAACTGGCGGGTCGAGCTATCTTATTGTCGTATTCCCGAGTCGGGGAACCGACCTGCATATGGACGTTTGTTCGTATGGCGGGGACCAACTGTGAGGCCCATCGTCTCGGTTCTCTGATCATGTCGGTTGTCGATGTCTCAACTCGTAACTCGACCCTTGGGCTATCACTTATTCTCGTTTCAGGAGGACTATCTCGTGACGCCACGTGGAGGTGCGATATTCGGTATCGTCATAAGCCCCCCAGATCTATCTGAGCTCTTGAGGTCAGGTCTGATCTGTCAAAGGTGTATCTCGGCCACCGTCATCCAATGCTCTGAATTTAAATCTGCCCTGCGGACTTACTATTTAAGCCTTGACATTCCTATCCCGTCGGACGTTGAAATGCCTTGACTTTATTATATAGTTGAGCATTATCCGGTTGGCGGACTTAGCTTATTTGCCTTGACCTTTTGTCCCGTCGGATGAAAGGGCCTTGACATTGTTAGAAAATGAGCCTTGATCAGTATCGATTTTAGTATTGTCCGACTTGCGGACTTAACTTATCCTATACTTAGGCATAGTATTTCCTCATTGTCGGCATGCCAATGTCGAGGCTGTCGACCGCTGCTCGACCTAGTTGAGTAGAACCCAATGGGAGAGCTTTAAGAGCTGGTAGGGGTCTTCCGGATCGGAATTCACGCAATTGTCTTCCTTGCCTTAGCATTTTTGGACTTTTCTTTGTTGTTGCGTAGTAAAGGAGATGCCCTGGTCATCTCTTTTCGTTTGTCGAAATCGATGCCCTTTAATTTTGTCGATATATATTTCCGCCACGATGTCCTAGTAATTACTGTCTAAAAAGGCTGGTAATGCGTGATTGTCGCTCCGGATCTCGGCGTCGTGGTGTTTCTTTGTCGTTCATGACTCATGACACATGACTGCCGAGAGATTTGGACATGATCTGAACTCGATGCCTTAGCTTTTTGGTTCCATGGAACTTTTAGCTTTAGTGGCTGTCGATTGAAATGATCATGTTGCCCGACCTCGATGCCCTGGTAAATCCTCTCCTTTAGGAGTCAGATTACGTCGCTGTTGACTCGGACTTCGATGCCATTGCGTTTTCGTCCCATTAGGACTTATAGACGTTGGATGTCGACACTGTAGGAGTCCGACTTGCGGGTCCTCGTAGACCGTTGAGTAGATTCTTTGGGGAGTGGATTCTCAAGATACGTAAGATACTAGTCAAAAAGTCACAATAACCGTGGGGATAGCTCCCGAAATAAGAATGCTCGTCCCGCCATGCTCGGCTAGGAGAGTTCCAAGATAAGATAGGTCGATCCCGACGTGGGGAGAGTTCCTGAAATAAGGAGGCTCATCCCGCCACGCTCGGCTAGGAGAGTTACAAAATAAGATAGTATTAAGATGAGATGCCGAGTCGAACTCAGACTTATTAAAGATGCGCTCATCGGTGAGCTCCAAATACGATGCCGAGCTTTATTTTGCTTCAATTTTTGCAGTATTTTATTTCCTCTTCTTTCACGTGTCGATGCTTTTTTAGCTCTTCGCTTGTCGAGCCTTTGGCTCTGTTCGCTTTTTGCTTTATCGATATCATGTTGCCCCCCAAGTGTATTATGAACCTCTGGTTCTTATTGCACTTGTGATCGGCCCGCTTGCCTTAGCCTTTTTGTCTCATAGACTTATTCGACTTCCGGCTGAGCGTTTTAATTCGACTGTGTGAACTGTCTCCTGACCTTGGCCTTTTTCGCCCTTTGGGCTCGTTTGGCTCTCGGTTGGGACAGGTGGTCCGACTATGCGAACCGTCCTTTGTCCAGGCCTTTTTCGCCCTTTGGGCTCATTCGGCTTTCGACTGGGACAGGTGGCCCGACTATGCGAACCGTCCTTTGTCCAGACCTTTTTCGCCTTTTAGGCTCATTCGGCTTTCGACTGGGACATTTGGCCCGACCATGCGAACCGTCCTTTGCTTTAGCCTCGTTCGCCTCTTGGGCTCGTTCGGCTTTTAGCTTGGACCTTTGGCCCGACCCTGCGAACCGTCTCTATGCCTTTGCATTCGTCGCCCTCCTTCTAGCGCCAATGACGATCTTTGGATCTCGCCTATGAATAATTTCGGGTCAATTTAATCTAGGGATGATTGAATCAAGGATGATTTTGGGGGTGATTTTAGATCGAGCACGAGAGTCTCTCTCAGGTTGCCTACGTATCCTGTGGTGTTCCAGGAATCAAGTCACACGTAGTTCCTGGAAGTGTATATTTATAGGGAGTTCATTACCCTAACCCTAAACCATGTCGGTTTGGGTAAAATACCGTATTAGCCCTTTGGGCTTTTACTAGCTTATATGGGCTTTGCCCACTGCCCTAGTTATCCTATGGATAATGGGCCTCTTCAGCTGGTGCGGACTCTGTCCTCGAGGCCGACTTAATCGACTTGCGTTAGTCGAGCTCGGGACCCTTATCCTACACTGCTTAGAGTCGATTGTCGTATTACCGAGTCGGGGAACCGACCAGCATATGGACGTTTGTTCAGTATGGCGGGGACCAACTGTGAGGCCCATCGTCTCGGTTCTCTGATCATGTCGGTTGTCGATGTCTCAACTCGTAACTCGACCCTTGGGCTATCACTTATTCTCGTTTCAGGAGGACTATCTCGTGACGCCACGTGGAGGTGCGATATTCGGTATCGTCAGCGACTTTCTAAG
The DNA here is from genome assembly GCA_026214975.1 of Gentiana macrophylla. Classification (NCBI taxonomy): domain Eukaryota; kingdom Viridiplantae; phylum Streptophyta; class Magnoliopsida; order Gentianales; family Gentianaceae; genus Gentiana; species Gentiana macrophylla. The sequence continues at coordinate 109,927,728 of CM047806.1, forward strand.
TGTGAAACCTCCGTCAGCTTTGCGGGAAGTCTCATGCTGGTTATATATTTGATTTTAATAAAGTCAATTATGTAAAAATAATATGGTGCACCGATAGGATCAATTGTGGTGCAAATGATAACCCTTTTTTTTTCCACTTCTTACGAATTATCAATACTCATAAATATATGAGTCCTTTTGAATGCTTCCAAATGTATTAAGAATATTAATTAGGCGGAATTAGGGAGGATGACAAAAAAAATTCTAAATATTTTATCGGCACCACAGTTTCGTTTCTGACACCACGAATACTTCCGGAACCCTATAAGTTACTCTTGGCACTTGAATATTTTTATTATTTACGTACTCAAACACCACCAAAAAATGAAAAACTTACTTCTCATACCACAAATATTATAAAAGGTTAAAGGTTGTAAATGATTTTTTTTTATCTAAAATGAGGAAAAATGACAAGAAAAAAAGATAGTGGTTGAGAAGGACAAAAACGCGCATGTTACTACATGTTGCTACAACCACATGTAGTAACAGGCGCGTTTTTGTCCTTCTCAACCATTAATTTTTTTTCTTGACCTTTTTTTTTTCCCATTTTGTATATTATTTTGTCATTCTGGCATGTGGCCCCTATTATAAAATACAATTTAATCATTTGATAATTAAAATGAAACATTATAATCCCCAACTTATTTTTCACCTAAATCATCATCAAGATCCACAAATTTCATCTTCATCTTCATCTACTAAAAATCATCTTCATCATCAAAAATTTCTTCAACCATCTTCATCTTCATCTTCATCTTCTTCAACCATCTTCATCTTCACATCAAACTCATCACCCAAAAAATTGATAATCTTGAGCATTTAATAGGATAACATTTAAGCACCATTCTCAATTGCTTTAAGACCCATGAATTATAGAAATAATGAAGATTTTTATAGTTTCCAACGCCTATTGGATTCTCCGTCGACATCCTATAAAACGTCAGTACTACTGACGTTCGTGTGCAAGTCGAACGTCGAATGTGCTAACATTTAGACTCTAGAACTTAAAATGTCACTGTTTTCAGAACACCAACAACTTTGACGTTTTTTCAGCAAATCAGCGTCTATTTAGATGACGTTTTGGACACAGAACTGAATATGATTTTTTTTCATAAAACGCCATCTCTTTTGACGTTTATTGAGAAACATAACGTCGCCCTGGTGACGTTTGTGAAAGCATAACTGAATATGGTTCTGTATTCAAAACATCACCATATCTGGCGTTGATTTGGCTGAATCAACGTTAGTACTGTTGACGTTTTGGACCCACTGCTGAAGAAACATGATTCAAACAATGAGCCTAATATTATACAAACAAATATAACGACAAATATTGATCCAAAAATATCCAAACATTGGTCCCAAAACAAAAATCATCCCCAACTAATCCAAACATACTTCAACATCTAATACAATGAATTAAAATGTTCAAAACCAAAAGTAATAAGTTTTAATCCCCACATCTAACATGTTATAAAAATAGATTTTAGAATCTATTAATCCCCACATCCAACACGATATGATCTCTTGTCGGCTGATCAACGAGTTCAAAGGTACATCTATCTTCAACATTGATATCATTGTCCGTCACCATGTGATGCGAGCTTGTCGATAGGGTTCTGCATGCGCTACAAGTCTAGCCGGCCAGGAATCCCCTGTGGCACTTCGCAACTTCACAATCTTGAATCGCAGCATGTTGTGAGTTGTAGCAAATGGTAGTGGAATATCCTACCAATCACAACAAAATTAAATAGTGTTAGAAAATGCAATTAGGGAAAATCATAAAACAAGAAAATAACTAAGATGCTATTGAAAATAACTAAGATGTTTTTAGAATATCTCACCACATAATGCCAAATTTGTGTTAAATTTGGACACAAAGCCCAAGCATGTTACTTCCGTTATTCTGAATCTTCGGCTCCACCCACTCCGAGGCCACAATATCGTCCACCTCACGCCTATGCTGCCCAGCCGTACCCACCGTATCCACCGTACCAAGCCAACGGGTGTCCCTCGATATACTACCTTAAAACACAATCTTCGTGTCCACTCACTTCCCTCGATATAAGGAAATATAGTAGGCTAGTAGCACATTTAGTAACATCAATTGGTTTTAGTACAACGGTAAGCGTTTGATCCTAATATAGTATCAGAGCAGTGAGATCCCGAGTTCAAGTCCAGCACAATTGAATAATCAAAAAACAAAAAAAAAAACCTAAGTGTTGGGTTCACTCTCTTCTTATAGACCTACACTTCCCAAACAAAAAAAAACAAGTCAAGTGTTGGTATCTCTCCCTTCGTATAGACCCACACTTGATGAGATGTGGTAATGTGGTATAAGAAAATATAGTGGCACATTTACTAACATCTATTGGTTTTAATACAACGATAAGCACTTGATCCTAATAAGGACAACCTTGATATAATAGACTTGATAATCGGGTTAACCGTTTTCGTCCGGGATAGGACAACCTAAAGGAACGCTAGGCTGCTTTGACATAATTTTGCCTTGCAATTGTCTAAACCTGGACGGATTTTCATTTTGTTTTACTTTCTTTATTTTTCCTATACTTTTATAAACGACGACAATGAATTATTCTTTGACCAGATATGTTGAAGGGCTTTTCATTTTTAATGTTTTTATTTTTAATTTATATGTATGTATGTATGGTTGAAATAAGTCCTTTTTGAAAAGGCTTTGAAGTAAAATGATATACTGCTTAGTTTTATGAGGAGAAGGACGGGTAGAAGATACGTATCTACCGAAAAAAGAACATGCGGCTGTTCACTTTTTTTTTTTTTTCAATACTCTTCCACCGTTTAACATTTTCTCTTTCTTCGTTCATTTGTAAACACTGATACTCTCGCAATATAAGTCTTTTTAAATTTTTTTGATGTCCCAAAATTAGGGTCGCCCCTGGGAGGGGGTAGAAGTAGTGGCTAAAGGAGCCCCGGAAAATCATGAATTTAAAGTACCATGAAATTTTCGACCTAATATTATATATATATCTGCGTTTATATGAACAAGGAATGTATTATCTTAATTAACAAGACTTAAGAGATTTAAATGTGAGACTTGATTTTGAATCTTGCTACCTACAATAATTTTTGTTTTTTTAAAGGAGTCAAATAAGTAGCTTTTTTTCACTTCCAAACCCTATCTCATGCAGTTTTTTGTTATATTATTTTTATTTTTTTTTTTGGTTGTCAAATGACAATCCCCAAAAATCAACGCAGCTTTTTTCGTTTTATTCTTTTATATATATATATTTTTTGGGAGTTTTTTGGTTGACAAATGACAATCCCCAAAAATCATATTGATTTCCCTTCATATTTCCAAATATCTTATTCTTTCCTTAATTCCCTTAATCACGTTGCCTCCCTGCTCCCTCTCCTCTCTGTTCAACTTCTCAAGCTTAAAAAATAAAATAAAACTCTCTTCTTCAATTCTTTAACAACAACTAGGAGAGTTAGTAACACGAATTGAGTTTCTAGGATCAAGATGATAAGAGGATGAGGATGAGGATTCTCATTTTTCCCAAAAATAGAAAACCCTAATCTTCAATAGTTCAATTGTTTAACATTAGCTTTAACAGGTATGTTTTTTAATTTCAATTTCCCTAATTTATTTTCTGATATAAGCATCAAATAGTACTAGCAATATTAATAGCAGCTTTTTTAAAACTTGTTTGATTTTTTTGTTATTTGTTACTTGTTAAATATATTACTTATCAATTACAATTAGGCTGTTACTTTGTTGCATTGCCTACAAATTGTTTTGCTTTAGGCTTTTAGCACATTTAATTGTTGTTTTTTTTTTTATAATATTTACTTATGATATTGTTGGTGGTTTAAAAAAAATTTCAAGTTGAAAACTGAAATGGCAGTACCATATTTCTCCATTTTTAATCAAATTCAGGATTCTTCCGATTGAAATTAATTTTATTCGTTCTTTTTCCGGTCAGTTGTTCTTATGGGACCAAGAAAATATCCTTCCGGATATGAAAAAAGGAAGAAGAAACAAAAGGTGAAAGCATTAATTCAATCACAAAAGGAGGCTATTCATAAGTTTTTTAGTGGCACGAAACAAGGTGAAAGCTCAACCGAAGATGTGTTGAATATCGAGAATGAGAATTTAGTTGATGATCATAAAGAAATTTTCAATTTGAGTGAAGCTTGTGGAAATGAGAACGAAGAGGTAAACATGGTATTTGGACCTCAATGTATTGATGATCCTGCTAATTGGGGCAAGATTAATCAAGAATTAAGAGACTTGTTAGTCAAAAAAGGTCCAGTAAGAAGTAATAATCTTGTCTTTCCAAAGGATAATTCTGATAGGCATAGGCATTTCTCACCTATTCACTTCACTCGTCATTTACCAAATGGTGAGAAACAAGATAGAATATGGCTTGTCTATTCAGAGGCTTTGGATAGAGTGTTTTTCTTTTGTTGTAAGTTGTTTAATAAAGATGAAAACAAGTCTCAATTAGCGACTGAAGGGTTCAAAAATTGGAAACATATTGATGAAAGACTTAAAAGCCATGAAAGTAGCAATGAGCATATTAGATGCATGGACAAGTGGATCGAGATGACTTTTAGATTGGAAAAGAATGAAACCATTGATAAGCATACGTTGAACATATCAACAAAGAGAAGGAATATTGGAGAGCGGTGTTATTTAGGATTCTTGCACTTGTCAAGACACTTGCTAAGAGAAATTTAGCATTTCGTGGAAAAAAAAATCAAAAGTACATGATGATAACAATGGGAACTTCTTAGATTTCATTGAAATGATTGCCTCATTTGATCCAATAATGGAAAAGCACCTACAACGGATTGAAAATGGTGATATTCAATACCATTACTTGGGTCCTAGAATTCAAAATGAATTGATACAACTTTTAAGTGGTGAGGTCAAAAGTACAATTATTGAAAAAATCAAGGAAGCAAAGTATTTCTCGATTATACTTGATTGTACACCTGATATAAGTCATGAAGAACAAATGTCTATTGTCATTAGATGTGTGGAAATTTCAAGCAATCAAATAAAGGTGAAAAGTTTTTCTAGAATTTTTGAATGTAGATGATACATCGGGGTTGGCGCTTTTTGGTGAACTTCAAGAAGTTTTAAGTAAACTTGACCTTGATATTCAAGATCTAAGAGGTCAAGGATATGACAATGTCTCAAATATGAAAGTAATACATAAAGGTGTGCAAAGTCGACTACTTCAAGTAAATCCAAGAGTATTTTATACACCATGTGGCTGTCATAGTCTTAACCTTGTTCTTTGTGATATGGCCAACTCTTGTTCAAAAGCAGCGTCATTTTTCTCAATGGTGCAAAGATTGCATGTCTTATTTTCTTCTTCACCGAAGCGGTGGAAAATTTTAACAGATAATGTGAAGAATCTCACGTTAAAGCCATTGTCACAAACACACTGGGAAAGCCGTCTTGAAAGTGTTAAAGCCATAAGATATCAAGCTCCATAACTAAGAGATGCTTTAGTTGAATTTGCAAATACTGCAAATCAAAGTGAAGCGACGGCTAAAAGTGAAGCAATGACCGTTGTGAAGAATGAACTTGAAAATTTTGAGTTCTTGTTTGGCATTGTTATTTGGCATAACTTGTTATTTGTTGTGAATTCAGTTAGCAAGCACATTTAGAAAGAAGATACGCATATAGATGATGCAGTTGAGCAATTTAAAGGACTCATGGCTTTTCTTGAAAGGTACAGATATGTTGGTTTTATGGAAGCAATGGTGGAAGCAAAAGACATTGCAAGTGAGATGGGTGTTGATCCTGTATTTGTTGAAAAGTGCAACATTAGAAGTAAAAAACAATTTGATGAGGATGTTACCGACGAGGTGAATCTGACAGCTGAAGAATCCTTTCGGGTGAATTAATTTTTGTATGTTTGTGGATCAAGCAATTTCTTCAATGAACAGCAGATTCGAACAGTTGGAAGTATACGAGAAAAAGTTTGGCTTCTTGTTTGATTTAAAGAAGTCAAATATTCCAACAATGAATGTTTAATGAAATCTTGTGCTAGTCTTGAAGAGTTTTTGACACATGATAATGTATCGGATATTGATGGTAAAGACTTATTCATGGAGTTGAAGTTCTTGAGAGAATCATTACCGGAGGAAGTGAAGAAGCCAATTGAAGTTCTCAACTTTTTGAAAAAGAAGGAAAGATGTTTTCCGAATGCGTGGATTGCTTTTAGAATCTTTTTGACAATCCCGGTCACGGTTGCTTCCGGAGAAAGAAGTTTTTCAAAGTTAAAGTTGAGTCAAAATTATCTTCGGTCAACAATGTCACAAGAGCGGTTGAACGGTTTAGCTCTATTGTCAATTGAACAAGATATGGTTGATGACATTGACTACGCGAGTTTGAGTAGTAACTCGCGTAGTACTTTTGCTTCTAAAAATGCTAGGAGAGAGGTTTAAGTGATTCTATGTAATAATACTTCCAATAACTATCTCTTTTGTTTTGAAATGTTTACAATGTTCTTATTTGACTTGGAAAATTTCTACTTTTTTTGTTAGTGTTTTTTTTCGAAGCGCGAGGGCCTAAATGTTTTTTGGCCCCGAGCCTAAATTTGGATAGGGACGCCCCTGCCTTCTAGCATGCGTCCAATATTTTTTTACCCAAATCGTAATCCATATTTCGTCTTTCATCGTCCAATTTTTCATTCTCAAAGATGAAATCCTTCCCCAGACATATGCAGAAGGAGTATTTTTGCTGTCAATTAGAAGTTCAGCAGATTCGGAAAAAAAACAAACAAACAAGAAGCCGGAAGCCGAAAGCCGAGAGCAAAGAATCGAGCTAACGTTGTGAGGCTCAGTGTAAAAGTGGTGTGAGCTACTGAGTTTCTTTGTTGACAAGACAAACATTGCCTCCAACCTCGGCAATGTTTGAGGTAGTGTATCAAAGGAATGTCTGAGGGAGTGTAATCAAGGATACATTGCCTCCGACCGGCAACGTTTGAGAGAGGTTAATCAAAAAACGTTTGATGGAGGGTGATAAATGAAAAGATAAAGATTGTTCAAATGGAAGATAAGATATGATGATGTTCAAAAGAAAGATATGATAGATTTAGTTGGTATAAATTATATTTATCTCTAATCTTTTATTTAAATGAATATTTTATCTTTAGGTTTATTTATTTTGAATTAGGTCGTTATCACATTTCTCTCCTATATATTGTATGAAGAGTTCAAACAAGCAAAATTCAAGTGTTGAGACAACATTCCAGCATTCTACCGAAGATGTGGAGAAATAAGGATGGATTTGAGAGATAAGGTTGATTTAAATTTCAAAATTCAGATGAATGGCATGTTAAGTAATTTAGTAAGCTAAGAGTCATGAGTTCAAGACAAGATGGACTCCATTTCAATAAGATAAAGATGCGGAATCAATTCAAATCAAGAAGAGCATAACAGTTTGCATCAAGTTTTAGTCTTTATCTCAATTTCTAAAACTAGGGTTAGGTCAAACTCTTTCGAAATAGTTGTTTATCTTTTATTTTTTGTAATGTATAAATAAAAGGCAAGAGTTGTAATTGAAATAATGTAATATCCCGAGTTTTTGAATAAGGGCAGACATGTCTTTTTACGGAGAACGGGGTATTATATTTAATATGGATTTAAGTATAAAAATGGGAGAAAATATTAATTAAGGGTAATTAATATTTACGGGAAATAAATGCTTTAGTGGGGAAGTTTTATTTGGAAATAACCTCCCCTCAATCAGAAGTTGTCAAACATCACATCATTTGGCTTTGTTCGAACTTGAGAGAAGAAAAGAAGCAGAAAAAACAAAAGGAGAGATTTCTTCCAAATTCTCCTCAAGTTCTTGATTGTTTTTAGAAAGGATTGAAGATTTGGAATCAGCGTGAAGAGGGCTTCCTTTTGATAGCAAGATCATCGACTTTGGAATAAGGTTTCCGGTTGAAGGCTTAGAAAGTGTTGCAGATGTCTTTGAGTGTTGTAGTGGTTTTGCTTGATTTTAAGGTAAGAGGCTCTTCCTAATGTTTAATTAAGGTTTTATGATGCTAGGGTTGAGTTTTGGCATGTTTTGGTGTTAGAAATCATGCTTAAAAGTTGTAGTTAAAGTGTGAAGTGTTATTGCATGTTAAGATATGGTTTTCTATTGTTTTGGTGCTTAAATTGATGTTGATCATGTTGGGAAAGGGTTGGGAATCGATAAAGTATAGAAAGGCATGTTTACTATGTTGTAGGTGGAATGTGTATGCATTCCTGAGGCAATACGCACGCAATGCACCGGCAAAAAGTTTCAGGATGCTCAATGTGTGCGCATTCCTGAGGCAATGCGCATGCATTGCCCTGACAGAATCATCTTGAATCATGTGCGCATTCAGCTGAATGTGTATGCATTCAACCCTATTTTTGGGAATGGATTTGTTTTGAACCCCGAGTCCAGTTTAATTGTTATTCTTGATCTAATAACACTAAATGAATATGAACAAGCCTTGATTAAGCTTCGGATGCGTCTAGTTCCAACACCGAATGTACTCTTCCTAAGAGTTGAAGTTTGGGATCATCGGAATAGTATGATTGGCTTGTGCTTTGGTGAATTAGCCTTCACCAATGTATGTGTATGTGCTAGGCTTTTCCGTGTATAGTGGTCTAAGTAAGAGAGTATGAGTTGTGGGAAGCTTTACTTGAAAACACTTAGGTGTCTAGTTAACAATTAATAACAAACATACTTGTGTAGTTAAAAGGTTAAAGGTCAGGTCATTCTTGGTAAGGCACAAGGCAATATCGCTCCGGGGGGGCGATTGGGGCGCGTGCATAAGGGTCTTTATGATACAATTAATAATTCACTTCATTTTCAATTAGGCCTTGATGTGTGGGCATTCTAAAGGTGAATAACTCTTCTGGTCTTGACTGGGCACCGAGAGTAGAGAATATCTCAGCTAGCCTCGAAGTAGCACTAGGAGTAGAGAACTTCACCAAACGTGTACGCATACCGGGGTGTACCCGGGACTACCGGTGTGACCCACCGATAGTTTGCACGATATCTTCATGATGGATATTCATCATGCGTAGTGCTTTTGAGTGCTGATGTAACAAAGATAAGCTAAGCTAGGAACCAATAGTCATGACATGTTGATGAGCATAAAGTGAACCCTAGAGTTTGAGTCGGTCTCACAAAGACAACTTAATAATAATAACGTAAACCTTTCCATTGTAGAACTTAGTTTGAATTGGATTCTCACTCTTGATAAGTACTTTGTACTTACCTCCTTTGCATTTTGTTTTGTATGCATTGTGGGGTGAGAAGATGGACATATTGATTTTGAGCTCGATAAGGAGTATGATAATGATATGTGATGATGATGCCTTGTTGATGCTTGGATGACGTTTCAGTTTCTTTTATTTTATGATGTACAAGGCCATGTTGTACTTTTGTTTCATGTTTGTAAGACAAGTGTTGTACCTTTCTTTTAGACATCATACATTGTAACCTTTGGGCCTTTCGTTGTTGTAAGTTAAACAATTCAACCATAGTCGGTTTGTATTCTTTTCTTAGTGGCATTTATGTTTTTACCCGAGTCTTTTGGGCTTCCGTTGATTTATTTTTGATACGACAACGTAGAGTCTGGCGTATAATATTAGATTTATTTAATGTTATACGTGACGAACGTTCTCTTCCTTTTTTGCGTTTTTCTTTCTCTTTCACATCTTCTTTGCTTCTTGTGTTGCTCGCATGTGTTTTTCTCATGGTATCAAATCCAAAACTTGTGTAAAACAATCTTTACACTCAAATCAAATCCAGAAAGTAATCACATACATTTAAAATAAACACACAAAACAACAGAAAATTCAGAAACCAATTGGACACAGATAAACACCCATATCAATAGCAAAGCATTCCCGATAAACACACAAAATAGATATTGCATCTGTTCTAAGTCACAAACAAGCAACAAAGGCACTTCTGAAAATCCAAAATTCACAATGGCAACACTCTCTCTCAATGTCAGCAGTTTTGTCACACTCAAACTCACTCAATCCAACTATCCCTTATGGAGGGAACAAGCTCTTGCATTAGCAGAGAGCTAGGATTTGGTTTGCCATCTCACATATGGGACACCAGTACCTCACCAACACTCAAAAACCACATACTCAAGTGGATCATTGGTAACTACTTGAAATCCAGAATACCAAAAGTTGAACAATGGAGATAGACTACTCAGAGGATGGCTCATTGGATCTTTGTCTATAGAGTCTCTTGGCCTTGTCATAGGACTGGACACTGCTCATGTAGTGTGAATGGCACTAAAGGATGCTTCTGCACACGATTATCAATATAGGGAATTCACACTCAAACAACAAGTGATTTACTTTACGAAAGATGAAGATAGTAACATCTCAGAACATATCAGACACTTCAAAAGTCTGTGTGGCAACCTTGTAGCCATTGTAAAGCCAATCCAAGACTCTAAGAAGGTCTACTTCCTCCTCACCAGTCTTGGACCAAGCTATGATACCTTCACAACTACAATGCTCAAGCCCCCCAGACTTTCATACACAGGATTAGTGTCCCACCTGCAAAATTTGGATCAGAGAAGGACTTGGTTCTCCAGCACTCTGAATCAAGCCCAAACAACACCCCAGATTGCCTACTACAGTTAGAATCAACCTAAAACATCACAACCACCCAAACATCAGAATCAACAAGATAGCAGGTTCACCTCATCTGGAAGAGGATTTCAAGCACAACAATCAAAAGGAAATACTACCAGACAGACTCAATGGAGGCATCCTCCCTCAAGAGAATTGAGGATGATCATAGAATGGAGAGACAGATACTTAAAATGAAAGGTGTCAGTATTGTGGTGTGATGGGGCACATAGCCAAAATCTGCTGGTGGGTCCCCAAGAAAGATCAGCAGAACCAAGAACTGCCTCAGGTTCTAGTTGCCCTTACCCTAGACACATCCATTGCCGACACATATTGAACTGTGAATACTGGAGCTTCCAACCATATGACTAGTAAGTTGGGTATGTTATATAAAATTCAAAATTCAAAAGGATCAGACTCCATTAATATAGGTAATGGATGTTAGTAATACATCCGCAACGGAAGCGATTTAAGGATCTAGATCTATAATTTACACATAATAAAATAACTAGATCTACTCTACAAGGGGGTTGTAGATCATACCTCTTGGATCTCAAAATGCAAGTAGAAGAACCGCAATATGAAGAACAAAGGATGGTGTGAAGAGCACCACGATCTTCCGCACGTGTGATCCGAGCAACTCCCGGTGGAAGGAAATCCTCGTTTCGAATCCTCCCGATATGCTACCCAGAAAACCTCCAAGATTTTCCCTCTTACTCCCCTTGGCCGAAATTTTGTCTTCTTCTCTCTAAGAGATAAAAGTCGAAAATTGTAGTGTGTTTTAGGCTTGGAAGAACTCTCTTTATATATGAGAGTAATCCTTGTCCTCCAAGGATTTAATAATTAATACAAAATCAATTATAATAATCCTGTTAAATAAAAGATACTCCTAGAATAATCTAGAACCAATCTAGAATATTTAAGGATCAATCCAATATTTTCCTTAATAAATTATTTAACAAATAAATAATTTAATCACATGTTAAATAATTATCCAAGAAAACTAATTTCTTGACAATTAAATAACAAAAAGATGCGCCACATGCCCTAATATATTAGATCATCCACGCATTTCACACACTTGGGCCAAGATTATGAAAAATGTCTTTTTCACATATTTAATTATTTAGCCCAACTAATTTAATAGTCCACTAAACAATTAATTCACATATCGTTTTAATTAAATTCTAATAAGAACTAAATTAATATTATTAGGATTCGACGTCCGAGAATAGCTATGCTATATTGGAGGCACGTCGGGGACCATGGACTAATAATCAGCGGCTCCGATAAATCAAATAAATAATTATCTTACGAACAGAATAATTATATTCGATAAATCAATCACAGGAATATGCCACCATAATCCCGTGACTACACTCCTCCGATTATGAGATTATATTTATCTCCTCACGAGAATGATAATAAGCGTTCATTGATATAATCATTACATATGGATTAATCCTCCATAGATTATTCATTCTAAATCGGGAAGTTACCATTAACCCTTTTAGAACCTCTTATCCTTATTTACCATTAACCCCTAGTGATCAATTAATTCATACAACTCACCTGGTAGCTAATCGGTGTAATATGAACTCGCACGATCGATCGATCGTTTTTAGGATTAACAAATAAGTGGAATCGTCTATCTACTTCCATAAATGGAAGGAATGGATTCCGTATCTGTGATAACACAGACTACTCACTCAATCTAGTACAATGCCAAGATGAGGTAATTCAGATCACAGACTCAGTGTAATCCTTAACCGTCAAGTCAAACCTCATACTCGATTCAAGCGGTTGATCGTGATCACCTCAGATTAAGATATATCCATAAATATGATCATCGATTGATTCGATAAGACTTCGATTCACGGAATTATATCGTGAATTCTAATCAAATCGGTCAAGCCCTATATGATATATCTATCATATATAAATGCTCCACTAGGTTCTCTTAACCGAAAGTCCAGATAAGACAATCACACCTATTGTGTTCTGGGCGCATTAATAGCACGTTAAAGGAGAGACCCGATACTCTCGATTAACTTCACTACGGGCTAATTGTATTTTAAGTACATCTTCACTAACTCAATCCTCCCGTGTATATCCCATACACTAAGTTAAGTGATTACATAAACGATATACTTTAGGGTTTTCTGTAGTGTAAATACTATTGTCACATCGGTGAATATGAGAATAATAAATATGAATAATAATATCATTTCTTTTATTAAATAAAACAATTACAAAATTGTCTTTCGGGCATTACACCTAACAATGGAGCCACATTACCAATCATTGGCATAGGTCAAACAACCCTGAAAAATAATCACAATGTCATTCCCCTGAACAATGGGATGCTAGTACCAGAGTTGACAAAAAATTTGCTTTTTGTTAGTTAACTCACCAATGATCACTCTGTTGTTTGTGAATTCACTAATAATAAAGTATTTGTTAAAGAACATGCAACATGACAGATTTGACCACAAGGAGAAGAATGGGTGATATATATGTTCTACAAAACCAACTTGAACTATACTTCTCAAATAGATTCAGTTTTGGCTCAAGCTCTATATGACACCAGAGGGTAGGACACATTAAAATGAGCATTTTTCAACCACGGAAAGCCAATGGTTTCATTGATGTTTTAGGGAAAATAAAGACAAATCACATCTGTGAAAGCTGACAACTAGGAAAACTTAGTAATTTTCCTTTTTCATTCAGAACATGTCACTACAAGTCCCCTTGAAATAATACATCGTGATTTGTGGGGGGCTAGCCCCTATCAAATCTATTGGATCCTTTTCTTATTATGCAAGTATTGTGGATGATTTTACAAAATTCATCTAGCTTATTCCCTTGATAAATAAATCTGATTCTTTACTACTTATATAAATTTTGAGAAAATGATTAAAAGGCAATTTGATAAAGATATTGAAGTTTTTCATTCAGATTGTTGCACATAATTCACCAATCACAAACTTAGGGATCACTTTAGGGCAAATGGGATCATACATCAATTGTCCTTTCCACATACACCCTAACTAATTGGGGTGTTAGAAAGGAGACACAGAACTGTTAAGGAGTTAGGTCTGACCATGCTTTTTCACAGCAATGCACCAATGTATCTGTGGACAGAAGCCTTTGCTACAACAGTATATATCATGAATAGGGTTCCCTCATCTTCCCTAAATAATAAGTCTCCCTACTTCAAGTTTTACCAAAAAGACCCAACCTACTCTCACCTTAGGGTTTTCGGGACCACATGTTATCCATATACATGGGATACCAAGAAAAACAAATTTGTTCCTAAGACTGTCCTAAGTATATTCATTGGCTATAGCATGCAAGACGAAGGTTATAGATGTTATCACCCAGCCACCATGAAAGTGATAATCTCAAGGCATGCAGCATTTGATAAAACCACATTCCCATATAAACCCAATGAGCAGGCAAGAATCAACCCAATCTATCAACCTAGACTCAACACATTCACAGGCTAGATTGATCCCTCTCCGGCAACATAAACTCATACACACACATCCATGTGCCATTCAAACACACTTAAAACCACAGAAACCAGTCTAGATTCTAGATGTCACACCTATAGAGAGCCATGTTCCAAATTCCATAGCTACACCAAATCCCAACCTAAAAACATCCCTTAATCCTGCAGAATATACAAGTACACCAGCACCTGCCCTTGATCCCTTATCAGAACCTCAAAACAATAATGTTTCCCCGGTTCATAGTTCACCAACTACAGATTCCTCTACATCTATCTCACCAAATCCTCCTGCCACACCAGACTCTTCTCCTACATCTTATGTTGATTTCTCTTCATTTATCTTACCAGATTCCCCCACTACTCCAGAATCGTTACCATCTCCCCAAATCATCACTAGAGCTCAACATGGGATCTTTAAAGCAAATTCCAAATATGCCCTTATTGTCTCCTCCTTCCCAGATTTCTTCAAGGGGCCAAGAACTGTTCCAGAGGCTCTCAAACACCCTGGGTGGAGGGCAGCTATAAAAGAAGAATTAGAAGCTCTCCATCAAAATAACATGTGGGATTTACTGTCTTACCACCTTAAGATGCATATCATTGGTTCGAATGTGTTTTTAAAGCCATATTGAATCCAGAAGGATCTCTAGATACGCTCAAGTCCATACTTGTGGCCAAAGGGTATAGTCAAGTGGATGGGGTAGATTATAATGAAACTTTTTCACTTGCCATTAAGCCCGGCACTATCAGACTTGTGTTAGCTACAGCCTTTTGCAAACACTGAGTATCAAACAATTAGATGTTAAGAATGCCTTTCTACATGACTATGTTTATGAAGAAATCTACATGGTTTAGCCTCCTAGCATGCATGATCCTCACTACCCTAACCATGTGTGCAAACTTAAGATGACCCTATATGGTTTAAAACAAGCTCATAGGGCTTGTTTTGACAGGTTCAATACCTATCTATTAAAGTATGGCTTTTATTGCAGTCTAGCGGACCACTCCTTATTTGTGTACCATTCTGATTGTGGGTCATTATATTTATTGCTCTATGTTGATGACATGCTACTTATAGGTTCAGATAACAAGCTATTGTCATCTTTATTGACATATTACATGCTGAGTTTTCTATGAAAGATTTAGGTACCGTTCATCACTTTCTTGGTGTGGAGATCTCATATGCATGTTCTACATTGCATCTATCCCAAACTCATTATGCGTTGACTATCCTAGAACATGCACAGATGGTTGAATGCAAGCCTGTTGCTACACACCTAGAATTGAAAGCTAGTCCAGATCTTACTTCACCACGGATGATTGATCCTACATACTACAAACAGTTGATTGATGCATTACAGTATCTCACATTCACAAGACCAGACATCTCTTATGCAGTCAACTATTCCTCGTAGTTCTTACAAGCTCTTACTCAAGCCCATTTCAGACTGGTGAACAGACTACTACGCTATGTTAAGGGCACCCTTCATCCAGGGCTCCAATACTCTGCTGCTCCAACACTTCCTCTCACTGTTTTTCAGATGCAGATTGGGCTGGTTGTCCAACCACCGGATGCTCTATTACTGGAAATTGTACCATCATAGGCCCCAACCTTATTTCTTGGTTTGCAAAGAAGCATGAAACTGTGTTCAAATCAACTACTGAAGCTGAATACCGTGCTATGGCACACACTGCTGCTGAACTTGCATGGCTACAGCTTCTATGTGTTCATCTACATCTCACCCTATCAGTCTATCCTACTATCTACTGTGACAATCTTAGTGCACTATACCTGACCATCAACCCTGTGTTTCACTACACAAGAACTATGAGCTCTTGCAATTGTGATGTACAAAAGAGCTTGACACCCACCTCTTATTTATAGTGGCTGGGGCACCCCTTAGTAGAGTAGAGGAGAAGAAAACTTTTTCCCAATAAAATAAGAAAAATATAATTGATTGATTTATCTCATTTAATTTAATATCTTATATTAAATATTTCCAAGATATTGTCAATATCTTATATTGACTATATTTATCTTATTACCATAAATCTATTTTTTCAAAATCAATTAATATCTAATATTAATATTATGGTAATCTTATTAATTAAATTTCACAATCCAAGTGTATCTTATACACATTGAAAGTGGCGCCCCATATCCCAAAGATTTGGCATCCGGAACATTCTTTAATTAATATAATGCTATGATTAATTAATTTACAAAATACAAATATATATATATATATATATATATATATATATATATATATATATATATATATATATATATATATATTTCGAAATAATATGTATCAATATACATATTTAATTAATCAACATAATTAATATCTTGTATTTAATTTATAAATAAATACCACCATATTAATTTACCACTATAACCTTTATAGTCTCGAGGTAAACTTTCCTTATTTGGTTATCAACTATAACCGCATTTTAATCCGGCTAGATGTTCTTATGTGTGTGACCCGATAGGCTTCCGAATATATTGGCCGTAGACACAAAGTGCAAATTACGAAAATGCCCTTCATGCCTAACGATCACGGGATAGCGTCTAGCAACACACCGTGACCCCCAATCATCGGAAGAGTCAAATGCAATGACTACTACCTTTCATGTGAAACAGTTACCGTGTAAATTACAATCCTATCGCTGTAATAATATCCATACGGACGTTAGTCGAGTGTCAAAACATCAACGACCATATCTTATAATCTGGATATCAAGCTCTCTCGAAGTAACTCATTTACTTCCACTTTGCAAAAATTCACGAGAGTAAGACATTCCTTATAAGAAGGCCATTTCGGATATTCGATCCCAATCATAGGATACGCGATTCCCGGATGACCAATCATGTACACTCCGCATGCTTCAGTATCACACCCAATCACTACCGCAAGATCGCCCAGTGGATAGGGGAAACCTCAATAGTGTCAAAGCATGACAATCCACGCCGTGATGCCATGAAGACTCCGGTCTTAAGGATAATTACACAACCGTCACATAGTGTGACACTTAACCGTGTAATTGGGTCAGTCTAATGTACGCATTCTCTAATACACGTCCACATACAGTCCAAGTGTCTCTACACTTCGATAGAAGAGATCCATCCCTGCCCTAAAGACAAAAGACATCTAATACGTGCTAGCCTGTTTATACTATCAATGGCCTGTTTAATAGTACATCAGCCTGGAGACATTTAAGTATCAAACTTATTAAAGTGATTAGAGATCTCATCAACCATGATCGCCTATCATGGTTTCTCTATCACAGTTTAATACAAAGGACTTCATCATATAACAATTCATAATTGGTTCTTTAAAAGAACATATATATGACAACAGAAAAGCCATTTAATATATGTATAAACATAAAGAAATAGTAGAAATGATCCGACCCGGTCGGATCCGGTCCAACCCGATTGGGTTTAGGACACTATTTCAACAATCTCCCACTTGGCCTTAAACCAATCACTCGCACACACAAGACCAAGTTGAAACACAAGAATCTCATGCAATACTCTTAACCAGCCCTAGCCATGAACGGATCGCTATCCGTGGGGACTCAGACTATCTTCATATCATGTTCCAAATGACCAAGTCAAAGGAACCGCCTCAACACACACATGAATCTCTGAAGAGACCCCGGTTCTTGCTTCACGCAATGAATCCACTTACTATATCAGCTATATAGAAAAGGTGGAAGAACCGAATAAGGTTCATGAATGAACCTTCTAGATCCATGCACTGCTCCCGTTGCGCCTCCAAGGCACTACTGTGTTTTGGCCCAGTTGTAGAATTTACAGTGACCCATAGGCTAGAACATTTCCAGCTCACTGTATCACTTAATCAAAGTGATTGCAAACCCAGACTGTAGCTCCCACTCGCCCTCGTAAGACTCAGGATATACGTCTGTATAACTATATTTATTCGCTTCCAAGTGTCGATAAACTAGGAACTCTTCCTTAACTTGTTTAAGGATATTCTCGACATTCACCAGATTCATTTTCGTACTTGCTCATGACTATTCATGAAGTATGAACATATGACATAACTTTTATGATGGTTCCTATCGCAGTAGCGAAGGAAATCTTCCATAAGCATCATCTTTCACCTTATCTTTAGGACTAACGTCCTAACATAGATAGATCATGAGTACACCGGCTAGCAGTATCTCCCATTGCGATATATGCTAAACTCTTTTAGCATCACATCCATACAGGCAAACTATAATCTAACAGCAGTTAAATCTATCGCTATAGATTCTTATTTCCAAAAATAAGAACTGCTAATTCAAGTGCTTTCTAAAGACATTGAACAACCAAACATTAATTGACTGTGACATGGAGTGATAATTCCCGAGAGAGATATCTAATACCTTACTCAAAAATCGTAACGCACTCCCACTATCCATCTTGCACATTGGGCATATCCTTCTTTTGACTAAATCAAACTCCTTTGATAATCAAACAAAGAAATCATCTAGAGAAACTTGTTTGAGTCCATAAATGAATCTCGTGGGCTTACATATCATGTCATCATCTATGAACATCGAGCTGTTTGCCCAACGTCTTCAACACTATCATATAGTCATGATACGTAGTTATAACAAGCATAGTCTAAATAGAACTGGCTCAGCCTTACAGGGACATTCCCTCTAGGTAAGACCGACTAGGTTCATAACCTGGTTGTCACTGATGGAATCTAATTCAGATATTATGGCTCCTGGCCATATCTCTCAATTTTGCCTTTCAAACATTCCTTCATAAGTCGTGAGATATTCATTCTTCACGATGAACATACCAGCAGCCTTTTCAAGCTTGAGGTTATCCACAGACTTACAAAACTTTTGTGTGCACTGAGCAGTGTTCTACACCTCATCGCTATGCGGTGTGTGCTCATGTTCCATTGGTTGAATGTATCTTTGTGGTTCTCAAACTCTTTTGAGATCTTTCTTACTCCCACTGTATCTTTTGGAAGAAACACTTCCACTAGAAGACAACATGTTTAGAGACAAACATTTTGCTCCGCGGACAAGTAAATAATATCCAGCGTGCTAGCTAAGACATTCCACAAAGTTGCATATGTCGTACTAGGCTCCAAGCTTTTCTGACTTTGCCTATGACAACTTCAAATAATCGGTTAAGATAGATTCGACATTATCCTCGGACATATCTAATATGGAATTTATTCAACCTTTATTCTTTGGAACTCGGTTAACTATAAGGGCACTATCCCGAAACGGGTAAGGGATACTTTGCATGGCTTGCGTCACACATTTATCATATAAAGTTTTGTTTCCATTATGGGAACACAATCTAATTGCGTACCCAAATATGGTATCTTTCAAGGGAGAATCTTATTCCTTTCAGACGACTTCTGAAACACCCTTCAGGTATTAATTACTTCAATCCAATCGAAGATTAATTCCTAAGTAGCTCATCAATCTCATATTCATACTAGCTCGAACTTTTCAGGCTTTCCGAATTATGCACTTCACTGAGTACACTTGACTATTTCTAAAAATAGTCGTAGAGACTAATAAACAATTATTTGTGGCATTAATTGTCACAAGCCAACAAACATCGGTATGTTTAGGCTTTAAACAATTTTTCTAGATTTTACAACCCTTTTCATAAAAGGGTATTTTAGTCATCTTTAGATAAGATACGCATTACCCACATGATTCATAATCATATGGTTCAACAACATCAGAATGACGTTTAATTACACGCTTCCTTTCCAGAGAGACTATGTCTAGAACAACCACAAATATAGGATAACAGCCATACAAATATTTAGTTGAGATCTCATCACATATATCAACTATATAGTGACATCAATCTAGTATATTAGATTCAGTGACCTTCCAACTTTATCGGAATAACATTTATTCTTTACAATTGAATATGTCTACTAAATCCTAACAGATAACTGAAAGTACGTTCTTCATAAGAACCGGAACATAATAACATTTATTTAGTTTCCTTATCAGTTTACTAGATCCAGAATATGGTAAGTGTCACAACGTTTTCTTCACCTTCCATATCTGCATTTAATCTTTCTAATTTACACTCAGAGATATCATAAATCTTAGAGTCGATTTTGAACTTAGATAGATTTATCTTAACTCACTTGCCTAGAATAGAAACTTCATAAGTTCTCTATTTAAGCACATGCCCTAACTTTCATTTTTAATCCTTTAAGCACTTGTAAATATTTCTTAATGTAGTCTTCATAAGACCTAACAAAGATCACAAGAGCTATGTCTTTAATTTCCTTTCATAAAGAAAATCTAAAGTTTATTAAATAGTTTATTTAACCTTTTAAATCGTATTTAAAACATTAACTATTTAATTAACCTTTAAGCAATGACAGAATTAAGTCGATACTTAAATCTTATAATTTTGAAAACAACCTTTCCAAAATTCGATGTGGTCATTCTTATTCAACGTTTGAATTAATTGTGATCGTATGACAGAATGATCATCTTGGATCGTATCCAATATATGATTAATTCATTGAAACTTATTTCAAATGATTTAATCATATCATGAGCTTCCGCTTTCTTTAATAATTAAAGCCTTGGAGTACTCCATCAAATATGTAGTCTCCTTGTCTCTAACTACTATAACGGAATTGCTCGTGTCATTGTTCATTTTAAAAGGATTAAAATTACTTAATCATATTTGAGAACGTTTCTCAAAAGGTAACAGTCATAATTTGGTTTTACTAATCGAGAATAAAACATAAAGTTTGCTAAAACTACAACATAAAAATGAAAATTAAAGAGTGTTGTTGTTTATACACGCAAAATCAAAAATAGTCTTTTGATTTATGATTTTGCTCCCACTAGTCAACTACTCTCAATTGACTTTCAAGAATCTTTCCAAAATTCTTTAGTGGGCAAGATCCCATCTGGTTACCCCGATTCCCGACGAGGGCCGATCAACCGGAATAATTCGAAAGGTATGTAACTCTTACCAATCACATCTCTATGTGACTCTTGGTGGTTGACTAGTCAACTCTTTGACAATTCACATCTTTATGTGGTAGTCAACCCCTTGCCTCTAGAATAAGACGGTCCTGACGAGGCCAATCACCGCAATACTCTAGTCAAATCATAACCCAATATTAACGAGATCTCATACGATCATATCTCAACAACGACGATATACCCGTGGTAGGTCAACTCCCGACGAGGGCCGATCAGTTGGATCCGAACAAAGGCTCTTCACCGTCGCTATAATATTTGGAGACAATTTTCAACTTGATTTTTGTTGTGGAAGTATTTACGTAAATTAATTCACTTAAATAATTTTAATTTCGGTCTCATCAATTATATCTATCTCTATAGACATACAACCTACACATTTATCTAGATCGTGCCTAGTCATGCATCTATCGTATCATATAAAATAAATACAAGCACAAAATAAATAAATGCATAAAGTAACCGGTATGATCATGGACATTTCCTAGGTGTGGTTTCGAATACAAACTGACGAAACCGCGGGTCGCAATCTAAATGTAGCTGCAGCCGCCAATATGATCTTTAATGCTCCATTCTCCAACGGGATCTTTATTTTCGTCTTTCTTTGGTCTTCATCTTCTGCTCCATTCTTGTTACATTTAATTCTATCTAATAAAATAAAAACACCCGCCGCACATAGGGGGGAGCTAACGGGAATGGGATAAATGCAGAAAATAAACTAGGTCACGTTCTTCATAACGGCCTAGGACAATTTTAAACCAACAGAAAAATTAAATCATTCACCTATATCCTATTGGTCGAGCCCATGATCAATCGGGGTCCATATAATCATATTATATCTACTATATCTAATCCATACAATAACATCTTATGAAAAATATAAAATTAAAATTTAACTACTTGCGTCATAATTAATCAATTAACATTTAATCTATTAAATAATTTTATCCAATCAATTAACTAATTAACATTTAATTAATTAAATGATTTTAATCGAAATAAAATTAACGATTAATTTTAATTTTAATTTTAATTTTAATTTTAATCAATTAGAACTATTCCAAAAATAAATCAAAATTAAAATTAGGTCTCTTTTGTTTCTTTCCTTTTGAATCCTAATCAAAAGAGATGTCTTTGGTTTCCTAAACCAAATTTGGTTTAGGCCAGACCACTTTCCAAAATCAAAATTTTGGAAGTGGCCTAGGCCTAGGCTTTTTACAAATTAAATATTTGAAAAGGGCCTAGGCCTATTCCAAATCAAATATTTGGAAAGGCCAAATAATTTTAGTTTAGGCCTGACCACTTTCCAAAATCAAAATTTTGGATGTGGCATAGGCCTATGCCTTTTACAAATCATATATTTGAAAAGGGCCTAGGCCTATTCCAAATCAAATATTTGGAAATGCCATTATTATTTTAATGCCATGTGGCATCCCAATGGCCCAAACTATTTGAACAATTGGTTAGCCGCATGACACAACTAAACAAAGGAGGAATTACCAATCACAACTATGAACCATATTGAATCGCAAAATATACAAAACAAAAATTTGGAGATCCGCCAGCATTGACCGGTCAACCGACTGCCGGCAGCAGGTTGCCCTGCTGCCGCCACCGCCAGTCGGCCGAGCACCACCTGATCTCGTTTTTTTTTCTTTTCATGTATCACTTTTACGAATCTAAAATCTTTCATCTTTTAATTACGTGATTTAAACGATAAAATTAACTACGCAAAATAACATCCTTATTGCTTAAGCTCGAAGCTCGCTCCGATACCACTGTTAGGAAATCTAGGCGGGAACGCAGCGGAATTCAAAATTTTGATTTCATTTTACCCAAGATCGACTACGTTTAAGCAATAAACAAATAAGCTTAAGGCGGTGGTTACCTTGCTTTATCTAAAAGATCGACGCTTTGACCGTCTAAGGAGAGTAGTTCTGCATAGAGCCGCCCAAGTGTTCGGCCTCTACCGCTAGTCCACACGAACAGCCCTGTTAGGAAATCACTAGTTTAACGTAGTGGAATTTAAAATTTGATTTCCTATTTTTAGATCGTTCTTCGTTTAATGCAATAAACACGTTTAAGTAGTTTGACGGTTATACCTTGATGATCTACTAGATCGTCGCTTTGACCGTCAACGGAGAGTAGTTCAGTGCGCAAGCCGTCCACGCGTCCGGCCTCTATCGCTTAATCCACACGAACCCCTTGCCGGAATCCTCCTTGGATTGCTATCGGAAAAACTCCGGTTGCTAGACCGGCCTTTTTCCTCTGTCACAAACTCACTATGGATAGCTTTCTATTTTACACAAGAACTATGAGCTCTTGCAATTGTGATGTACAAAAGAGTTTGACACCCACTTCCTTTATATAGAGGAGGTGGCGCCCCATATGATGTGTGGAGGAGAAGAAAACCTTTTTTCAATAAAATAAAGAAAATCTTCTAGATTGATTTATCTCTTTTATTATAATTTATTTTGCCAATATCTTATATTGAATATAATTATCTTATTACCATAAATCTATTTTTCCAAAATTAATTAATATCTCATATTAATATTATGGTAATCTTATTAATTAAAGTGCACAATCCAAGTGTATCTTATACACTCAAAAGTGGCGCCACCATTAGTCAATTAATTGACTTCCGGAATATTCTTTAATTAATATAATTTGTATATAATTAATATCTTGTATTTTATTTATTCATAATAAATAAATGCTACCATATTAATTTACCACTATAACCTTTATAGTCTAGAGATAAACTTTCCTTATTTGGTTATCAACTATAACCGCATTTTAATCCGACTCGATGTTCATATGTGTGTGACCCGATAGGCTTCCGAATATGTTGGCCGTAGACACAAAGTGCAATTTACTAAAATACCCTTCATGCCGAACGATCACAGGATAGCGTCTAGCAACACAGCGTGACCCCCAATCATCGGAAGAGTCAAAAGCAATGACTACTACCTTTCATGTGAAGCAGTTACCGTGTAACTTACAATCCTATCGCTGTAAAAATATCCATATGATCGTTAGTCGAGTGTCAAAACATCAACGACCGTATCTTATAATCTGGATATCAAGCTCTCTCGAAGTAACTCCTTTACTCCCACTTTGCAAAGATTCATGAGAGTAAGACATTCCTTATAAGAAGGCCATTTCGGATATTCGATCCCAATCATAGGATACGCGATTCCCGGACGACCAATCACGTGTACACCGCATGCTTCAATATCATACCCAATCACTACCGCATGATCGCCCCGTGGATAGGAGAAATCTCAATAGTGTCAAAGCATGACAATCCACACCGTGATGCCATGAAGACTCCGGTCAAAAGGATAATTACACAACCGTCACATAGTGTGACACTTAATGTAAGTGGGTCAGTCTAACATACGCATTCTCTAATACACGTCCACGTAACGGTCAAGTGTCCCTAAACTTCGATAGACCGAGATCTATCCTACCTTCTAAAAGATAGAAGACATCCAATACGTGCTAGTCTGATTATACTATCAACGTCCCATTTGATAATATGTAAGACTAGAGACATTTAAGTACCAATCTTGTTATAGTGATTAGAGATCTCATCAACCATAATCACTATCATGGTTTCTCTATCACAGATCGACACTAGGGACGTTACTATATATATATATATATATACAACAAATAACATGATGATAAACAATATATAATAACATAAGTGCTTTTATTAATCATAATAAAGTTATTCCATGAACTAAATAGACTGTAAATGACCCGACCCGGTCGGATCCGGTCCAACCCGATTGGGTTTAGGACACCTTTCCAACAATATCCCACTTGGCCTAAAGCCAATCACCCATATGCCTAAGCCCGTGCAAGTGAACATGTTTCTCATGCTTTGCTTGAGACAATGCCTTGGTTAACGGATTAGCTATATTATCATCCGTGTGGACTTTCTCTATCTTTACATCTCCTCTATCTACTATCTCTCTAATCAAGTGATAGCGCCGTAGCACATGTTTGGACTTCTGATGAGACCTTGGTTCCTTTGATCGAGATATCGCTCCATTATTATCACGATGCTGAGGCCTTTGGACCTTCAATGGAGGAACCACACCAAGTTCGAGAATGAACTTCTTCATCCAAAGCGCTTCCTTTGCCGCCTCCGAGGATGCTATGTATTCGGCTTCCGTTGTAGAGTCTGCGATGAGTCTCCGCTTGGAACTCTTCCACTCCTTTGCTCCGCCGTTAAGCATGAAAATAAATCCAGTTGTGACTTAAAGTCATCCTTGTCAGTTTGGAAACTGGCATCTGTGTAACCTCGTAAAACTAAATCATCATTCCCGAAAACTAGGAACATATCCCTAGTACGTCTCATGTACTTAAGGATATTCTTGACAGCAATCCAGTGACCATCACCTGGATTGGACTGGTACCTACTAGTCATACTAAAAGGGTACGAGACGTCCGATCTTGTGCATAACATGGCATACATGATAGACTCGATTGCCGAAGCATAAGGGACTTTACTCATTTGCGCCCTTCCCTTCTCTGTCTTAGGACTCATTCCTTTCGACAGGTAGACCCCATGTGACATGGGCAGCAATCCTTTCTTGGACTGCTCCCTGAATCTCTTCAGCATCTTGTCTATGTAGATGGATTGCGACAGACCAAGCAACCTTTTAGATCAATCTCTATAGATCTTTATTCCTAGAATATAGGCTGCCTCACCCAAGTCCTTCATTGAGAAATTCATGGATAACCAAGCTTTGACCGATTGTAACATAGGCACATCATTCCCTATGAGCAATATGTCGACTACATAAAGCACTAAGAACACAATGGCACTCCCACTAACCTTCTTGTAAACACAGGGCTCATCTTGGTTCTTGATGAAATCAAACTGTTTGATTATCTCATCAAAGAGAAGATTCCAACTCCGAGAAGATTGCTTTAATCCATAAATGGATCTTTGCAGTTTACACACCATCCTAGCGTCATTGGTTGTGAAACCCTCAAGCTGTGTCATATACACTTCCTCAGACAGGTTCCCGTTAAGGAAAGCTGTTTTCACATCCATCTGCCAGATTTCATAATCATGGTATGCCGCAATAGCGAGCAAAATTCTAATGGATTTTAACATGGCAACAGGCGAAAAGGTTTCGTCATAGTCAACTCCTTGTCTTTGCTTATAGCCTTTTGCCACTATCCTAGCTTTGTAGGTAGTCACGTTACTGTCTATGTCGGTCTTTCTCTTAAAGACCCATTTGCACCCTATGGGAACTATTCCCTCAGGTGGATCAACTAAGTTCCAAACTTGATTGTCTTTCATGGATTCCATTTCAGAATTCATGGCTTCCAGCAATTTCTCTTTGTCATGCCTTAATAGCACTTCCTCATAAGTTCTAGGGTCCTCATCTTCCATGAGATACACGCCAGTGTACCTTTCAGGTTCACGGCGTTCCCTGGTGGATCTTCGAGGTACTAGTGTGTCTACGGTAGAGGCTAGCGTCACATCAGTGTGTGGCAAGTCCTCTACTTCCATCAACTGACTGTTATCCGTAAGTGGTTCTCGAATTTCTTCAAGATCAATTTTACTCCCACTGACCCTATCCAGAATAAACTCTTTCTCTAGAAAGTGGCCAGTCCTGCCAACAAACACCTTTTGTTCCTCAGGATGATAAAATTGGTACCATTTGGTTTCCCTAGGATATCCCACAAATAGACATTTGTCAGACCGTAAGTCGGACAACCCCAAGGTTTTAGATGACCTAGGCTCGATTTTCTCTTAGTCCATACCTCGTATGGCATAGAGTCAACCGTCTTTGATGGAACTCGGTTCAGTGTATAGGATGTGGTTTCTAGAGCATACC
Source organism: Gentiana macrophylla (assembly GCA_026214975.1). Taxonomy (NCBI): domain Eukaryota; kingdom Viridiplantae; phylum Streptophyta; class Magnoliopsida; order Gentianales; family Gentianaceae; genus Gentiana; species Gentiana macrophylla. Next base: position 109,954,812 of record CM047806.1, read on the forward strand.
CCCAAAACGATTTTGGGAGAACTGCATAGCTCATCATGGATCGCACCATGTCTAACAAGGTGTGGTTCCTCCTCTCAGACACCCCATTCAATTGTGGCATCCCAGGAGGGGTCCATTCAGGTAGAATCTCATTCTCCTTCAAATAATCTTGAAACTCTCCATCTAGGTATTCTCCACCTCGATCGGATCGAAGTGTCTTGATTTCTTTACCTAGTTGTTTCTCCACCTCACTTCTGAATTCCTTGAACTTTTCGAAGGCTTCAGACTTATACTTCATTAAGTATATATAACCATAGCGAGAATGGTCATCAGGGAAGGTGATAAAATAAGAGTATCCTCATTTGGCTTGAATTGACATTGGGCCACATACATCAGTATGTATGAGCTCAAGCAATTCATGGGATCTTATCCCTTTGCCACTAAAAGGTAACTTTTTCATCTTGCCAAGTAATCAAGCTTCGCATTATCAAACGATTCGTAATCGAATTGATCCAACATTCCATCTTTATGGAGTTTGGAAATGCGATTCTTATTTATATGGCCAAGTCTACAATGCCATAAGTAGGATTCATTCAAGTCATTTGTTTTGGCTTTCTTGTTATTTATATTAAGTACGTCAACATTCATATCTAATATGTAGAGACCATTGTTAAGTATGCCAGTACCATAAAAGATTTCATCACGTGAAAAAGAACAACATTTATTCTCAAACGTAAAAGAAAATCCATCAACATCTAATGCGAGAAATAGAAATAATGATCTTCGTAAGAGGGGAACAAAATAATGATTATTGAGTTCTAGTACTAGCCCACTTTGGGCAATGAAAGAAAATAAACTCCTACGGCCCGGTAGCAAAGAAAACTTGCTCCATTTCCAACGCGTAGGTCCACCTCTCCTTTCCTCAAATCTCTAGTTCTTTCTTAGGGCTGCATATTCGTACAAATATGAGAACCACAACCGAGTATCTAATACCAGGTGGTTAGACTTAGAAGAAGTAATGTTGATCTCAATCATAAATATACCTGAAGTCGAAGCATCAGAATGCTTTTTCTTGGTACTCAAGAAGCCTTTGCAGTTTCTCCTCCAATGTCCGGTCTCACCGCAATGGAAGCAAGCATCCTTGGATTTGTCTTTTCCTATCTTAGGCGTTGGCTTAGGTGTAGCCTTCGCCTTCTTGGACTTCTTCTGGGCTTTGGCCTTGCCCTTGCTTGAAGTGACGAGCAACACTTGCTTTCCCTTCCCACACGGTGCCTCGGCAGTCTTTAACATGTTCAATAACTCCATGAGGAGCAATCTATCTTGTTCATGTGATAGTTCATCACAAACTGCGAGAATGAATCAGGTAGAGATTGCAGAATCAAGTCAATACTCAATTCTCATTCCAACTTATGGACCAGCTTCCCAAGCCTCTATATGTACCCGATCATCTTAAGCACGTGTGACCCCACAGCAGTCCCAGATGCCATCTTACAACTAAATAGGGACTTGAGACCTCGTACCTCTCGGTCAAGTAGAGGCGAGAAGCATAAAGTTCCTTGGTGGACCATGATAGTAGTAGCGTCCATAGACTCATCTTTGTTTCTGCAGATTCGGTGTCATAGAAGCAAGCATGATACATGTTGCATCGAAGATTGTCGAGCGATTGCTTGTTGTACTTCTCGACAAAGATCTCTGCAGCCGAACCTCGGTGGGCTTTTCCGGTAGGGCCTCGTCAAGACATAGCCAATTTTCTTGTGCCTTAAAACGATTTTGAGGTTTCTTTCCCAATTGAGAAAATTAGTTTCGTCAAGCTTGTTTTCGATGATAAAACGAAGGTTCAATTTGTTTGACATTTTCTACAACAATAAATAAAGATAGCATAAGTAAAAGCTCATGCATAAAAACCCTAAATTTTTACTTAAAAATTTTATAAGGTTTTTACTCCCACTAGCCAACTACTCCTAATTGGTTTTCAAGAAAAAATTTCTTTAGTGAGCGAGATCCCATCGAACTACCTCGACCCCCAACTTTGGCTGATGGGCCGAAAATAATTAAACAAGTGGACAACAATTTGTCGATCATATCTTATACGACTCTTGTTGTTTGACCAGTCAACTCCTTGACAATATTTCATCTTATGAAAATAGTCAAACCCTTGCCTCTAAAATCCAAACGACCCTGCTTTGGCTGGTGGCCGAGAGAACTCTTAGTCGAGTCATAACCCCAATATTCGTGAGATCTCTTTCGATCATATCTCGATAACGACGATATACCCGAGGTAGGTCAACCCCCGCTTTGGCTGGTGAGTTGGGTCCGAACAAGGGCTCTTCACCGTCGTTATAATATGGGGAGGCAATTTCGACTTGATTTTTGATGTGGGAATAATTTTAAATTAATTCACTTAATTAATTTGGTTTAATTATGGTCTCATCTACTATGTGCATATTACTACTATATCATATAAAGTAAAAAATACACAACATTCCGCGCACAAAATAACCGGCATGATCATGGACTTTTTCTCCAGAGTGCGGTTTGAATACAACCCGATTTAAAGCTGCGGGTCACAAACTAAGGGTATCTGCAACCGCCAATAGGATCTTTATTGATGTACGCCAATGGGTTCTTTATCTCTCCTTGGTCTTCAACTTCTTGCTCCATTCTTGTTACATAATAAATAATTACACCCGCCGCTTTGCGGGGAGCTAACGGAATGGGATAAATGCAAAAAAGTAAACTAGGTCACGTTCTTCATAACGACCTCAGGACAATTTTTCAAAACCAACATAAAGAAAACATTCCTATCTATCCTATTGGTCGAGTCCATGATCAATCGGGGTCCATATAATCACATTATATCTACACATCTAATCCATACAATTTTATCTTATGAAAAAGATTAAATTCTAATTTTAACTACTCATGCGTTTTTATTTTATCACGACAAATAATTAAATAACATTTAATTAATTATATGACTTAGTCGAAAATTCAAATTAACATTTAATTGCAATTAAATTTGAACTATTCAAAATAAAATCAAAATTATAAAGTCTCCTATTTGTTTCCTTTTCAAAACTAAATTTGACTTAGGCCTGGCCACTTTCAAAAATCAAAATTTTGGAAGTGGCCTAGGCCTAGGCCTTTTACAAATCAAATATTTAAAAAGGGCCTAGGCCTATTCCAAATCAAATATTTAGAAAGGCCAAATAGTTTTGGTTTAGGCCTGGTCACTTTCCAAAATCAAAATTTTAGAAGTGGCCTAGGCCTAGGCCTTTTACAAATCAAATATTTGGAAAGGCCAACATGCCATATGGTTTCCCAATGGTCCAAACTATTTGAAACATTGGTTGGCCATATGACACAACTAAACAAACGAGATATCTATGCACAATAAATAGCACAAAACGAAAAGGGTCGATCTCCCCCACTGGAAGAAGAGAGCCGACGGACGGCAGCCCGAAGGTCACCGCCGCCGCCGCCGCCGCCACCGAGGGAGGGGTCCCCCGCCAGTCGGCCGAGCCCCCTATAAACCCTTTTTTTTTTGTTTTAACGTTTCGTGATTTAAATCATGCATCTATCGATTAAATACTACGCAATTAAATTATGCTTATTGCTTAAGCTCGAAGTCTGTCTTTGATACCACTGTTAGGAAATCACTAGTTTAACGCTGCGGAATTTAAAATTTGATTTCCTTTTTCTAGATTGTTCTTCGTTTAATGCAATAAACACGTTTAAGTAGTTTGACGGTTATACCTTGATGATCTACTAGATCGTCGCTTTGACCGTCAACGGAGAGTAGTTCAGTGCGCAAGCCGTCCACGCGTCCGGCCTCTATCGCTTAATCCACACGAACCCCTTGCCGGAATCCTCCTTGGATTGCTATCGGAAAAACTCCGGTTGCTAGACCGGCCTTTTTCCTCCCTCACAAACTCACTATGGATAGTTCTCTATTTTACACAAGAACTATGAGCTCTTGCAATTGTGATGTACAAAAGAGTTTGACACCCACTTCCTTTATATAGAGGAGGTGGCGCCCCATATGATGTGTGGAGGAGAAGAAAACATTTTTCCAATAAAATAAAGAAAATCTTCTAGATTGATTTATCTCTTTTATTATAATTTATTTTGCCAATATCTTATATTGAATATAATTATCTTATTACCATAAATCTATTTTTCCAAAATCAATTAATATCTCATATTAATATTATGGTAATCTTATTAATTAAAGTGCACAATCCAAGTGTATCTTATACACTCAAAAGTGGCGCCCCATTAGTCAATTAATTGACTTCCAGAATATTCTTTAATTAATATAATTTGTATATAATTAATATCCTGTATTTTATTTATTCATAATAAATAAATGCTACCATATTAATTTACCACTATAACATTTATAGTCTAGAGATAAACTTTCCTTATTTGGTTATCAACTATAACCGCATTTTAATCCGACTCGATGTTCATATGTGTATGACCCGATAGGCTTCCGAATATGTTGGTCGTAGACATAAAGTGCAATTTACTAAAATACCCTTCATGCCTAACTATCACGGGATAGTGTCTAGCAACACACCGTGACCCTCAATCATCGGAAGAGTCAAAAGCAATGACTACTACCTTTCATGTGAAGCAGTTACCATGTAACTTACAATCCTATCGCTGTAACAATATCCATATGATCGTTAGTCGAGTGTCAAAACATCAACAACCGTATCTTATAATCTGGATATCAAGCTCTCTCGAAGTAACTCCTTTACTTCCACTTTGCAAAGATTCACGAGAGTAAGACATTCCTTATAAGAAGGACATTTCGGATATTCGATCTAATCATAGGATACGCGATTCCCGGACGACCAATGATGTATACTCCGCATGCTTCAATATCATACTCAATCACTGCCGCATGATCGCCCCGTGGATAGGAGAAATCTCAATAGTGTCAAAGCATGACAATCCACACCGTGATGCCATGAAGACTCCGGTCAAAAGGATAAGTACATAACCGCCACATAGTGTGACACTTAATGTAAGTGGGTCAGTCTAACGTACGCATTCTCTAATAAACGTCCACGTACAGTCCAAGTGTCCCTACACTTCGATAGACGAGATCTATCCATACCTTCTAAAAGATAGAAGACATCCAATACGTGCTCGTCTGATTATACTATCAACGTCCCATTTGATAATATGTAAGACTAGAGACATTTAAGTACCAATCTTGTTATAGTGATTAGAGATCTCATCAACCATAATCACTATCATGGTTTCTCTATCACAGATTGACACTAGGGACGTTACTATATATATACAACAAATAACATGAAGATAAACAATATATAATAACATAAGTGCTTTTATTAATCATAATAAAGTTATTACATGAACTAAATAGACTGTAAATGATCCGACCCGGTCGGATCCGGTCCAACCCGATTGGGTTTAGGACACCTTTCCAACAAGCCTGCCGGAATCCCATCATGGATTGCTATTGGAAAACTCCGGTTGCTAGACCGGTCTTTTTCCCTCTCTCCAATCTCTATAGGATGCTCTCTATTTTACACAAGAACTATGAGCTCTTGCAATTGTGATGTACAAAAGAGCTTGACACCCACCTCCTATTTATAGTGGCTGGGGCACCCCCTAGTAGAGTAGAGGAGAAGAAAACATTTTTCCAATAAAATAAGAAAAATATAATTGATTGATTTATCTCATTTAATTTAATATCTTATATTAAATATTTCCAAGATATTGTCAATATCTTATATTGACTATATTTATCTTATTACCATAAATCTATTTTTTCAAAATCAATTAATATCTAATATTAATATTATGGTAATCTTATTAATTAAATTGCACATTCCAAGTATATCTTATACACATTGAAAGTGGGGCCCCATATCCCAAAGATTTGGCATCCGGAACATTCTTTAATTAATATAATGCTATGATTAATTAATTTACAAAATACATGTATATCATATATATATATATATTTCGAAATTATATGTATCAATATACATATTTAATTAATCAACATAATTAATATCTTGTATTTAATTTATAAATAAATACCACCATATTAATTTACCACTATAACCTTTATAGTCTCGAGATAAACTTTCCTTATTTGGTTATCAACTATAACCGCATTTTAATCCGGCTAGATGTTCTTATGTGTGTGACCCGATAGGCTTCCGAATATGTTGGCCGTAGACACAAAGTGCAAATTACGAAAATACCCTTCATGCCTAACGATCACGGGATAGCGTCTAGCAACACACCGTGACCCCCAATCATCGGAAGAGTCAAATGCAATGACTACTACCTTTCATGTGAAACAGTTACCGTGTAAATTACAATCCTATCGCTGTAATAACATCCATACGGTCGTTAGTCGAGTGTCAAAACATCAACGACCGTATCTTATAATCTGGATATCAAGCTCTCTCGAAGTAACTCATTTACTTCCACTTTGCAAAGATTCATGAGAGTAAGACATTCCTTATAAGAAGACTATTTCGGATATTCGATCTCAATCATAGGATATGCGATTCCCGGACGACCAATCATGTATACTCCGCATGCTTCAGTATCACACCCAATCACTACCGCATGATCACCCCGTGGCTAGGGGAAACCTCAATAGTGTCAAGGCATGACAATCCACACCGTGATGCCATGAAGACTCCGGTCTTAAGGATAATTACACAACCGTCACATAGTGTGACACTTAACCGTATAAGTGGGTCAGTCTAACGTACGCATTCTCTAATACACGTCCACGTACAGTCCAAGTGTCTCTACACTTCGATAGACAAGATCTATCCTTGCCCTAAAGACAGAACACATCTAATACGTTCTAGCATGTTTATACTATCAATGCCCTGTTTAATAGTACATCAGCCTAGAGACATTTAAGTATCAAACTTATTAAAGTGATTAGAGATCTCATCAACCATGATCGCCTATCATGGTTTCTCTATCACAGTTTAATACTAAGGACGTCATCATATAACAATTCATAATTGGTTCTTTAAAAGAACATATATATGACAACAGAAAAGCCATTTAATATATGTAAAAACATAAAGAAATAGTAGAAATGATCCGACCCGGTCGGATCCGGTCCAACCCGATTGGGTTTAGGACACTATTTCAACATTTTGCATCACAGTCACGTGCGCAATTGGTTCATCTCCGTACACAATTAGCTGCCACGCATAAAGGAAACCTTACAGCCACATATTATTATATGAAGGTAAAGCGACTCACCGACGATTTAGCAATGGCCGGACATCCTCTTAGTCCAAATGACCTCGTGGCCTACCTTCTTGCTAGCCTTGGTCCCGATTATGACTCTCTTGTTGCAATGATCTCATCCCGGGACAGCATTACTCTTGAGGAATTCTACTCTCTTCTTCTAACCACTGAATCCCGAATTCTTCGCCATCAATCGACTATCACTCTTTCTTTATTTCCGCCCGCGATGCCTCCATCAGCAAACCCTACCGCCAATTATTCTTCAGCTCCAACAAATCGTGGACGCAGCAGGAACTCTAGCAGAGGCCAGGGGCGAAATTTTCATCAAAATAGCCGTGGCTCAGACCGCTCCTCACCTCCTCCTCGTTGCCAAATATGTAACAAATTAGCGTATGTTGCGGCTGACCGCTGGCATCGATTTGAGGAGAATTTCCAGCCCACTCCGCCGAACCGACAGCCCTAGGCCCATACTGCCTCCTCGTCCAATGTGGCACCCTTAATTGATTGAATTCTTGACTCCGGTACTACGCACCATATGACTAATCAGCTCAATAATTCAACACTTCGGTCTAAACAATTTGACGGGCCCGACAAAATTAAAATTAGGGACGTTGAGTTTGACCATTACACATTCCGGTTCTTCGATTATTAATACTTCTCATGACAATTTTACGCTTCATGATATTCTTGTTGCTCCGTCGCTCAAATGCAACCTATTATCTGTCCATCAATTTTGCAAAGATAATGATGTATATTTTGAATTTTATGCCAATTACTTTCTTGTGAATGACTCCTCGGGCCGTGTCCTTCAAAGAGGCTACGTCAACAATGGCTTATATCATTTTAGTCATGCTTTCAATAAATTTGCTGGTCTGGATTTTGTTGCTCATGCTGCCTTCTTCCACCGATGGCACCAACATCTTGGACACTGCTCCCAAGATACTGTTTCCCGTATTTTACAGGTTGCTCAAATAAAGGTCTCTGCACCTCGTCCACAATCCGTGTGCGCCGCATGTCAAATGGCCAAAAGCCATCGACAACCGTTACCAGTATCTGATTTTACTTCTTCTGTACCACGTGATTTAATATACTCTAATGTATGGGGACCATGTCCTGAACATTCTATTTACGGTTCACGGTACTATGTTAGCTTTGTGGACAATTTTTCCAAATTTACATAGCTTTATCCGATTGCTTTAAAATCTGATGTTGAGCACACATTTTATGCCTTCCAATCTCTAATGAAACCTCAGTTCAATACAAAAATAAAATCTCTGCAGACTGATTGGAGAGGTGAATATCTCAAACTCAATAATTATTTTCAATCAATTGGCATTAACCACAGGATTTCATGTCCTCATACTCATGAACACGTTGGAGCCGTAGAACGTCGCCATCGTGCTATAGTTGAGGCAGGCATAGCCCTACTTGCTCAGGCTAATCTTCCCTTACCATATTGGGAAGATGCCTTCCTTACCGCCACACATATTATTAACAGACTTCCTACACGTGTCCTCAAACACAAATCCCCTTATGAAACCCTTCACCACCACCCTCCTGAGTACTCCTTCTTTCGAGTTTTTGGGTGTGCATGCTGGCCTAAACTTCGTCCCTACAACCACCAAAAAACTGACTTTTGGTCCAAAACCTGTCTATTTCTTGGCTATAGTCCCAAACACCACGGCTACAAATGCCTTGATCTCTCTACCGGAAGCTTATACGATTCCTGACATGCTGTCTTTAATGAAAATCCTTTAACTTACACCTCATCTACCTCCCCCAATAATCCACCACTCACAGTGACCCTACCCTCCTTACTTCAAGGAAACACCTCTCGTCCCAAACTTGTGGCCGAACCACCACCCCCACCCTCCCATCACTCGGAGTCCATAACTTCTCCCCCTTCACCCACTTCTTCCGTTCCCTCCTCTTCTCCTGACCCTTTCATACCTACCCTGGAATCTCCTCCTCCTCATCCCATGACAACTCGCTCTCATACAAACACTCTCAAGCCCAAATCTCTTCCTCCCGACTTTATTTCCCTCCTATCTGATGCCTCCTCTTCTAAGCCTAAAACCTTCACTGAAGCCCTTAAATCTCGAACCTGGAGAGATGCTATGAGGGATGAAGTCAATGCATTGGTCTCTAATGATACCTGGGACTTAGTACCCTCCACTCTTCGCATGAATATCATTGGCAATAAATGGGTCTACTGCATCAATTGTCATGCAGATGGTCGTCTTGAACAATATAAAACTCGTCTCGTTGCTATGGGTTATCACCAACATGAAGGTCTTGACTATTTTGACACTTTAAGTCCGGTGGTCAAACCGGTCACTATTTGGTTATTTCTTTCTCTAGCTACTATGCGCAACTGGTCTATTCGGTAGGTTGTTATCCAGAATGCCTTCCTCTACAGTCATCTCACTGAAACAGTTTATATGCAACAACCTCAGGGGTTCATACATCCTGACTTTCCAACACATGTGTGCAAGCTCAAGAAAAGCCTTAATGGGCTCAAGAAAGATCCCCGAGCTTGGTTCTCTCGCTTTACTAGTGTCCTTCTATAGCTCGGTTTTCAAGCTTCTCAGGTAGACACCTCTCCTTATTTCCTGCACTCTGGTTCTCATCACATTTATGTCTTAATCTATGTTGATGATATTCTTAATACATGTTCTTCTCCTTCCCTCATTGATCGCACCATCACACAGCTACAGGGTCACTTCCCCGTCAAAGACCTCGGCCCCTTGCATTACTTCCTTGGTATTGCAGCTCTCTCTTCCTGAAGGTCTTCTTCTCACTCAGCGGAAATACATTGCACAACTCCTTCAATGTGCTGGCATGCTCCATTCTAAACCATGTCAAACACCTATGGCCTCCAACTGCCATCTCACCAAACTATATGGAGCTCTATTTGCCGATGTCTCTCTTTATCGTAGCATTATGGGAGGCCTCTAATATCCAAGCTTCAATCGCCCTGATCTTGCATTTTCCGTTCACGCAATCAGTAAATTCATGCATGAGCCTCGTGACTCCAATTGGGTTGCGGTCAAACGCATCCTCCGCTACCTGAAGCACACTCTATCTGATGGACTTTTAATTTCCAAGTCATCCTCTCCTACACTTCACGCCTACTCGGATGCTGATTGGGGGACTGATATTGATGATCGTCGCTCTATTTCTGCATATTTTATCTTCTTAGGCTTTAACCTCATCAGCTGACGTTGTAAACAACAACAAACTGTTGCTAAAAGCGGTACCGAAGCTGAATACAAATCCCTCTCTCAGGCGGCAGCTGAGCTCCAATGGCTCAAGCAACTCTTCCATGAACTTGCCATCTCTGTCACTGACATTCCTATTTTATGCTGTGATAATATTGGCGCAACCTACCAGTCTGCCAATCCAGTGTTCCACACCCGCACGAAGCATATTGAGATTTATTTTCACCATGTTCGTGAGCTCGTCTCTTCCAAGCAGCTGCAAATTGCATTTCTGCCTTCCGAGGATCAAATTGCAGATATTATGACCAAGCCTCTTGGCACGGTTCGACTCACCGACTTGAAGCCCAATCTCCATGTGCATCCAATTCCCATGGGATTGCGGGAGCGTATTGAGAATATTACCACAAATAGTCATGATTCTTCTTAATTACATATCATTCTAGAATAATCTGCATTAGTGTAGAATAATTCTCATTTATGTAAAATCCCTTGATTGTAGTCAACTCACTTCAATATATACCAAGCAAAGCAATCTGTATGATACAACACATAATGAATAAAATAAGTTATTCTATTTTTCTATACATTGCATTTTTTTCATGAGATATATTTACCGTCAAAATTCACTCAATGAATTTCGAAAAACAATAAATTATGATAGTGAATTTTCAAAAGTTGCGTTGGAATAGGGTCATTGTGGCCTGAAAATAAATAGCACGTGAAAAATAAAAAGTTTGGTGAAAATTTTATCATTTTTGAAGTTTATAGTAGGAAAGACACGGGTGTTCAAAAACATTGGATAATAGATCAATTGGATTGTTTCTCTATCCTATAAAAAGTTTAGAGAAAATTTTATCATTTTTGAAGTTATAGAATGAAGAACACTGGTGTTTAAAAGCATGGATAATAGATCAGTTGTATTGTTTCTCTATCCTATTAGACTAGGGAAAGGATCCCGACGGTGCAAACATGTATACACCTCAGTAGTTCGCAAGATCAAACGGCGTCAGATCGGTAAAACGACGTTGTTTTTTTTTTTTTTTTTTTTTTTTTTACATCGGAACGAAACTGCGTCGTATCGGAACAAAACAGTGTCGTTTTGATACACAGCTCGAGGAGCTGTACATGTTGCACCGTCGGGGATCCTTTCCCGACTAAGGAATGCGCATAGCACAGTTTATTTTATATTTATTAATAAGTTTATTCTTTTTACGAAAGTTTTGAAAATATGTCATTTTCAACAATTTATACATATTTTTCTTCTCCTTAAATTCGCCCCCCCCCCCCCCCCCACACACACACACATATATATACTAGTAAAATGCACGTGTCTCGCACGTGTTTGGTTAAATTAATTTTTTAAGGGTAAGTTAATATTTTTAATACTCAAAAAATAAAATTATAGTTTCATATTACATGTATATTTTTAGTTATGTGTTTAATTTATATAAAATAGAAATATTATAATAAATATAAATTGATTTCATGCTTAGTAGACTTGTTTTATATCTTTTATTCTGATGCATTGAATCACACATGCTATTTACATTTTCCATTCTTTTAAATGTGATAAGAATTCTTGATTACAAAATCATATGCATTCAAATGTTGTATTAAAATATATGTAAGTGACGGATCTAGAAAATATCTTTGAGGAGGGAGGGGTTCAATAAGAGTAATTTTTTTTGACGACACGGTTCATTATCTTTTTTATCTGTAAAACTTAACTATACCTTTTTAGCAGGTCTCTCATATATCTATAGATATTTTTCAAATTTCTGCTAACGTGAATGGCATCATTAAAATAGCATGCGACGAAAAAAATCTTGTGTTCTTTTAAATACCTATATTTAAACTGACATTAAGGTGAAAATAAACTGATATTATCAGTCATATGTAATATCGAATATTAAATATTATGTTAAATAATTATCAGTTTTATCACATAATTACAGCATCAATTTATTTCTAATTAAATAAGGGTCAATATATTTGGCCAAGATTAAGTTTTTTCATGTAAGATTACATTTTATATTAATATAGTAAACGAAACATAGGGAGACACCAGATTGAATTTCAAGTTGTATAAATTGCATAAATATATTTTAATTGTTATGCAATCATTATTCTTGCTACATGAGTCTACTTTTTTATTTACAAGTATATAATTTGTTATATGTAACAATGATAAATTTGAATTTAAATTTGCATAAGGATGAATAATGGTCATTATCTATTTTTGGCCGGCCTCTTCACTGGATCTTTGTTGGCCGGCCTCTTCACAAATTCCTTGGCCAAAGATCAAGATGCTTTTAATTTTTATCGTGCGTATCTTCTTTTTTTTGTGTGCTTGTGCATACATTTATTTATCCATTTAATATGCTTTTAATTTTTATTGTGCGTATCTTTTTTTTTTCCCTGTGTGCTTGTGCGTATTGTTTTAGTGCATTTATTGATCCATTTAATATTTGTCGGTTCTATTGTTAAACTCTTTTTACTAATGACACTTATTTTTTGATTATTTTTTTTGATAAAAAAAACGTCATTGTCATTGACGTTGATATTGAAACACCGCTGACGTTGCTAGTGCAACACCAACGCCAATGGAATGTCAGTGATTGACATTTCTAAATTGTGACACTTTTATAACCACTGACTTTCGTTGTTGCGCACCCACTGACGTTGGTTTTTAATAACAACGTCAGTGTCATTGACGTTCCGTTCATCAAAAATCATCATGGTGCCAGAGTAATTTTTTGTGATGCCGAGAATAATATGGTGCGACTAGTAAAAAGTTGTGTGCCAATAGAACCCCTGAATATTTTGCTTGTGAATTTTACTGCATTTATTTATCCATTTAATATTTATTATCTGTAAATTATTTATTGTGCTTATTTGCTTGTGCGAATTATAATATTAATTAAAAAAGTAATAAATAAATTAATAATTAGGGAGAAACACATTTTGGGGAAAACAAACTCACTCTTTTAATATAGTAGATAGATAGATAGATAGATAGATAGATAGTAGATATATATATATATATATATATATATATATATATATATATATATATATATATATATATATATATATATATGGGGAAACTCAAAAATACCCTATGTGTATAAAACAATTTTTCCTATACACCCCTATTTTTGAATTTTTTTATGTCCATCGCCTTAAAATTCGATTTGTACTGTTCAAAACTGAGACGGTACCGCCTTATTGACCATTTGAAATTGTCGACGGTACATGAGATAAGTTTGACGGTACCGTAGATAGGTTTGACGGTACCGTAGATAAATTAGGTATTACGTCCAAAAGATATTCACTTCAAATCATATTCCATCTTATTCTTCCCCTCATAATCAATTTTCTTTTTACGGGCATCCTCCTCCTCCCTTCCAAAGATCCTCCTCCTCCCCTTCCAAAGATCCTCCTCCTCCCCCTTCCGTGACCTCTCTCCGGCATCCATTTTATCTTACGCCTCCTCTCTCCACTAAAGCTATATCCATTGTAGAAAACGCGATTTACAGAGATTCATTTGAAAACGACATCAATCGATCGAAAGCCAAATCCGGATTGTTGGTTTGAACTACTCGTCAATCGAAGATTCCGCCATTGAAGAAACCTTGGTGTTGCAAAGGTGTGTGATACTTTTATTTTTCAGTTTTTTTCTTTCGATTATGTTCTACATTTTTCAATTTTTTTTTTTTTACGAACGAATTCAAAAGTATGTGATTTTGTGATAAACTGTGTTATTCAATTTTAGTTAACCAATTAAAGTGTAAAGTAAGTGAATTTGATGATGTCTTATCTTGGTTTAGCTAAGAAACACAAACCATTTCACAAATGTATATATGGTCTATTCTGTTTTCTTTGTTTCCTTGTTTGTAAAGTCGATTTCCTGGAGCTATTTTGTATGGGGAGAGATGAAATACTCGAGTTTTTGTGTGTTGCATTTGCTAGATATTGTGCAAAATTAAGGGAATTTGATGGTGGTTCATCTTTGGTTTATTTGCTTTAAATTTTGTAACTTGGTTGTTTTTGAATCCACTTTATTTATAGAATAGCTTGTATGGTATGAACTACTTATAAACTTGTACAAATGTTTGGTTGCCGAATGATGACTTAATGGAGCAGCTGAATGTGTGAATAGGAGATTCAGAGGCATGATAATATTTAGGAGATTTTTGGTGATTATGTGAAGGACTTGTCACTCAATAAAGGCTTTGGATTTGAGCGAGTGTCTTTTGTAGGTGGTAAACGCGAATAAAAACAACACAACTTAAACATAATGTGTACGTTTAAATACAACTGTCCAAATAAGGCTCAACGCCGGACTCGATTCATCATGGGAATCCTCAGCATAACAAGGTTCTTAGTAGGTCAAATATAAGTTGTTTTCGACTCTTTCTTATCATGAGTTATGGCCGTCCTCAAGCCTGCAACTCCTATAGGATAGCTCGTACTCGTAGAGACAAGTAGGTTCTCTTATTGATCTTTCTATTCAACAGCTTCGCAAAGCCTCAGACGGAAGTAAGTCTCCCGTTAGATAAAAAATTCTTCTAGGTTTCTACTCCACTCTCTTCCACTCATCATCATGAAAAAGATAAAATAATGGTTGTTTTGTGTTACTTTGCAAACATTTTGACAAAAATGGGTAACTTGGAATTTAACTATTATTCGACAAAAGAGTTGAAAAATCATTATTTATTTATGGCATGTGGAAATAATAATAAAAATGAATTGTTGTGTGTCTGAGAGGATACCGTGGTTTGTATTTATAGATGTCGAGATTGTCGGAGCATGGGTCATTCGTCCGAAGATAGATACCCAATAAAATACGATTATAGGGGTGGAGAGACTCGGTTTAATATACTAACAGACGCATTTAATTCGCATAAAGACGCTAAGTTGATTGACCGTGTATTGGAATCCCCATTGTCAAATGTATACACAGCTATGAAGCACTTCCATTACTCGTCTACGGTTTTGCATCAGTTGATCGTGAGATCGGTTTATACGGATAGAGATGATGAGCTATTATTTCGATTTCAGAATTCTATATGTCGTTTTGGGAGGAGAGAATTTGCATTGATTACGGGTTTGTATTTCGGTCCAGTACAGCCAGACGTTCGCCCCGAGGAGGATAGGGAACGCTCTAGTTTGATTGCAGTTGGAAATCGGGATGGTAGTGACGTCGATTTTACAAGGACTCCATTCATAGTACCCGATTAGTCGTATTACGATTACGCTTTTGGAGAAGGCTTTGAAGGATGCCACGGACATCTTAAATTGCGTATAAGATTGGCTTGATATATTTTATTGAGGTGGTGTTGCATGGGAAGTCGTCAGGTTCACACGTGTCTCCATTTGTATTCCACCTTGTTGATGATACACCGCGTTTTATTGGACATAACTGGGGTTCATATTTTTGGGACATTACTCTAAGTAACTTAAAGGAAAAACGGGACGGATTGAGGAGTCATATTGGTAGGATGAGTCAAGTGACGAAAGACGTGACTTGTTTGGTTAACTCATTATTTGTTTGGTTATACGAGGCGTTGCCTTCGTTGGGGCGTCACTTGCCAGACATGTTAGCAATGCGTCACCACGTATGTTGAGGTGGCATCCTAAAAGTGGGCATGTATATAACGACCGGTTCGAGAAGCAATTAGAATTCAAGGGCCTGGTAATGTTTTCGGTTCATCAGTATTTAATTTTTGCCGGGAATATTATCATGAAAAAATGTCTAAGATTTTATGTTTAATTTACCTGCATTGTAGGGTGTGGTACTTTATTTGAAGGAGAGTGATGTAGAGATACGGATGTTACGGGAAACTGGGTTGGCATATGATGAGATCAATACTCCAACCCCTGTATATACAATCTGGAAAGATATCGATAAACCATGTGGTAGTGTGAATGAGATCAATACTCCACCCCCTGTATATACTCCCTCCCTTCAAATTTGTTTGGACTTTTTGGGACGGAGGGAGTATTACATTATTTATGACATAAAACCAGGGTCACACAACTAACCAGCCAAGGATGTAGCCTCGCTCGACCGCTTTGTTGCAAAGACTCCGTGTCATTAAAGTTCATGCAGAAATCATCTCGAAGAGTCGAATAATTTGGTACGTAATACTGCGTGTTCTGCAAAACAACCGATTCTTACATACTTCACGATTGCACAGAGATAAATCTTTTATTCACACAAATGAATAAAATGTAACCTGCAACGGCTCAAGTATTAAATCAATGCTAGTTGTCGGCTCATGCAATTGCTCGGCATGGCCCTGCTCATTACGAAACGTGTCAATATCGGCATGTTTTTCTTGGTGGTGGTGATGTTGGTGCTCATATTGCTCGTAATTGTGCGTTTGCCGGGCATTACCAGCATGACTAGATGACGGAGGTGGTGGAGGCGGTGGAGGCGGTGGAGGTGAATCAACATTACCCCCCATTGATACCTGCAACATATCTTACATTACTTATTAAAAACAGTTATAAATATATACCCCCACATAATCAACTTCATAGTACCTGTAATTGGTTGATAACATTTCTTATGGTCACCATACCATCAGATACGAAGTTAATTTGTTGGGCAACACCAACTCCCAACTCCCGAATGTCTTTTGAATGCTCCTCTTTCAACCCTTTAATCTCTTCCCTTATAAAATCTACCTGTTTATCGACATGCTCTCGAGTCTCATGAATGACCACCATGACATCGCTAATAAGTCGTTTCATCTCGCCCGCATTTCGAAACCGCTCTAAGATAAACACTTTCATTGCCATCGCCACTAGATTGGGTTAGTGCGGCTGAGCACGAGAAGCGGTAGCAACGCCTCAGATCGATAGTGTAAAATGGTAGGTGTTGGGGCAGGCTGGGACGGTGCATCAACCGGTACTGGATATGTATTAGGAGCTGTTGAAATCTCATCCTCTTTCAACCCATTTGCCGTTAACAACATAACCTCGTCATCAATCGGGACTAAATGTCTAATAACATCCTACAATAAATCAATGAAAGGTATCAATAATCAAAATCATAGTAAATAAACTTATGCAGCAAAAAAAAAACATTAAAAGTAATAATTACCCCTGTCATGTCATTGAACACATCTGTCATAGGGTTGAAATATATACGGGATGTAATAGATCTCCATCTCAAGATGCGAGGTACATCATTGTTATTGCGCACGGCAATCTTCTCTACAACATCAGTCGGCAACGACTCGCACCCCCACGCAACTAAAACGGGAACCAAACCATGTATGTCATCAGCAGGCAAGCCTTCTTCCTCAAGTTCATCCTCGGTGTTCTTCTTACATTTTTTCCAAGTATTCTTCTTATTGACCTTCTTCTTTTTGCATTTCTTTCCGGGGGGTTTCGTCAAGAGATCTATCCGCTTATTCCATTCGAAAAGACTAACATCCCAAAAGTAGGCACCCCAAGGATAAGCGAGAAACTGTGCCGTATCATCTACCAAATTAAATACAAAACTTGATACAAATTTGCCGGATGCCTTCCCGTACATAACGGCATCTATCAAGTAAACCAAACCTAACTTGTACACATTCTCGGCCTCTCTTCATCAACCAACTTCTCCTCGATATCCTCTGATGCGGATATGATCAACGTTAATATGAAATGGGCGCGGAATAAACACGGTTGTAGGATCACGGTGTTCTATCAAACTAGACGGTCCGATCTCTTCAATGGACCGACGGTCAACATCCGTTGGCAAAAAAGATAGCCCGCTAATCGGTGCAAACTCAGCCTACCTAAACGGGCGTATTGTATCCTTAAACCTAAACAATAAATGATCCTCGCAGATCCGAGGTTACCGATCGGACCAAAGATATTATACACAACGGTGACGAATAGCGAAAGTGTTCCATAGCCCTATACATTGCTCTAGAGGAGACTCCAAAACACGTTCTTCCAAATCTGAAACCTATCAAACGCACTTTTAAGTTTTTTGAAACGCGTTTACTTCCCCCCCCTATAGCTATACCGACGCCGTCTCTTTCATTTACGGGACAATCCATTCACCAACGTTTTCGACATCTACAATTGCACAAATAAAAAACACATCCCCATTATCATTCGGAAAATGCTAATCAAAAACAAAAAAAAATCAATCGAAAAATTTAGAACATAATCGAAAAAAAAAACTGAAAAATAAAAGTATCACACACCTTTGCAACACCAAGGTTTCTACAATGGCGGAATCTTCGATTGACGAGTAGTTCAAACCAACAATCCGGATTTGGCTTTCGATCGATTGATGTCGTTTTCAAATGAATCTCTGTAAAATCGCATTTTCTACAATGGATATAGCTTTAGTGGAGAGAGGAGGCGGAAGATAAAATGGATGCCGAGAGAGAAATTTGCCGGAAGGGAGGAGGAGGATCTTTGGAAGGGAGGAGGAGGATGCCCGTGAAAAAGAAAATTGATTATGAGGGAAGAATAAGGTGGAATATGATTTGAAGCTGAATATCTTTTGGACGTAATACCTAATTTATCTACGGTACCGTCAAACCTATCTACGGTACCGTCAAACTTATCGGCGGTACCGTCGACAATTTCAGCAGTCAATAAGGCGGTACCGTCAGATTTTGAAGCAGTACCGCCGAATTTTAAGGCGATGGACATAAAAAAATTCGAAAAATAGGGATGTATAGAAAAATTGTTTTATACACATAGGGTATTTTTTGAGTTTCCCCTATATATATAGCTTTGACTTGATCTTAAGTAAATTAGGACAACCTAAAGAAACTCTAACCCGCTTTGACATAGTTTGAAATGCAATTAGGAAAGATTTAATTATTTTTTTATTTTTTATTTTCTTTTACTTAATCTCAGTTTTCCTGTATAAGGTGATACAATAAAATGGGATCAAAACTCACAAGCATAACTTGATTATATAGTAATTATAAGAAGATGGCTAAGCATGTGTTCACCTTTTTCTTCATTGTTCTCTTTCTTGTTGGTTAGCTTCTCTTCAAACTTATTTAAATTAATTTTTTTTAACATTGCAATATTAATAATTTTGTGATTGATATTTCTTTTTATGAATTTACTGTTATCATCAGAATTTCATGCCTTGATGGCTTTATATTTGACTTAATGCATAGTACGTGATGAATGATTATGATATATTCACTTGGGATGTATATTATAATACACTTTTTTACACCTCTGATTATGATTTTCTACAGTTGAATCAATTGCTAAAATGTGTTGTGTAGTGCAATCTTTTTTTTCCTTAATCGTATGTTGTTGCAGGCTGTTGTAACTATACTACTGCAGAAGCAGTAAAGAAAAGAAATGGGCTTGCAACAGGACCATTCAATTATCGGGCAATGAAACGGAATCCGAAGACGGGAAGCAACTACGTCATGAATCAGTCATTTCGATCAAGGAAGCTCTCTATCAATAAAAGACTACCACCAGAGTGTAAAGATTTGGTTTGTTATATATTTAGAGAAACAGCTAATATGATTAATCTGAATAAGGTAGACACTTGTTGGGACGACGGAGGCTGTGGACCTTGTGTTGAGTCCACAAACTTGTGTACTGATCCACCACAGCCTCCTCCTCCATCAACACACACTTGTATGTGAAGAAACACCATGCGATACAGATCCAAATGTATGCTCTAACATTGGTTGTGGACCCTGTGATCCTGACACAAAAACATTTTGTTTGGAACAAACATGTTATATTAGGCCATGCGATCCAGACGATGATAAATGCTCCAATAAGGGTTGTGGATCGTGTGACCCTGTTCGAAAAACTTGCGACGATGCAGAACCTGTTGTTGATGATGATGATGATGAAGAACTAGTTGTCCTACCACCAATTAAGACCTGACACATGGCAATTGCATCGCCCTTTTAACTCATATACTCTATAAGTTTTTCTTTTTTTAATCAAAGAATAAATTTCAAGAGCTTACTATCTCTTTTTGTTTGTGTAATGAGTTGGAGTGTCATACATATATTCCACATTTTTCTTTTTCTTTTTAATTTCCTTTACTCAATGTATTTGGTTTGTTTCCTTTTAGTACTCCATGTATTTCCGAGGAGCTAGCCTCCTCTCGGCGAGAAAAATTACATTTAACTTTCTTCAATTTGCCTTTTACAACATTATGTTAATTTTATATTCCATTGCCTACTGGCTTGCTTTAATCCATATAAAGATTTTTGTAACTTGCATACAAAGCCTGGTTCTGATTGAAACCCTTCTGGAACTTTCATGTATACTTCTTCTGTCAAATCTCCATGCAAGAAAGCATTGTTGACATCAAGTTGATGGAGATTCCAACCTTTGTTTGCTGCAATGGCCAATAATGTCCTAACAGTTGTTAATTTAGCTACTGGTGAGAAAGTATCCAAGTAGTCTAATCCCAGTTGTTGTGTATACCCCTTAGCCACTAGCCTAGCTTTGAATCTTTCAATTGTTCCATCAGATTTTCTTTTGATTCTGTACACCCATTTGCAACCAATGGGTTGTTTTCCTGGAGGCAAAGGAACTATATCCCATGTCTTTGTCTGCTGTAGGGCTTTTATCTCCTTATGCATGGCCTCCCTCCATTCCATGTGTTGAAACACCTCTTTGTATGACTTTGGTTCTCGCTGTAATCGAGAAGCGAGAACATAATGTTTGTAAGTGGTAGACAAATGATTCAAAGTGTCAACATGTGCAAGACTGTGTGGAGACTTATGAGTGTTAACATTGTTGCACACATAATCCTTAAGATATATGGGTACTCCTCTATTTCTTGAAGATTTTCTTATATCAGATTCTGTGTTAGATGAATCTTGTATAATTTCATTCACTTGTTCAATGTGCTCAATATTATCAATAGGAAACTGATCATTGACAGCATCATGATCATCCTGTAAGTGATCATGAGGAATTGGTTCATGTATATCTGAACCTGGCCAAGGAGTAATGAATCGGTGTAGAAATACACCGATCAAATGCCCACCGTAAAGGTAAAGTATTGATATTACCTGATGTGTTTTCTATTCTGTAAGGAAAATTCAGCTCATGAAAGATAACATCCCTTGCAACAAAAATTTGTTTGTGTGAAGATTAAGAAGATAAAAACCTTTGACATTTGGTACACTGCCCAAATGCACAGATTTTATGCCTCTTGCTGCAAATTTGTTATTATCATGATGCAAATTTGAAGCATAAGTGAGACAACCAAACACTTTAATGTTGTTATAATCAGGTTTAGAACCATATAACATTTCATAAGGAGTTCTTTCCTGTAACAATGGTGTAGGAATCAGATTAATAAGATTTACAGCATGCAAAATGAAATATGACCAGTAAACTAAGGGTAAACCAGACTGGAATCTTAAACTTCTAGCAACATTCAAGATGTGTTGATGTTTTCTTTCAACCACCCCATTTTGTTGGGGTGTTTTAACCACAGAGGTCTGGTGTATAATCCCTTTTTCAGCATAGAAAACAGGTAAATCAAATTCCAAACCATTGTCAGATCTTAAAACTTTCACAACTTTATTAAACTGTGTGTTTACAAAATTATAGAATTGTTGAACAAGACCTCTGACCTCTCCTTTTGATTTTAACATGTGTACCCAACAAAATCTACTATAGTCATCTACAATTGTTAAGAAAAATCTATGACCATGTACACCTGTGATCCTTTATGGACCCCAAATGTCCATGTGAATCAAATCAAAACATGCTTTAGAAACAGTAGTACTTAAGGGAAAAGACAGTCTTGTTTGTTTTGCCAAAGGACAAATCTCACAAATGTGTCCTTCTGGTAATTGCACTTGACTAAAGTCTTTGCTGATAGCCTTTAGCCTTTGATCACCAAAGATGACCCATTCTCAGAAGGCCACAATATGCTAGGACTATCTGCAACTTTGTTAGAAGCAGCAGCACTAACAGAAAAAGAAT
This sequence comes from Gentiana macrophylla, assembly GCA_026214975.1. Taxonomy (NCBI): domain Eukaryota; kingdom Viridiplantae; phylum Streptophyta; class Magnoliopsida; order Gentianales; family Gentianaceae; genus Gentiana; species Gentiana macrophylla. The sequence goes on from CM047806.1 coordinate 109,977,248, forward strand.
AACATGATCTATCAGCTTTAAGAATGTATAATCCTCTTTTGAGTTCAGCTAAACCAATCTTCTTGAGTGTTATCATATCCTGAACCACACAAGAATCCATAAAAAAAACTTAACATTATAAGCTCTAGATCTAATCAGCTTGCTAATGGACATGAGATTAAAATGAACTCTGGCACACACAACACATTATCCAGTATGAGATCATCATTGACCTTAACTTGGCCAATATGAGTAATTTTAATGTCTCTTCCATTAGGCAAACTAACAGTCATGTTATTAACAACTTTACAATTAGTGAATAAAGCTTTGTTAAAGATAATATGATCAGTAGCACCGGAATCTACTATCCATTTAAAGCAATTATAAGTTTTAGAAAAACCTGAGTCAGAAGTACCAAAGTTTGCAGAAAGAACAGCAGAATTGGCTATACTAGGCCCTGTCATACTGATATTTTGAGAGCTTGCTTTCAAGATGTTAAGAATTTTCTGAAATTGCTCATGAGTCACTGGTGCCTTAGGATCCACAGCTGCATCTTGTGAATCTTGACCAATAAAATCACCTTCGAAGCCACATTGACAATGTTGGCGCATACAGATCCGCCTCTACCTCTTCCTTTGAAATTTGGGGGAAATACATGCTTCTTATAGCACCTATCCACCGTGTGACCAACCATACCACAATGTGTACATTGGGGCTTCTTGTTGACATTGTTATAGCTCTTTCTAAAATTTGCATTTGCATTCTGATGTCGTTCTTGATTATTTGCCATTAAAGCATTCTTATCCATATCTCCGAATGTGATGCATCAAGAACATTAATGGAACTCCGCATTGTGACCTACATTTCCATAATTCTGTTGTCTCTCTTGTTTTAAGGCCATAGAAAACATTCTTGATAGAAGGAAAATGAGAGATCATTAACACTTGAGACTTCATTGTAGCAAAGTTATCATTTAAACCTTTCAAAAATCTGATCACATGATGCTTATCATTGTGATCATTATACCATTGATGTCCACAATTACAAGTTGGAGCAGGGGTTAAGACTATTAGTTGATCCCATAGAATCTTGAGTTTAGAAAAATACTCAGAAACAGAAAGATCACCCTGATTCATATTCTGTATATCATCCATTAAATCTGATAGCCGATCAAAATCTCCACCTCCATATCGATCCTCTAAATCATCCCAGATTTCCTGTGCCGTGAGACAGTACATAAAACTTTAAGCAATATGCTTCGAAACTGAATTGGCTAACCAAGCCTTAATCATGCTGTTATTCTGTCTCCATAGCGGCAAATGAGGATCACCAGAAGGAGGAGCAGGAATTGTACCATCAATGAATCCTATTTTGTTTTTGAAAGACAAAGCATATAGAAATAGATTGCTATGTAATCAGGGACAGATATCAGCAAGGCATTCTGAAACCACTACCAATAGCAACAAGTCTACAACTTGCTGATTTATTCACCAAACCATTGGACAAAGGCAGATTCTTGACACTCCTAGATTCATATCCTATAGTCAATATCTACAAGCCCTGAAGTTCAGTTTGAGAGGGGGTGTTGAAGTACATGAAAGCATAGCAACCTGAACTTAACATGAAGCAGTCAGTTCATTGAGGCATATGGTCGAACACATAGCATAGCAAAGTAGTTGAAATGTTGTAGTTAGTTGTAACCGTCCTAACTGATTTAGTTATGTTAATTCACTGCATCTTAACTCTATATAAGAAGAGATGCTGGTCATGTAAACACTGAATTCAGTTTTATCAATGAAATATCAATCTTCTTCTTCTTCCTCATTTCATCTAATTTTCCCGCCTAAAACTGTTTTTGAATTCTTAGATTGAGAATCATGAAATTCATCACATTAAGTGTAATCCTTTAACAAAAACCAACAAGTATCTTGTATTACAAGACAATGCTAATATGTAGCATTTTAGACATTTAAAAATAACTCACTACAACAAAAAAGACTTTTGGCAGCGTGAAAAAAAAGCTATTATTAGCGCAGCATTGCATCTTTGCAAAGTTCAATCTTTGCTAAAAGTGCAAGGCTATCTCATGGCGTGCTTTTGTGCACTGCTAATTCTATTATTGGCAACTTTCTATTGTGCGCTTCCAAAGAATAATTAGCAGGTTACATTGTGAGCTTCCAAAGATTAATTAGCAGGTTACATTGTGAGCTTTTAAAGCTTAATTAGCAGCTTACATTGTCCGCTGCTATGTCTATTAGTGGCAGCACACTGTGTGCGTTGTCGAAAAGTTTTGTTTTGTAAAAAAAAAAAATTACATAATACAATAACTAATGTTCACCTATATAAAACCAAAACCATTAGCATAATACAATACCCAAAACACAAAATAATTTCAATAATACACAATACCATACCAAGTACCACAACAATGGATTGAAATACAAAATCCATCACATTGAAAGTAGGAAAATGCATTAAGACACAAATATGCCTTCGCATATCATGTTCCTACTAAACCCAACTCAACACATTGCATAAAAAACTTTGACAATACAATAAAAGAAGAATTTCTCTCCTCTTTGTCTCCATAAAACATACCCCATGTTCATCAATCATCACCAGTTGTATTGAAATCTCTAAATATATATTGTGGGGACTAGCTCCTTTCGATATGATTTGCATAGTAGCTACAATTCAGAAAACAATATTAATCACTAATTTTCTATCCAATTACACATTAAAATATAATTTATATCACAAAGTTTAAGGAGACCTGCTTTGTGGTGTATAAGCTCTCCTCAGCAGCAAAGTCAAGCTTCTCAGGACAACCCACTTGAAAGTTCAGGGGGCTACGTTGTGGTATAGAAAATGCACCTGAGTCATAGAAATCAAGACCATAACCTTCTCTAAAAGCATATACAATAAGAAACCCCATCATATTGTCATTTTTCAACAAAAACTCAAAATTGGCTACATGACCACACATCCCATTTATTGTCACATTTTCATCTACAGTAGCCACACACAATAAAAATAAAAAAACACAGAAACATATACTATTAAAATACAAATTTCTCACTTATTCTAACTACCCATACATTTACCAATAAATTGACCAATCAAGCATTCAAGCTAACATATTAGACCAATGATTATATGCCTCTGCTCTCTAGTCTATATATTGCAGCTCACTTGGACTTGGAATATTGGTGATGAATGCAAACACTTGAGAGTTGCAATTCTTCTTCTTAAAAAAATAAGTTGCAATTCATTGTAGTCTTCAAACCAAATAAATAAGATGAACACATCAGACTTTCTAGCTGCATACTAAATGAAGAAGTTCATCTATTGAGTGAAGTGTTGAGCTTAGAACTTAATCAGTGTGGTGCAATGATGAAGTAGCCTTCTTACGGTGTATCGAAAGTACCTGCAAATTGAATGCTATAGAACACAATAGCTGAACTGAAATGGCTGAACAGAGTTGCATTTTTTGAACAATGCTCAACACTCAATTCCACCTCATGGAGCTAAATTGAAGATGAATGGAGGTGATGAGGAAAGATTTATATGATTCACATGATGATGAACCTGTATGTACACCAAGGGATAACACATTTTAAGCTTAAACTTATTTTCTATGTTTAATAGTGTAATAAAAGAAAGGTGTGGGAGCGTGCAGGCTTAAGCCGTTGGGTGTACCAGTTCTAAAAGTCATGAAACCAAATGTTTCATACACGTAAATTTAAAATTGATCTGATGGGTTGGTTCAGATCATCACATTGCTAATTTAGCAAAGAAAAAAATGTCACCTAGTTTGTGATTCACTAACTCAACAGCATCAAGTGTTTCAACCAACTAGGCAGCCAATTTTTGCACACGGTGCAACGCACATACAATGTAATCTACATATGAAGTAACTTGCATATGTCAACAATCATGCTAAAAGGAGAAAAAGGCTTCCCAAAAGATGAATGTTAACTAAGTACCTCATCACCACTTTTTGGCCATTATTAGTGCTTGGAATCACAGATACTGCATAAAGCAAAAAACAAAAATGAACGAAAGAGGCAAACAGATTAACTAAGTGCTAAAAGAAGCTATGGGATCTGACATACCAACACCAAAAGACTTTCTAACATAAAATTTCTCAATACTTACTCGTCCACTTTTCTGCAAAATAAATCTCCGATCTTTTAAATCCAAAAAATATCATTCCCAAAACATCAAAGAATACAAATAGAACTAATTTCATACCTGCTTGTGAGAAAAACAGCGAATTTCGTACCTTCTTGTGTGAGAACAAACTAATTTCTGCGAATTTCATCTCCATTTTAACGAATATTGAGAGAACTTCGAGAAACTAGCGACTTTCAAAAAGAAATTAATAATGAACAAGTAGCAAATGTGGAGAATTCATACCTTTAGACCCCGATTTATATTCTACTTGTTTAGGTTCCAGCGTTCTTGTAACGAATTTGACCTAGCGGAGAAGAGGAACGCGGGCCGACGAAGCAGAGTGAAGAGGAGTAAACTTTCGTTAGTGGAAGAGATGAGTTTTTTTTAAGGGTTTTTATTTTACAAATTACACTGAGCGCTTTTTTTTTTAGTTTTACCGGCAAATTTTCAAGTTAGCGGGAGATGAAAATCTAAAAATGATCCACTTTATCATTAATTACGAAAGATCTTTCACGCTTCTTATAGTTGTTCCATCTTTCGCAGTCGTTTTACATTGCTTGAAAAATAATTTTATGCAACGCACTCCCAAAGTTGCTAAAATACTTATCAGCAGCATATTAATTGACGTATTTGTTATATTAATTTATGTCACCTCATGCACATGACCCATATAGAAAAGCACGCTGCAAAATATATAATTCGTAGTGTGTTTTAATTGCACGCTGCTGATGTTACGCTGCCAAAACCCAAATTTCTTGTAGTGACTTTAAGTCTAAATATTAGTAATAAGACTTATTTTAGAATATTCATAAATAAAATAAGTCTCAAACGAATTAGACGGAGATGGTGAAATAGGGCGGTTTTGATGGTAAATATATACATAAAGTATACATCAATACATCATTATCATTCCATTATACAATTTTCAAATGAAAAAATTAATTCTAAAACAAAAGATAAAAACACATATAATCACAATATATAATGTCGAATGTAATAGCTAGGACCGACTTAAAGTATGAGTGTTAAAATGTCATTGGAAGCTTGTGGTTGTTTCACCCACCATATAAGAGAGAGGCGCCATCCCCAAAACCTAATTTGTGAGGTGAGGAAGTCAATCTCTTAATATGGTGGGTGAAACAACCACAAGCTCCTAAATGTAGACACTTTAACAATGAGCATTTCATGCAGATGCCTAGGGCGTGTAAATTAAGGCCCCAAATTTTCATCGAGGGCTTTATTGGCACCGCCACGATTTCTACCAAGATATACCACACTATTTTGTACACAACGGTAGAATCGACATGATGTGAAAGTCAAATCTATAGCCAATATGTGACCTTCCAAGTGTGAATCTTGCATCAACTTTGCAGGAAGTCGCATGTTAGCCATAGATTCGACTTTCACAAGGTCAATCCTGTGAAAATAATGTGGTGCACCGATAGATTGGAAACAACGAATAGGTCAGATCTGGTAAAAATAATAAACCCTAGTTTCACCACTTAAGTATTATCTATACTCTAAATATATAAGAGTCCTTTTAAATGTTCCCAAATATTCAGAACATTAATTAATAAAATGTGCTTTTGTTCATTATTTACAAATAGATTATGATACGAGTATCTTAACAAAATTGTATCATCATCTTGTGGTTGAAAGTGATTTTATGTTTTTGTAATTTTTCTTTGAAAATAAATAATGAATTGTGAAATGATATGGTGTAAATTTTATGCAAATTTTTGGATATATGTCTTTTCACACAAATAAAAATATTAATATACATAATTTTATTTTCCACTTTAACCTTTTAAATTTATGTTTTTTTACACTCGTTGATTCTGACCGAATTTCAGACAAAATGTTAAAAGTATTCTTGACTCAATTTTTATCAGAAAGTCTTTCTGATAGGTATTGAGTACGGAAAACATTCAAAGTTCTGACTCAAATTAAATCAGAATAATCATCGTTTTTGACTCAAAATGGGTCAAAATAATTTGCAAACTCGTTGATTCTGACCGACTTTCCGACAGAATGTTAAAGGTTTTCTTGACTAACTTTTAGTCAGAAAGTCTTTCTGACCGTTATTGGGTATGAAAACAATTAAAATTTCGACTTAAATTGAATCGAGAATAATCATCATTTTTCGACTGAATTAGGTCAAAATAATTTCTTGTGTGAAAAGATTTTCCCAATAAAATGTATACTATTACCATCAAAGATTAAAGCTACACACTTTCCGGACACAAAAAAAAAAATGCATATCCTATAAATGAAAACATATAAGTTAATTTCTTTTCACACCACAAAATGTTTTACCACACATATTTTGTTATTCAAATTTATCCTTCAAAATTCCGTGCATATTTATTCGACCGAACCTTTGGCGAGAATGTTGAATTTTTTCGCCCAAATTGGGATCGAGAATGTATGAAATAGGTTTTCGACGGGATTGGTCTAAAAACACTTAAGTTCGATTGAAATTAAGTCAGAATAATCAACTACAATCTGACTAATGTGGTCAGAATAGTGTGTTGTGTGAAAGATGCTCCGAAAATATAATAATTTTTTGAGAGAGATGATAGTCCAACAACTTTTCTAAACAATGATAATACAATTAGTTGAAATAAAATAATAGAATAATGGGGTTTAAATAGAATATTCATTGAGGGGGGGAGGGGGGGGGGGGTATGCTAATAAGTGGACGGAAGATAACTTTAGGAAAAAGATCATTTTTTTTTTTGTCTCTTTCCCATTTTTTTGCAACTCTCTAATATCCTACTATCTAACATCGTACTTTTTTTGATTTTGTTATCCCTTTCTATCGTATATGACGTAGTTATATATTCCTTAAGTAAATTATCTTGAACCAAACGCATGTTGTTATTTATTGTTTTGAAAAAAACAACAAGACTTTTTCAAGGAACATAACACGTATAGAAACCACCGAAGGAACTAAAGAAACACGAACAACAACAACTAATTCATCAGCTAAAATATTCCCGAAAAGTCGAAAACTAAGCGATAAAGGTTTGGTGAAATCTTCTAATATTTTAATCGGTAAAAGGATTGGAGTTGGTTGAATATACTTCCCAAAATACCCCAATCCTTTTTTTGTAAGACCCGCATATAACATAATATATTGAACGGTGAACATTTTCCACACGTTGCATGATTAGTGGGAAGGTGTGCTCGATGATTATTGACCCCGGGAGTTGTACTAATGTGGTTAGTATGGATGTGATCAACCGCTTATCTATTTCCACTTTTCCTCATCCGCAACCTTATAAACTGCAATGTCTTAATGATGTTGGTGAGGTACGGGTGACCAAACAGGCCTTGGTTGCGTTTAACATTGGTAAACTTGATGATGAGGTTCTTTGTGATGTGGTACCAATAAATGTTTGCCATATATATCTTACTTGGGAGACTGTGGAAATTTGATAGGAGGGTGACATATGATGGCTATTTGAATAGGTACACGCTGCTCTATGAAGGGAGGAAGATTACACTCCTTTCATTATCCCTCAAGAAGGCTCACAACGATCAGCTCCAACTCTCAAAATCTCATGAGGAAAATACAAAAAAAAAAGGAGCTAAGTTGAAAAATGAAAAAGAAAAAGTTGTGACGCGAGAGAAAAATAAAGAGGATGTGCGAACTCGAGAGTAGGGTAAAATGAAAGTTGAAGAAGAAAAGGTAAGCGAGGGAGCTTTAGTGCCATTTGAAGGAAGAAATAAAGTAGAAAAGTAAAAAGTGAGGGAGGAGGCCATTATTAGCGAGGGAGAAAAATATGGTGAAGAAAAAGGAGAAAGAGTGATAGGAACTTTCTACGCTAAGGCTGATGAGGTTATTAATGCCATTACTCTTTATTTACAAAGAGGCCGACCCTTCCATTTCCCACTCATCTCCTGTTTTATGCTTATTTCTGACAGGAGGAGAGAGTGGTACACAAGGGACAACCCCACGGGATGTTCCTATGTTTATGGCTGCTCAACAACAGGCAAATAGACGTGTAGATCATAATTTGGATGGGTTGGTGCAGCAACATCAAACGTTGACCACGCAGCTACAAGATGGTGGTGGCCAATGTGGTGCTCAAGGTAATAAGGTAAATAGGGCTGCATATAATCGGGTTGATGGGGGGGAAGATGATGATGATGAGGATAGTTTGGAACAGGGGGTTGATAATAACATGACACGTGTGAAGATTAAACTGCCATCATTTATTGGGACAAGTAATGCCGATGCTTATCTTGAGTGGGAAGCTAAGTTAGACCAATTTTTTTTTCTTTTAATAATTATTCGGATGAGAAGAAGTGCAATCGTGCACAACTTGAGTTTACGGGGTATGCAATAATTTGGTGGAAACAGTTGAACTTGTTGAGACAAAAACATGGGGAACCGGTGGTTCGTACTTGGAGTGTCTTGAAACGGGAGATGAAGAAGCGTTTTGTACCACTTACTCGTGAGCAATATCGTAAGTTATAAACGCTTACCCAATGGAGATGATTTTTATCAGGAGTTGGTTAGAATTCTATGGAGGGCTCAGATTGAGGAGGAAGAGGAAGTGACAACTCAGCATTTTTTAGGTGGTTTGCAGCCACGGTTTTAATGTTCACCCTACCAAATAGAAGAAATTCTTCATATCTGGGGGATAGAGAGTAGATTTAAAAACTAAATTCTCCTCTACACGTGGATTTGCAGCCATTTTCACCTTATCACGTAGATTTGTTGTTTTGGATTCTTAAATCTTGAAATCACTATCTTGTATAGGGGGTAGCAATTCAAGGACATACTTCTTGCCATAATCATAAAAAGAATACCGAGTGCGGGATGAATTATGACGTACCTTGTACAATTGTAACCATAACTTTCCTAATATCAAATGTTCACCTTTGACATATTTTGAATTGCAATTGTCTAATATGGACGGATTTTCATTTACTCAAGATGCATACCGGTTTGATATGCATGCACACAATGAGACTCGAACTCATGACCTCATGGTCATAAGACTCAGTTTAACCATTGAGGCATAGGCCTTAGTAGAAGTTTGGCAGATTCAAAAAAAAAAAACCCTCTATCCAAGAGCCAAGAGCCAAGAGCAAAGAGCTGACGTTGTGAGCCCAACTGTAATTAGGGATGTACACGGTTGGTTCGGATCGGTTAATAGCCGAAACAGAACCGAAATTTTCGGTTAATTGAAAATCCGAACCGAAACCGAACCGTTTGTAAAATAAAACCGAACCGAAATAACCGGTTCGGTTAACCGGAAAACCAAAATAAAATCAAAAGTAAATAATTAGAGATAACCGAATTGAACCGAACCGAAATAACTGGTTGATTAACCGAAAAACCAAACCGAAATAACCAAATTTAATCCAAATTATACAATTACAACAATTTGATTCACTATATGGTTATATACGGTTTGGTTTTTCTATTTGGTTTCAGTTTGGTTTCAGTTCGGATATAAACGGTTTGGTTTTCAGTTCGGGTTCGGTTCGGTTTCTGGTTCGGATTTCGGTTCGGTTTCAGATAATTTACAGCACTAACCGTAACCGAACCGAAAATTCCGGTTTTTCTATTTTGAAAAACGAAAACCGAATCGTAGCACTTATTAACCGAACCGAGCCGAACCGATCCGAACCGAATTACCCCAGTTCGGTTCGCTTTTCGGATTATCCATAAGTATATACACCCCTAACTGTAATAGTGGTGTGAGCTTCTTTATTGACAAAACAAACATTACCTTCTCGGCAATGTTCGAGGGGAGGGGGAGGGGGTTGTTTAATTAATTAAAAGAGAATTGAGGATAATGACACAGTTTGAAATATTTTAAGAATAAAGACAACCAGTGCATATTTTTTAAGAGAGAGAATGACAACTTCTATATTTTTTAAAGTCCAAAAGACAAAGCAACAAAAAAAAAATCGTGCCTATGCTAACGCCGTACCTACTGGGACTATTTTTTTTCCTCTTTCCTCCCCCATTTTCAAAAACTCATATCTTTTGATCTAGAGACACAAACGCGATAAAAATTTCACTGAATTTTTTTATTATTTGACGTTCTTCGTTTAGAGACTTGGTTCAATATAATTACATCGTTTTTCGTGAGATTCACTGTCGAAATTCACGCAGTAAATATCCTAGTGAATCCCGAAAATCAATGAATTTCGAATAATAGTGAATTTCGACTGCGTATTTTCTGAAATCATGTCGGAATATGTTGAATGTGGTCTTCAAATAAAGAGCATGAATTTTTTTTCAAATTTGGTGAAAATATCAAATTTGGAATTCTATATTGAGAGATACGAATGTTTTAAAAAGATTGATGAGAGAGAAAATGAGTTGTTTTTTTGTAAAGGATGAAATGCGCTTTTAATAAAAAAAAATATAGTTTTATCTTTTACGCCAAAAGTTTTGAAAAAGTTTTCATTCTCCTTAATTGATGAAATATATTCATTATTCTCTTCAATTCCCTAAATTAAAATTTAAAGGTGGTTCAAACGGAAGAAAAGATGATGATGTTCAAAAAAAGATGGGATAAATTTAGTTGGAATAAATTATATTTAGTTTTAGTTTTTATTTAAATTAATATTTTATATTTTTATTTAAATTAATATTTAAGTTTATTTATTTTGAATTAGTTTGTAATCACATTTCTCTCCTATATAATGAAGATGTAGTGTATCACTTATTTCAATCGAATAAAACATAATTTAATTCAGTGTTTTACGTTTTCGCTACGTCTCTCGTTTTCTTGAGCAGAAAGTGGGTCATTGCGTCACACAGGATGTCAACTTAAAATTTTGATTAAATTATTGTCCACCCTCCGCGGGATATCAATTGGCTATTGCCATTGCTCTAACTTCTTCTGTAGAGGGACAAAATCTTAATTGAATGTTTCTACGTCCGTACCGGATATTATATATGTTAAGTGTTAAAGTGTCTATATATATATTGACATGACATCGTTTCATCTATCAACTATTGTATATATTAAGAAATGAACTTTCTTCCGGAGCATAGATTTTCTACATGATGCTTACTTGTGCTCATACCATCAATTGAGGGTTTGGGTATGAATAATTATACGAGCCGGTATGTATAATGTGTATGATATGAATAAAGAAATTAACCATATGAACTTGTTAACTCGTTTTGACCTTTTTAGGCATACAAATATATCGAAAATAAGCCATTTTCTAGAAAATTTAGGCCCAAACACATATAAGAGGATGGATCTTATCCTCAAAACCTACGTTATATGATCGAGGTGAGGGAATTACATCTCTTAATATGGTGGGTGAAACAATTACAAGTTTTCAATGTGAGACAAACTTTAACAATTTTTTAAATGATTTTTTAAATAAAATGATAAGCTAATAATTTTTAATTTACAGGGAGAAGGACAACTAAATGACATATTACACCAGTTTTTAATTTTTTCAACCTCTACGTTTTCAGAACTCGTTTGATATCATTGCCTTTTTTCATGAGATATATTCACCGTCAAAATTCACTCGGTGAATTCCGAACAATGATAAATTATGATAGCGAATTTTCAAAAGTTACGTTGGAATGGGGTCATTGTGGTCTAAAAATAAAAGACGCAAAAATAAAGAAAATGATGAAAATTTTATCATTTTGAAGTTATAGAATGAAAGACGCGGGTGTTTAAAAACACTGGATAACAGATAGGGGTACACATGGTCCGGTTTTTCGGTTTTTACCACTTTTAAAACCAAACCATTTTTTACGGATTTAAAATTTACAAACCAAAACCGAACCATAACTAGGTAAAATCATTTTATTCGATCCTGTTTGGATTGGCTTGGTTCCGGTTTTTTGTCTTCTCTATTCTTTCCATATATAGATACACATATATACACACGCATGGTCCTATACATGCACACAACATGATATTCTTACACATTCCAATTAGGCTGATCTTATAAAACCATATAAACTATTTTATTTTATCATGTCATAGGTCTTATTATGCTGGGGACAAAACCTACGCGTGTGAGGTAGTTGTAACGCCCCGTTCCCGGGTACATAGTCATTATCCGGAAAATAAACGTTCGGCACGTATAATATTAAATAAATCCAATGTGATACGTAAGTCTCTACTACGTCGTATCGAGTTTAGCAAAACGGAAGCTAAAAAAAGAATCAACGGAAACCATAAATGCTTCTATGAATAGGAAATCCAACCGACTAAAGATAGAAAATTAGACATACAACAACGGAATTCCAAAAGTCTTAAAAAGTACGATGTCTCAAAGGGAAAAGTACAATGAGTCTTGAAAAGTCTAGAAATAAATGTACAACTTTTATCTAGAAATGAAACAACAACAAAGTCTAGTACATCATGAATTAAAAGAAACTGAGCACATCATCAAAGCATCATCAACATATACCATCCACAACGAGCTCATGGCCGACATGTTCGTCTTCTCACCCCACAATGCATACAAAACAAACATGCAAAGGAGGTAAGTACATAGATACTTAGTAAAGAGGATGAAGCTATTGAATAATTATGTCTTACAACGAAAAGTTCATTCATTAAGTTATCTTTGTGAGACCGACTCAACTCGTAAAGTTCACTTCATGCTCATCAACATGTCATGCCTACTTGTTTCTAGCTTAGCTTATCTCTGTTACATCAAGATTCAAGCGGCAAAGACGCATGGTGCTACTCGCCATGAAGTATCCTGGGTGCAACCTATCGATGGATCACACCAATAGCCACAAGCTAGCCCCGATAGTGTACATGTTCGGTGAAGTCCATCCGTGCTTGGGTCTTGTAAACCTCACGGAGTTATTCATTCACTTAAGTCTCTACTCTTGTACCCCTTGGGGCCAGAGTTGTTCACTTTATCCGACCGTCCTCACACATGCGGTGTAGACTTGTGTCTTACCAAGAATAACATGATGTTTAGTCTTTACTACACAAACGTATGTTATTATTTGTTAACTAGCAACCTCAAGTGCTTTCAAATAAGCTCCCTTACTCCTTCCACTCCCCTCTCTTAAGACCACTAGACACAACATCCTAACGCATACATAGACATTGAAGAATACTAATTCATCAAAGAACAAGCCAATCATACCCTTCCAACGGTTTCAAACTTCAACTCTTATAAAGAAACTATTCGGTGCCGGAACTAAACGCATCAGAAGCTTGTTTATGTTGATTTAATGTTATTAGATCAAGAAAAAAATATTCAAAATTGGATTTGGGGCTCAAAACAACTTAAATACCAAAAGCAGGGCTAATGCGCGAACATTGAGCTTCCTGAACCATTCAGGATGCTTTCAGGACCATCAATGCACGCACTATGGCCCTCAATGCACGCTCTGAAATGGCTATGTATCGTTTTCCTCTTTCTGACTCAAGTATAGCGCGCGCTTTGGACCTATTTTAGCCCTAAACAGCATTTTTATGCATTTTTACGATTTCTAACCATTTCCAAACATGATCAACATCAAAATACTCAACAAACAGGTTCTAAGAATACTATAGCATATCATATCATAACAACAACACATGGACATGATTCTAACCACAAAACAACACCAAAACTCAACCTTAGCATTATAAACCATAATTGGTCATTAGGAAGAGCCTCTTACCTTTTTTAGCAAGCAAAGCCTTAAAGAATAACTGCAGCAAAACTTGATCTTCCAACTAAGAACCTATATGATCAACCCCAACTTAGATTAGACTTTATCACATGCTTCTAATACAACAATTCAACGAATTTAGGAAATCTAAGCCATCAAACCACAACTAGGGCTAAAACTCAAACCTTTATAAAACTCAAAACTTTTTGTATATAGCCCTTTTTCCATTGATTCCGAAACTCTAATGCTTCTGAAATCCACCAAGAATCCTATGAGAATTTCGGATATGTTTCTCTTATGCTTTTATGTTTCCTTTTCTTCTATCGAGCTTGTAAGTTTAAATTTTGTGAAGACTAATTCTGAAACCTCCTTTAGTAATAGGAGGTTTTATTTCCCAAATAAAACTTTCCCATTAATTTTCCATTAAATCCGCTTAATTACCAAATAATTACAAAACAAGTCCATAAGTTTCCTTTAATATTAATTACTGAAATTAATATTTTATTTTTATAAAACAACTTCAATCCACAATAATAAATCTAATATTTCGTTTTCTAAAAAATGACACGTCTGTCCTTTTTCCGAAAATCGGAATATTACATTAGTTGGCTGAAGTATTAATAGATAATGGACTGAAATATTACTTATAATGTAGTGATAATTAAGGGTGCTAATATTTACTTTGATTAAAGACCTTCATAATTAATATTGTCGATATACATAGACATACAGACGCAGATACACGCGCACGCGCGCGCACACACACACACACACACACACACACACACACACACACACATATATATATATATATATATATATCCGGTTTGGTCCGGTTTCATTTTAGAAAACTAAAACCAAATTGATTTTCACGGTTTGGTTTTTTACAATACAAAAACATGATTTGACGTTTCTCGATTTGAACCGGTTTGGGTTCGGCCATGGTTGGCTTTGGTTTCCTAAGTTATTTTGTTCACCCTGTAATATATCAATTGTATTGTTTCTCTATCCAATTAGACTATGACCATAACAACAAATTATTCATTATTTATTAATATGTTTTTTTCTTTTACAAAAGATTGAGAATATGTCATTTTCAATAATTCATATTTTTTTCTTCTCCTAAATCGCACATATATATATATATATATATATATATATATATATATATATATATATATATATATATATATATATATATATATATATATAGCCAACTATGACATGATCTTAAGTAAGTAAATTAGGACAACCTAAAGAAACTCTTACCAGCTTTGACATAGTTTGAATTGCAATTAGGACAGATTTTCATTTATTTTTTATTTTCCTTTTACTTAATCTCAGTTTCCTATATAAGCTGGTACAATAAAATGGATCAAAACTCACAAACATAATCAAATATAACATTGATTATATCGCAAAGGCCAGAAAAGTAGTAATTAATTAAGAAAATGGCTAAGCAGTGTTCACCTTTTTCATCATTGTTCTCTTCCTTGTTGGTTAGCTTCTCTTCATTCTTATTTTAAAAAAAAAAATTCCATCAACTTTTGCAATAAGTTTGTGATTGATATTGCATTTTATTAATTTATTTGACTTAATGCAATCATTTTTCCTCAGGCTGCAGTTGTAACTATGCTACTGCAGAAGGAGTAAAGAAAAGAAATGGGCTTGCAGGACCATTCAATAGGCAATGAAACCGAATCCGATGACTGGAAACAACTACGTCATGAATCAGTTATTTCGATCTAAGAAGCTCCCAAAAATTCCAATAATACCAGAGTGTACGGATTTGGTATGTTTTATATATGGACATCGATATAAAGATACAGGTACAAATACGATAGACACTTGTTTCGCTGACGGAGGCTGTGGACCTTGTACATGTTGAGTCCATTAGCTTGTGTACTGATCCACCACAGCCTCCTCCACCAACAGAATGTATAGAAACACCATGCGATACGAATCCAAATATATGCACTAACATTGGTTGTGGACCTTGTGATCCTGACACAAATCAGTTTTGTTTGTAACAACTATGCCATATTAGGCCGTGCGATCCAGACGATGATACATGCCCTGAGAAGCGTTGCGGGGTGTGTGACCCGAGAAGACTTACTTGCAACAATGATCCAGGACCTCTTGCTGATGAACTAGACCTACCATCTATTGATGATGATGACCTAGACCTACCATAAATTAAGAGCTGACACGTGGCGATAGCATCAAACTTTTAACTTATATACTCTATCAGTTTTTCTTTTTCTTTTTTAATCAAAAAATAAATTTGAAGAGCATTACTTATACCTATCGAGTACATGCTAAACGTACGTGGTGTGGCATTTACTTTTTTTTACTATCTCTTTTTGTTTGTGTAAAATGTGTTAGAGTGTCATATATTCTTACATTTTCCTTTTTTCATTTTCTTCTTTTAATTTGCTTTACCAAATGTATTTGCTTTGTTTCTTTTTAGTACTAACTGTATTTTTTAGGAGGCCCCTCTCGACTTATTACATTTATCTTTTTTCTAATTTGTCTTTTACAACATTACGTGTAATCCTTTTAAAAGAAACCCAACAAGTGTATTGTATTACAAAAGTGTATTGTATTACAAGACAATCTAAAAGAAGTCGCAAGGGTCTCGGTTTTGAGATGTCCTCAACTTTGATATCCGACAGAACCTCGAAAAATTAGTCTCTAACAATTGTATAAGGATACCTTACGAAAGCAAAAATAATCGTAAACATTATATGAAAAGGGTAAGGTTCTAAAAGGACACATATTAGACTTAATTAGGCAAAAGATACACTAAGGAATCTTATTTGATTATAAGAACATAAAATTAGTATATTGACCAATCTACCCTTAATTAATAAAATAAAAAAAAGCAGCGCCATTAAAAAAAGAAAGGAAAAGAAATTCGCGCGGTTTGAAAGCTGTTACTTGTTATTGTGATTTTTTTTTTTTATAAATTTAATTTAGGAAGACAATGAAAATCGGAGGGGGAAAAAAAAAAAAAACCCTTTTTTTATCAATATTTCAAACGGTTGTATTCTTTGATATAAAACTCCGATCATCTTAATTTTTTACTATAATTCATACTTTTTAGTTCTTTTTATTCTGATATCTCATATGATATTTTTCGACTTGATTTCTGAAAATCAAAATTTTCTTCATATAAATCGACGCGATTAAGTGAAACCGCGATGCAGAGACACCGCGATGAAGTGACCATCACGATGCATTGACCACCCCGATGCAGTGACCACCGCGATGCAATGACCACCCCCGATGCAGTGACCATCGCGATGCATTCACCACAGCGATGCAGTGACCACTATGATGCAGTGACCACCCTGATGCAGAGACACCGTGATGAAGTGACACCGTGATACAGAGACACCACAATGAAGTGACACCGTGATGCAGAGACACCTCGATGCACAGACATCGTGAAGAAGTGACACCGTGATGCAAAGACACCACGATGAAGTGACACCGCGATGCAGATACACCGCAATGTAGAGACGTCGTGATGAAGTGACACCGCAATGTAAAGACATCGCGATGAAGTGACACCGCAATGCAGAGACACCGCAATGAAGTGACACCGTATTGTAGAGACACCACGATGTAGAGACATCGCGATGTTATGACATTTAACGATGCAGAGACACCGCGATGAAGTGACACCGAGATGCAGAGACACCGTGATGCAGAGACAACGATTGACCCGCGTGATGCATTCAAAGACCGCGATCTGATGACCACCACGATGCAACGACCACCGCGATGCAGTGACCACCCCAAATGCATTGACCACCGTGATGCAGGGACCATCGTGATGCAGTGACCATCGGGATGCAGTGACTATCACGATTCAGTGACATATGAAGATGATGTGACATGTGACGATGTAGAGACACCTCGATGCCGAGACACCGCGATGAAGTGACACCGTGATGTAGAGACACCGCGATGAAGTGACACTGCGATGCGGAGAAATCACGATGTTATGCCATTTGACGATGCAGAGACATCACGATGAAGTGACACCGCAATGCAGAGACACAGCGATGCATAGACACTGCAATGAAGTGACACCGCGATGCAGTGACGATGTAGAGACACCTCGATGTAGAGACACCGCAATGCAGTGAGACCGTGATGCATTGACCACCCCATATGCATTGACACCACGATGCAGTGGTCATCGTGATGCATTCACCACCGCGAAGCAGTGACCACCCCAATGCATCCACCACCGCGATTTATTCATCTCAGGTTCTCCTGAAAACAACTCCATTGTTTTAGAAATCATGAGACTTGCAGCTGGGATTATTGACCTACCAACTCTTAAGATGTCCTCTTCTTTCAGTTTAAACTCACCGGTATTACCATATCGGACAGAATTTGAGAAAAATGAGAATACCAAAAACAGGAGTCCCAACTGAGACATAACAGAGAAAATGCTGAATTTGATACCACGTGCTAAACAAGAAGATAGGAAACAAATTGAGCCAAATCCAAACCAAAAAGCTGATTTTTGCCACACCTTTCCACATAATCAAGTCACTGATGACCAGCTGAATAACTATCCTAGATTAATTTAAATACTTGTTGTGGAGTATGAGAAACTAACTAACAAATGAGAAAGATAGAAGTTCCTTTCAATTCAATGGACATCAAAGCAGCCTTTTCCTGAACACAAATACAGCGGTATAAATTTCAAATGCAGGGACAAATTTGAGTGATAATTTCCCAATTAAGTCCAATCTTTGGACAGGACTCCTCAAAGTTCAACAGCAAAAGAAAAAAATTAAGGATAAAATAAAGTAGCTTATATTATCAGTTAGTTAGCAACAAGATTGGCCTTTAAGAAAGCAAAACATCACCTTTAAGGACATTGAAGAAACAGCAGCCTTGGGTACGGCTAAACCTCGTGATAGGAAAGAAAAAGTAGCAGTTCAAACCAATATAGTTTAACAGGGAAATTTAATCAAACAGTTGATGAGCAGATGGTCTAACAGGTAGCAGCAGAGCGAGTATCATGACGAGGATAGAGAAGAGCACGGCGGCGGATGGGTCTTGGGAACAGATGCTTGGTGATTTGAGGATTATACGTACTGAGAGCTGGGAAAGATTAGAAGAAAGAAGGAAAAGAGGAATAATGTTGGGGTTGAAAGGGGTAATTTGGGAATGTTACAGAAAGTGTGTCATTATAACCAATTATGTTTTAAAGTGTGCCCTGAAAGACTTCAATTAAGATCAAACTATTCTTATAAACAAATAACCATATATGGAATATGACAGGTTTATTGATAAATATAGACACATCATCGAATATTTTATCATTGGCCCAAACCATAGATATGATATTGTGACTGAGATCCAATCACATTTAGGAATGATGACATGTATCTCTTCTTTGTGGAAATTTTTTTCTCCAATTTACAATATTGCCATTAATTTTATATAATGACAAACGATTTACGTGATACGCTGAACCATGATAAAACAACTGCTACATCATTATCATCTCATTATACAATATTCATTTGAAAAAAAAAAAACCTAAAGCAAAAGATAAAAACACACATAATAACAAGGTAACGTTTGATGCATATGCGCAAGGCTCCATAAAAATCAAAAGCCCCAATTTTTCATCACCTAAGTATTATCTATACGAAAAATTTTATGGTGCAACCGTTGTATAAAGGTTGTCAGATAAGTCAAGATCTTTACCACCTTTCATTTCTAACATTTCACACACGCCAAAAGTGTATTATGTGAAAGAGAGTTAAAATGAATTCATTCTAAAGATGCCACTTGCATAACCTTCCTACAACCGTTGCACCATAAAATCACTTCTTTTCCTAAAAATGGTATTATCTATATTTAAATAAGAGGGTTTTTTTTAATTTTTTTCCCCAAATATACTAAGAATTATAAATAATAAATGTGTTTTTGTACGAAATGATCCTTGGTTTTTTTTCAAAATGAAATGAATTCTTTACAACACAAAACCAGATACAGTGTTATTACAGAGCGAGACATCTTCTTAGATACATCATCCTTATGCATATTGACGATACCAAGAATTGAACATACCCACGTGGCACCTCTGCGATGGCTCAACATTAAGTAGGGTGAGAAAGGCTGTCTGAAGGGTCGGATGTCCCGACAGCTAATCCAGAATAGCTCGGCTGCTCTCCCCGGCCCCTCTAGGTCGACCTCTACTCAGGGTCGACCTCCAAGCAAGACAGGCACAAGCACTATCCCAACCTCTGCAGGTCGACCAGTATTTGTTCAAATCGTGTCCGACCTTACAGGTCGGCCTAGGTCCCTTCCAGACCAAACCTCTTACGCATATAAGAGACCGAGCTGATGCCTGCTTGACTATCCTTCCCGGCCCCTGTAGATCGGGGAAAACACAGAAGGGTTCGGCTCGGGCCAGCTAAGTCGGCCAGAGTCGATCCTTAGTCGTATTTCCCACATGTGTAATAAACAGATAATTATAGAAGGAATCTCGAGTCATAAAGGCTCCAATCTTTATCACTTAATACGAATATTTGAATGTCATAATTATCTCCTAAAACCAAGGTGATCAATTGGTCATAATCTTTTCCTTAGGGAAGACGTTAATCAGTGTCCATCATAGACACGCCACACGCTAACTCTAGGGCACAAGCCCCTCTATATAAACTATCCCTAAAGAACTATGAAGACTTGATTCCAATCTCATCATTGGATACGTAGGCAGCTTGATCACTATCAAGTGCAGTCTAAAACATCTCAAAACCACCCCCTTTTGATCGTTATTGTGTTGTTCTGGAACTTTGATAAGTTATCTCCAGAGAAAGAACCCTAAAGTTTACACCGACGATTTTTGGAATCGTCATTGGCGCTAGAATGAGGGCCTATTTATTTGATAATCTCAGGAAAAGCTTCAGAATCAATATGGTGACCACACGACAAGAAGCCGCCAACGGCATCAACGCTAACAATGCTATAGAATCATATGCTAACAACCAGAACCAGCAACACGAAGAAGTCTCTCTGGACACAGCCCACCAGGCTTGGTAGACCAACTCACGGCCCTAGATGACGCAACAAAAGAGGTTGTTCTCAATACTGTGTTGGCAGAAGAGGGCGAGGAAGATGAAGACCTGGAAGGTCTAGAGGAAGAGGATCCCCTCAAGGAAAACTCACAGGATCAGGATCCGCAGGGCGGAGATCCATCGGGGGAGAATTCACAGGAACAAGATCTACAGGAGGATGACCCCAATGATGGGACCTGGCAGCCAACTCCTTATCCTCCTAGACATAAAAGAGCCAAAAGAGATGATCCGTCGACTACATCGAATCTGAGAAAGCAGCTGGTCATGCCCCGAGCAATGGAGGCAGCTCGCACCAAACTCGAGGCCATAGCCAGAAGGAAATCTACACTTCTGGCCCTCGAATCTCTTTTTTTTGAGCAGATTGACAACTATCCCCGACCAATGAAGTTCAAGATCCCAAAGTTGGAACCCTACGATAGAACCAAAGACCCCTAGGACCACATGTTCCAGTACCTTATGCACATGAATCTCGACTGTGCCCCAGAGGAGATGAAGTGCAAGGCGTTTCCAGCACTACACACCAGCCGAGCTCGAGAGTGGTTCAAGAAGATACCGCCCTGGACAATCTATAATTTTGATACTCCAGGAAAGATGTTCCTCAACGCTTTTATCACGGCGAAGCCATTTCAGAAGAATGCTACCCACTTGTTTTCTCTCAAACAGAAGAAAGACGAAACCGCGCTGCAATTCCTTAAGCGGTTCAGTGAAGAGTCACTTCAAGTGAGAGACGCCGATGATCATGTTCGGATCGTATCCTTTGTGGCAGGATTACGGGAAGGGAGGCTATACGCAAAGCTGAGCAGCAAGCTTCCTGCATCGATGAAAGAGTGCCTGGAGATAGCATTCACGCACTATCAAGGAGAAGAAGCCAATCGGTGAAGCGAGAGCTGGAAAAGTCAGAGTCCAAGAAGGATAAGGCTGAAGATACTTCTAACAAGAAAAGGAAGTCGTATGGAGACCGTACGATAGGATCGGGCATGGGCCGATCCAAGAAGAAAAGTGCCTTGTAGCCGCGAGACTTCCCGATGTTAAACATGCCTCGGGAGCAAGTGCTTGCAATCATGGAAAGAAAGGGTTTAGCGAGAACTCCTACTCCGTTGTGGAGCCCCCTGGACTGAAGGGACCAGAGCAAATTTTGCACGTATCACCAAGACACTGGACATGAGCTGGACAACTATAGAGCTTTCCGACGAGACGTGGTTGCCGCAATTGCAGAAGGGAAATTGGATGAGGTGTTGGAACGACCTCAGTATGGCGAACGTTGAGGACGACGGGACTACCCGCAGAGGAACTACAACCGAGATCGCAATCGGTAGGGAGAGCCCCAGCGAAGAAGAGATTGGTCTCTGGATAAAGATCAACAGATGGACAATCAGCCAATTAACACCATCAACACTATAGTGGGAGGCCATGGCAGTGCATTTGAGGTTGGCAACCTAAATGCCCGAGCATGGAGCGTACAGGCGAACAGAGGAAGTCAGACCCTTTTGAGGAAGTAAGCTATGGGCCTATGGACCCACTCCCCTTGGTTCCAAACAATGAAGGCTTGGTCATAGAAGTCATGGTTAAAAAGAACCTGGTGAAGAGGGTTTGCGTCGACACTGGTAGCGCCGTCAACGTTCTGTACTTTGCAATTTTTTAGGCAATGAATCTTAAGGAGTCCGAGCTGACTCCAGTTTCAGCACCCTTGTTTGGATTTGCTAGCCCTCCTGTTCATCCTATGGGATTGGTTCGGCTCGCGACAACATTTGAGAAAGAGTCAGTGGGAAGGACTCTAATGGTCAACTACGTCGTGGTCAAATCGTCGTCAGCTTACTACATCATCTTAGGAAGGTCTGATCTGATCGATCTTCGGGCCATGATTTTCCTGGCCCACATCAGTCTAAAGTTTCCAACCGCCCGAGGCTCGGTCGAAATCAAGGGAGATTTAGAGGTCGCCCGAAGTTGCTACGCGGCCACTATCAAAGACAAATGAGTTTTCTTGGCTTGATCGTTCAGCAAGTTTTATCATTACTGCTTTTTCTAGGCTACTTTTTATTTTTGCACTTTAGTTTTGTTTGTCCGCTTTCATTATCTGTCTCGGATATTTCCGCTTCGTCGAATAAATTTTAATTTTTGTCATTTACTTGTTTCTTTACCTTGCTTTATAAGTCTATAAGGACCAGCTAATTAGTATACCCTACATACAAATTTTAAGCGAGAAGTCAGCACTAGCCTGGCCCTGCTCGTCCTTAAAACTTCACGGGAGAAGTCAGTCCGACCGGGCCACGATCGTCGTGCCTTTAGCGAGAAGTCGCACTAGCTTGGCCTGCTCGTCCTTATAACTTCACGAGAAGTCATCCGACTGCCCTACTCGTCGTGCCTTTAAGCGAGAAGTCAGCATTAGCCTGGCCTTACTCATCCATCAAACTTCACGCGAGAAGTCAGTCCAACTTGGCCCTAATCGCCGTGCTGTTATTCGGCTAACCTAACTCAGTGTGACTAGAGTCACCTAACTTAGCTCTGCTTGGCGAAAGCTAATATAAAACTCAGAGAGGCATATCGGGCAGCAGGCCACTTAAAAGCTTTGGTAAAGGCTAACGCGATTCTAGAAGTTAAGAGTACTTAGTCATAGTTGAGATATCTATATAAGCTTGTAGATTGAACAATGTAATCACCATTCCAACAATCTCCACCTTGTTGAACTTTCCCCCACTGAAAAATGCTGCTTCCATTTGTTCCCTAGTGCTTGTCACTCGGGAATTATTGACCAAGTCCAAGAAATGTTGGAACTTGATCTTCAGAACCATCATTGTCAACATGTGCGCGGATTGTCTCATAGCCCCGATCTTCACGTAGTAGAATGTCCCCTTCTTCTACTATTTCCCGAACAAACTGGTATCGAACGTCGATGTGCTTGGTGAGACCATGATGGACTTGATTCTTTGCCAGACATATGGCACTTTGACTGTCACAAAAAATTTCAATATTCTCTTGACGAATCCCTAAGTCCTTCACATAATTAAGGAGCCAAATGCCTTCCTTAAATGCTTCTGTGATTTCCATATACTCTGCCTATGTGGTAGACAAAGAAATCGTTGGATCAGATCGTTGATATACGACTTCATCGGGTCCTCCCGCCATGGTAAACACGTAACGGATCGTTGATCGAAGCATGTCTAAATCACCAGCATAATCTGAATCGACGTATCTGACTAGACGATTGACATTCGTCTTGTCTTTCTGGAATTTCAACCCAATATCCACAGTTCCATGAATGTGCCATAAAATCCATATTACTGCTTGCCATTGTCCCTTACCAGGGTTGTGCATATATCGGCTTACCAGCCGATAAAGATGAGAAATATCTGGCCTTGTACACACCATTGCATACATCAGAGCACCAACTGCATTTGCATATGGAATAGAATCCATTTGCCTCTTCTCTGCTTCTGTTTTTGGAGACATGGATGCACTCAAGTTGAAATGCGGCGCCAGAGGAGTACTTACATGTTTCATCTTGTCATCAATACCAAACCTAGGAAGAATGTTTTTGAGATCATCGAGTGCGTGTCAAGCAGATTGTGGTTATTCAACTTGTCTCTACGGATTTCCATTCCTAGAACCTTTTTGTCTTCTCCAAGATCTTTCATCTCAAACTCTGAACTCAGTTGAGCCTTCAATTTGTCGATCTCCACCTTTCTCTTAGATGCAATCAACATATCATCAACATATAAGATAAAATAGACAACTGTACCATCTTGAAGCTTCTTCAAGTAGACATAGTGATCAAAATGACTGCGTTTGTACTTCTGTTTCTTCATAAAGCTATCAAAATGCTTGTACCACTGTCTTGGAGACTACTTCAGACCATAAAGTGATTTCCTCAACTTGCAAGTCCAATTTTAACGACCTGCAACTTTGAATCCTTCAGGTTGTGCCATATAGATCTCCTCATCCAAAGTTCCATGTAGGAATGCAGTTTTGACATCAAGTTGAGCAAGCTCAAGGTCAAATTATGCAACCAAAGCTAGCAATATTCGTATAGATGAATGCATAACAACGGTTGAAAATATCTCATTGTAGTCGATACCATCCTTCTGAGAATAGCCTTTTGCTACCAGTTTAGCTTTGTATCTAATACTGTCACTACTAGGAGCACTATCATTCTTGGCATAGACCCATTTGCAACCAATCGCCTTCTTGCCTTTTGGAAGTGGAGCAAGCTCCCAAGTCTGATTCTGTTGAAGAGATTGCATCATTTCCTCCATTGCCATCTTGCAATTTTCATTTTCCACACTCTTTCAAACTTCTTTGAAGTTGTATGGAATATTATCTCCGGTAATTGAAAAGATATGCTACCACGTCGTGTAGAAGCGAGGTGTTTCTGAATATTTCTTTTGGTCTACTAGTGGCAATAGATTCTGGTTGTCTAACCTCGGTGTAAGTTACGGAACCCCACCTCACCGAGCTTTCATTCGAGCTTCAAATTTGTCTTCGTAAGTTATTTGCATTATCATGATTCGTATGAATCTCAAACTCCACATGCTTATAAGAATTCGGATTATTATTCTCTTTGTCTTGTGTTGTCTGTTTCAACATCACGGACTCGGCCAAAAGTTAAATCTTGACTTAAGACAATCTTCTTTGACTCGGGATCCCAGAGGCGGAACGCCTTAACTCCTTCAAGAAATCCCATGAAAAAGAATTCTTGGCTCTTGGATCTAGTTTTGACTCACATTACGTGATAGTATGCGAGAACAACCAAATATGTGCAAAGAATCATAGTCGAAATAGCTTTCTCACCCATACCTCCTTTGGAATTTTTCCTTCCAAAGGTCTTTGCAGCTTGGTAGTCTGTTTATGATATAAGAGGCATAAGATAACGCTCTCCCAAAGGTGCCTTGCTTAATCCAGATTGAGATAGCATGCATCGAACTTTATCAACAAGAGTTTGATTCATCCGTTCAGCAACACCATTTTACTGTGGTGTTCTTGGTACAGTGAAATGCTTGACTATACATTCTTCCAGACATACCTTATTGAATGGATCTGATTTGTATTCTCCACCATTATCAGAATGGAGCCTCTTGATTTTTATTCCTGTCTGAGTCTCGATCATTTTCTTCCAAGTAAGAAAGATGTCCAGAACTTCATGCTTGTGCTTCATGGTATACACCCAAACATATCTTGAAAAATCATCAATAAATGTGACAAACCAATGTTTACCTCCCAGTGAAGCATTCTGATACGGTCCCCAAACATCAGTGTGCACATAGTCCAATGCTCCATTGGTTTGATGGATTCTGATGCCAAACTTGGCTCTTGTTTGTTTGCCAAAGACACAGTGTTCACAAAAGTCAATTATTCCACTCTTGGCACCCTTCAGTAAACCTTTACTCACAAGGTTTTGCAAAGCTTTTTCACCAACATGCCCTAACCGCATGTGTCAGAGCCTTGACGTATCAGATGAACTCTCTTCAGTGTCAGTGGAGATGGATACTCTTCCGTGAACTGTATGGGCGTCAAGGTAATAAAGATTTCTTTTTCTATTACCTTTCATGGCTAATAATTCACCTCTTACTACCTTCCTAACTCCACTTTCCATGGTTATTTTGTAACCCTTGGATTTAGAGTCCCCAGAGATACAAGATTTTCTTCAAATCAGCACATACCTTACATCTGTAAGTCTTCGATTGTACCATCGTGCATCTTCACCGTCTTGATCCAATGCCTTTTGTTTGACAAGCATTGTCATTTCCTATAAGAACAACTCCTCCGTCTATCTCATCAAAGTTTGAGAACAATTTTTGATCTGGACACATGTGGTGAGAACATCCAGAATCCAGAATCCATCTTTCAGATGAATTAGCTGAAGAAGATGCAGTGAATGCCGTGTCTCCATCTTCTGTCTTTTTTTGCAACGTTTGCAGTACACTTGTCCTTATTTGGACAATCTTTCTTCCAGTGCCCTTTTTGACGACAATACACGCATTCATCCTTTTCAGGTTGTCTTCGAGAGTCTTCTCTCGACTTTGACTGAGCACGTCCAAAAGATTTCGTTGATTTGTTGTTTGACCGACCTCTCGATGCCGTCAGAGCTTCTGATGTAGTATCTGCATGATCATGTTGATCCTTCTTCCGATACTCATTATTCACCAAAGCATTTGAAACATCAATGAATTTAACCTCGCTTTTACCATGTAACAGAGTTGTGGTTAAATTTTCATAAGTTTCAGGCAGAGAATTCAACAACAAAAGTGCCATAACTTCATCTGTAATCTCCACATCTAGGTTCTGCAAATCCACAAGAATCTTGTTGAAATTATCCAGATGCTCAATCATGGGCGTACCTGTTTTGTACTGAAAATGAAAAAAGCTTCTTTTTCAAGTTGAGACGATTCTCTACGCTTTTCGTCATATACTTGTCCTCCAGTTTCTTCCAAAGAATTTTTGCCATAGTCTCTTTCATGACAAAATACTTTTGCTCCTTTGCTAAGCACAATCGGATTGTGCCACAAGCTTACCGGTTGATGAAATCTCAATCTTCATTCGACGTGTCTGTAGGTTTAGAACCTAATGCCACATCGGTTCCTTCCCGGAATAAAAGATCTGAAACTTCACATTGCCACATACCAAAGTTGTTGGTGCCGTCGAATTTCTCCACCTCGAACTTTGTATTGGACAACATATTTCTCCTCATTCAACCGCTAGTGATTTTTTCCTCTACAACCTCTGAAACTGATTAGTTGTCACCCATTAGAAATAATCAAAATTAGTGTTTCTCCCTTTTTGAGACCTCAAATGGAAAAACGGAGCTCGTAAATGAACTCAGAATGGTCCAATTAGAACCGACCAAACTTTGAAAAATATTAAGCCAAATCAGCTAGATTTACTTTGGTTCAATCGGTTTATTGTTGGTTCAATTTTGGTCAAAGAAAATAAATTTGACTGGGTCTGGTCAAAGGGCTGACTGGGTCAAGCTTTATCTTCTATACCCGGTTGCTGCACATTTGCCAGGAGCAATATAAATGCGAACAAAAAAAACGGGAAACTTCCGGGATTGATATCTTGCGATCTGGAGGTCCGTTTTTCACACCGCTTGAAGTTAAGCGGACTCCTAGAAACGAGGGCTATGAGATGAAATCAACAAGAAACGATTTTGAGCTACTTTACATTCTGGGTTTCTTTAACAATCCATGGCTCGATACTAATTTGTTGTGCGGAAACATCCAAACGAAAGTAAAACACAAATGGAATATAAATGGAAGAACAAGAACACAGATTTAACGTGGTTCGGCAATTCGCCTACATCCACGAAAACAACAATTTTTAGATTAGAGAAAAATTTCCAGACATAAATTTATCTCTCAGGATCCTCACTTTCAGATCAAAGCTAATACTTAGTGAAAGTGTGATACTTCTTCAATTGAGGAAGGGTAGTTCATATAGGTGAATATGGTGTCATATTTTCTTCCGTAAGCAACTAGTATCCAAGACTTTTTGATGATATCTTGGACTTTCCATACTTCAGTAGCAACCATTCAAGACTTGTAGTCGAACTACCATTTCTATAGTGTATCACCACCATTTCTACAGTGTTGAAAGTGAGACACCATTCCAACATAGATCTCGTCTATCGAAGTGTAGGGACAATTGGACTGTACGTGGATGTGTATTAGAAAATACGTATGTTAGAATGGCCCACTTACTTTATTAAGTGTCACAATATGTGGCAGTTGTGTAATTATCCTAAGACCGGAGTCTTTAGACATCACGGTGTGGATTTTCATACTTTGACGCTATTTAGATTTCCCCTAATCATGGGGCGATCATACGGTAGTGATTGTGTGTGATATTGAAGCATGCGTAGGATTCATATTGTTTGTCAGGAAATCGCATATCCTAATAGTAGGAGTAAATATCTAAAAGGGCCTTTTTATAAGGAATGTCTTGTTCTCGTGAATCATTGTAAAGTGGGAGTAATGAGTTACTTCGAGAGAGTATAATATTCTGATTATAAGATGGTCGTTAATGTTCAGACACTTGAGATACGGCAGTATGTATATGTATATGGGCGCATATATTTAAATGTTTATGAAACACATGTATTTTGAAATTTAATTAATGGATTATTTAATATAAGATATTAAAATAAAATGGATAAATCAAGAAAATATATTTTCCTTACTTTATTAGTAAAATGTTTTCTTTCTCCCTACTCCAGCCATTAAGCTTCACCCAATAGGATTGAGACAATAAGTGGCGCCACCTCCCCTATATAAGTGAATGGGGTGTCAAGGTCTTTTGTATCAGAATTACAAGAGTTTTATTTTACATGAAAATAATTGAGCTTCCTAGAAAGAGTTTTGAGAGAGAGAAAGTCGGTCAAGCAACCAAAATTTTCTAATAGCAATCCAATATAGGATTCGACGGGAGGTTCGTGTGGAATGGGCGTGGATCAACGCTAGAGGCCGAACACTTGGCAGGCGATACCATGCACAACTACATCGTAGATGATGTTCTGATCAAATTCTACTATGATTCTTGTCTACTCCTTTTATGTTTATTGTTAAAACGATGTCGATCTTAGAAAAATGAAATCAAATTTTAAATTACGCTGCGTAAATGACTTGATTTCCTAACATCTATATCAATCTTAATCCTGTCAGTAGAAGAGAATGCTGGTCCAGTTTGACAGATAGGATAAACTTGTGGGTCAACCTTTTTGTTATTGCATGAGACTTCAATGATGTGATCTCTTCAAAGGAAAAGATAGGTGGCACCTTAAGGCCGGTCTGTAAGTTGTTTTACGGACTTCAGAAATTTTGTTTTTGTTAATTCTCTTTATGACCTTGGTTATCAAGGGCAGTTATGGACCTGGAGAAGGACCATCCTTGTTTGGTTTGGGGTTGGATTGAGCTTGAATGGATTCAGGAGAAAGAAAATAAAATAAAATAAAATAAAATAATAATGATTATAAAGTTGAAATATTGTATTGAAATTTGTGTAGATGAAAAAGTGATTGGTGAGAGAAATTTGAATGAAGTATTATATTGATAAAGTAATGGTTAAATGGTGTAGTGGGTGAATAAAGTGAATTGATTAATATTATTTTATTTGTTGATGGTGAAATGATTGATGAGAGAAATTATAATAAAATAATAAAATAAATAAAATAATGGTAAATAAGATAGTGGAGTGAATAAAATATTGAGTTGGATCCAAATGCATCCAGCTTAGCCCGAAACCAAACGGGATAGACAACCACTTTTGAGAGGTTAGATAGATTTCTGTGCTCTTATGCTTGGAGGGGCTTATTTTCTTCAACTGTTTGCAGACATATCTTCACTTTTTCTTATGATCATTGTATGTTTTTTTGTGACACTAACCCTCTAAGTTCAAAATGCAAGAAGTCCTTTGTTTTTTTTTTTAATCAAATGTGGCTTGACATGGAGGGGTTTTTGAGACGGTTCAGGATGGTTTCAACTCTTCTTTTCATGGTATGTATAAATTTATGATGAAAATAAAGGCTACTAGGGTTCAAATTCTTAAACGAAAAGGAGGGAGGAATTTCAATGCTGCTAATAAAATTAAAGATCTAAAATCTGAGTTTGACAAGGTTGTTAACTCCAACATTGATATCACTGTCTTAAATAAACTTGAAAATGATCTTAAGGAAGCCTATAAGAGTGAGGAGTTGTTTTGGGC
Source organism: Gentiana macrophylla (assembly GCA_026214975.1). Taxonomy (NCBI): domain Eukaryota; kingdom Viridiplantae; phylum Streptophyta; class Magnoliopsida; order Gentianales; family Gentianaceae; genus Gentiana; species Gentiana macrophylla. The sequence goes on from CM047806.1 coordinate 110,007,845, forward strand.
TCCATGGGCATACTAGGGTTCAGGGAAGAATTTCCGTTTCCACCATCATACAGTAGCTTCCTCAACAATTAGGTTTTGACTAGGGCCAATATCAACAAGTTGATCATCAGATATGACAGTACTACTGACATCGGAAAACACGATGTCACCAACTTCTCTAGTGTCATTATCTCTTGGATTACACTCAAACAGATATAGTGAATTAGCAGAACTATTAGAACTAGATAATGGCCCGAGATGAGAATCAGCCAAAGGGACTCCGCTTCTAAGAAAATCCAGAAGAACAGGGATAACCATATTGTAAGGGATGCCATTAGATGAATTTAATCCAGACGATTGCCATTTTGCTCAAAGACAGAATTATGAACAGGCTCTTTATCCTTTTTTTTTTTTTTTTAAAGAAATAGCAACACTAATAGGGGTTGATCATTTTTTTATCATCATTATAATTAACATCTTTAAATGTGGGAGCTTTCGATCAGCCACGCAAGATTTTGATGCATGTCCCACACTGCCTGCCACGGTGAAAGAAAAAGAAGGCCAAGTTCTCATACTTAAAATTAACCCAAATTCTATCATTTCCTGGTTTAACAAACATACCTCGGAGGAATGGTTTTGAAAAGTCAATTTCAACAAGATATTTAATAAAGTTGCTCTGCACGTTACCCGATGATGGGTCTTTAGTGATTTTGACATTCCCAAATGACATGCATATGTGTTTAGCCGGACATGTGGTGCACCATTCCTGAAGGCAAGTCCAGAAGCTGGACCCAAATCGGCCCTAGATTGAAAGCTTGATCATCCTTCCCTATTCCCTTCATCCACTGCTTCATGACAATAAAATAGTCCTAAAAAAACCAGGGACAACCCACAGGAACTCTATCAACATCCTACATGCATTTAAAAAGGATGTGAAATTTGTTCCACCCCAATAGTTAATCCTAAAACCCTTAGTAATATTCCAGATAATTCTCAGCACATTTCCAAGCCCCGAAATTAACAGCCATGAAATGGGAGGCTTGAAACCTGGGTTGAAACAGTCAATTTTAGCGCAAATTTCGGATACGTTCTGGTGTGATTCCCCAGGAGCTTGTTACCTCTAAAAATACTACTCACAGAGTAGATGAGGTTTGCCTTTGGAATCACTCGATTTGCATATCGGATGAATAAGAAATTAATGTTTAAAGTTGGTTGAAACTCCCACATTGGTAACTTGAGGTTTGGGACTCAAATGATAAGAGCTAGTGTGACGTTTATGGAGCCCCAAGGGACAAAGCACTTTTTGTGCATGTGGGAGGACTTAGATAATTCTCTAGACGCCGCAGACCGTTCGGGCTTGTGCTCGGGGTTGGGGTCGGGTGGGGTGTTGATATTAATTTTTTGGGACAAAATTTCTTTATGAAATTAACCAAAATTAATTTTGGCATGTGATTGTGTAATCTGACTAATCAGAATTTAAGAATTCGTGTGATTCAGTCATTCGACCAATCAGAATTCGGACGACACGTCATCCGACCAATCAGAAGTGAAGACTAGGTCGGGCCAAAGCAAGTCAAACAAGCCTTCACTTTTCTTGAGGGAAAAGTCGGCTGACTTATGTTATCCGGCCAATAAGAATTGAGTTTCGGCACATCATTACCACTATATAAAGAATCTCTATGAATGAGAATTAGTGCATTAAAAATTTCTCTTGTGTCTTCCACTACAAAGAGTCTCTTATATAGTTCCAGTTTTTGAGTCGAAGAGAAGTCGGAGCACTCTGTGAGTTTGCCGGAGCTCGAATTTTTGAAGTGTCTCTAAATCCGAGACGTGAAGCCATTGTATCTTGGAAGACAATTCTTTACTACCGTGCACCATACTCTGAAGCAATTTGTCTTAAGAAAATAGTAACTTACTCGCCTCGATTTGATCTCTAGTCCTTTATTTTGCGTTGTACTTTTATTTTCTTATCGCTTTGAAGTCAGGATATGTATTTATAATAGCTCTATTTGTTAGATCTATCTAATAAAACGAATTTTATTTTCATGTTCTTTATTTTCTATTTTAATTTTCCGTAAATCATTTTACACATGATATACACTTTTCCAACATTTTCCTGGGAAAGAGTGACTCATAACTTTCCATGTCAGAGAAATTGAACTTCTTAAATTGCTTTTCCTGCTCTTCATCCATGTTAAGAGAAGGAGAACATGAAGAGAAACCAAACAAGATATCCGATCAGGAAAATGGGACAAGAAAGAAGGACATGCCTAAGAGCACGGATAATGCAGCGAACAGGGAAGGGTAAAAACGGAGAGGACTATACAAAGGAACTCTCAAGAAGATAGAAGAAACTGTGAAGAGAGAGAAAAGCCAACAATGACATCATCCTTCATTGTATTTAATAATTAATGTACTACCACTACCATCAAAGACCATCAAAGAATTACAACTACACACTTTCCAGACACAGGAAAATGCATATCTTGTAAACGAAAAAATATAATAAATATATATATGATGATGCTCAAAATCACCGGTATTTTGATTTGTGGTATAATATATGCCCATATAGGGTCCCAACATTTCATGGCAAGACTTATTTTCTGGCAGTGGGGGACGATTAATTATAGTAGGTATATATGGGTTTATTTGATGAAAACCAAAAGAGATGTGTGAGGCATTATTAAAATGTTTTTTGTGGGTATGGACTTAGTATGGTGTGTATATCAAGACTATAAGATCTGATAATGGCCTCGAATTTAACATGGGAGTGTTCTTTACTGAAAATGGTGTTAATCACCAAACGTCTTGTGTAGGAACCTGATGACGCTCAAAATGATACACCATACGGCATCAACTTTTCACTCATTCTAAGCTAAACGTAGTTGTTTTCGGCCAATTATATGAACCATTTGCAGTGAATGTTATATGTCAGGTTCATGAGTTGAGTAATTTGCATTTAGCGTTTATATTCTCTGATTCGATATTATTTCGTGCTTTATTTGATTATCTTCAGGCAACGAGATTTGGGCCAAGTGCGTGGACAGATTATGGAGTGGACTGGATAGAAGAAGTGGGCCTAGGGTGTTCCGGAACCTTTAGTTAAGTCGGCATAGCGGAAAACTACGAAAATACCCCCGTGGGTGCGTGAGGTGCTGCTGCAGTCGCGAGAATTATAGAAGCCTTAGGAAACACATTTTCTTGGACGAGGGGTAGTTTCTTAGGCTAGCTAAGTCGGTTATAGCACTATAAATAAGAGGCATTAGACCTCGAATTAAATGTACAATTTTCCACAAGACAAATACATTATATTCAATAGAAGTTATTTTGTTCTTTTATTTTCTATGAGTTCTAGTCACGGATCCGATGGATTTTCCACCTAAGGAGCGATCTACGGAGGATCTACACTCGTCTGCGAGGTATGATTTTCTGGCTTTCTAGATGTAGATCTGTCATTCTTTTATTGTAATCAGTATGATTTGATTGCTTGTATTAGTTCTGCTATGTAGTATCTAGTTTATTTTACCCTATGTGTGTATAGATCTGAATCGTTGGGGAAAAAATCCTGAAATAGAGGTTGCGTTCTTCAGATTTGCAACGGTCTTTATCGCTAGTTCTGAATACCTTGTAAATCCTAGTAATGATAATCGGCGCCAGCTACGTCTGATCGACAGAATTAATTTACATGTTAATAGCACGATCAAGCTGTTTTGCATATCATCGTAAATTAACAAAGAAGGACGATAAAGTGAAGTTTAGTTCGGACATAGTATTGATCAATCGTTAGGAATGTGCTAGTCAATCCACGATAGCTGCTTAGGGAGGCCTTCGGTCTTGAGCTAGCTAGTCCTAATTCTTATTGCATCTGAATTAATACAACCAACGAAGGAGGTTAATTGCACATAGACACCTACTGTGCTTTCAATGAAAGTAGCGTAATACTAGGGATTAGCACCCGTAGCTGACAATGAATTAAAATTTACCAACGGAGATGATTGATGCATGATATGGGGGGGAATATCTAATCACTCTCAATTAGAACTAATCTGTATAAAATTCATAAAAGTATAATCGTGTTTAATCTTGTGTGCTTATTGCTACCATTATTACTTCTTATGCACCGTTGTTGGTTGTTGACCGCCGTAATTGTTCTTGATCTTGATTAATATGTGTTTTTACGAGTAGACCTATTACTATTGCTAGTAGTTCGTGATTGCACATCCACATGCATTTGCATTAAAACAATATTCAAATCAACTTAAAGCATAAAATTTAAACCCAATGATGGAACCTTTTGATAAAAAACTCCTTACCTTTAGACGAGCCAAACTATGAAACGAATGACATCTTACTTCCAAACGATACGTGAATCTACAAACCACCGAAACCTTAATCTAAAAGACAAGAACCACAACTTAACAAGATCAATCTACGAATTGAATTAGGGATTATGATGATTACTTTCTTGAGATGAGGCGAGATTTGAAACTGGTTCTAAATTAGGATCTGTCTTGAAACCGAAGTTTCGATCTACTGAGACACTCTCGACAAGGTCGACGCATCCCGACACTCAAAATGGGCCGCTTAATCGAGAGCAAAGGCTCGATTCAATGAGCCGAAGTATTGGGCACGTCGTGGGATGTCTGGGACACGTCTTGGGACATGTCCGGGGCATGTCTGGGACAAGCAGGTCACTTAACCGAGGGGGCTCCTCGGTTCAGCGAGCCGAAAATATGAAAACTCCAAAAGCGCAATATTGGTGAAGTCTATGTATCCTTGGAGTCCTTTTATAGACTTTTCAAGGCTTAGGTCGGTTTTCCAAAGACTTGGAGGAAAAGAAATCCTAAAAAGAAAAGGAAAAAAGAAAAATAATTTCTGAATGGACTAAAATACCCCTATAAGGAAGTGAGGGGTTTTACATGTTGATGTAGTGGCCTAAACCCAATCGGGTTAGACCGGATCCGACCGGGTCGGGTCAATCCTACTACGTCTTTATGTTTATACATATAATAAATGGCTTTCTCTGTTATTATATATGTATTCGTCTAACGAACCTATTACGATATTTTATATATGATAACGTCCCCCATGTTAAATTGTGATAAAGAAACCATGATGGTGATTATGGTTGATCAGATCTCGATTCACTTTAACTGGTTTGATTCATAAATTCCTCTAGTCGTATGTGCTATTAAATGGGACATTAATAGCACGGTTAGACTAGCACGTATTAAATTTTTTCTATCTTATGAAGTTAGGGGTAGTTCTTGTCTATCAATGTGTAGAGACACTTGAACTGTACGTGGACATGTATTAGAGAAAGCGTACGTTAGATTGACCCACTTACTTTATTAAGTGTCGCACTATGTGGTTGTAGTGTAATTATCCTTAAGCCGGAGTCTTCATAATATCAAGGTGTGGGTTGTCATGCTTTGACACTATTGAGGTTTCCTTTAACCATGGGGCGATCATACGGCAGTGATTGGGTATGGCATTGAAGAATGCTTAGGATTTATGTCACTTGTCCGGAAATCGCTTATCCTAATGGTAGGAGTAAATATCTGAAAGGGTTTTCTTATAAAGAATGTCTTATTTTTCAAAGTCTTTGCAAAGCGGAAGTAATGTGTTACTTTGAGAGAGTAGGATATCCAGATTATAATGATACGGTCGTTAATGTTTGATACACGAGATACGACCGTATGGATATTATATCAGTATTATGATTCTATTTACACAGTAACCGTTTCACATTAAAGGTAGAAGTCAATGCACTTGACTCTTCTGATGATTATGGATCATGACGTGTTGCTAGACGCTATTCATGATCGTTAAGTGTGAACTTATTCAAAAGCCTATCGGTTAACGAGCCGGAATTGAATTGTGGTTATAGTTATAACCAAATAAGATAACTTGTGTCCCTACTATAAAGTGTTATAGTGATAAATTAATATTATGGTATTTATCTATTAAGAATAAATAATACAAGATATTAATTATATTGATTAATTAAAGCTACATATTTGAATAGGTAAGTGGCGCATATATGATATATGTTGTGTATTGGATACACATGGTTTTTTCAAATTAATTAATCATAGTATTATATTATATTATGTATTAATATTGATATATATATATATATATATATATATATATATATATATATATATATATATATATATATATATATATATAATAATGATACATTTAGCATTAGATATGGAAATATATATCTTGAATTATTTAATATAAGATATTAAAAATAAAAGAGATAAATCATAAAAGATATTTTCCTTGTTTGATTAGAAAAGTGTTCTTTTTTCTCCTCAATCAATTAGGAAGCTTTTTCCAATCGATTGGGATAGTACATGGCTCCATACACACTATACTAGAAAATAATATAGCTTCTTAGAGAGAGATTTGAGAGAGGAAAAAAATTGGTCTAGCAACCGTGTTTTTCCAGTGGTAGATCTATGGGAGGATTCCGGCGGTTGTTCGTGTGAATCAACGGTAGAGGCCGAACACTTGGGCGGCTTCGTGGACAAACTACAACCGTAGACAAAGCGGAGATCTTTCTAAGATCAATCTGGTATGAATTTCGTCTACATCTATTTTGTTTATTGTTTCATCGAAGGCGATCCTGGTAAAAGGAAGTCAAAAATTTTAAATTCCGCTACGTTCCTGCGTTGATTTCCTAACATTACATTCTCCACTCTTTATAAGAAGTTTCTTCCTAAAAACTTGATGCACCAGGTAAGGAAGGAAACTCGAAGAAAAAAATAAAGACCACAACCAAGATGGTCTTGAGGAGCTTGATTAAAGCCCAAATATGAACATCCTAGACAGCAGTGTTTATGCCCAAGATTTCCTATCTTAGGCTTGCCCAAATTTCCAAACTAAGGCTCTTATACCAATTGTAACGCCATGTCCAGATAACATGTCCTTATCCGACACGGGACTTTCGACGCGTGACATTTAGAGTAAACCCTAAATCCCATGTATTCCACGTGCCATATCGTAGTACTAATAGATTTTGCGCGAAAGAAAACAAGCCAAAGACTCGGGAAATAGACCCTCAGGGTCTTCCAAAACAACCATAAACAAGAATACAACTGTTGTCAAACTAAATTATAAATAACTGAAAGCTAAACTATTATCCATTACAACTCACTTGTCTGATAAGAAGGAACAACTATAAAAGGAAACAAAAAGATAAGCGACTCCATTTCTTCATCCTAAGCTAGCACTCCAAGCTCGTCGTCAAAACTGCATGTACCTGCCAACCTTCTTATTCTAAATAAAGGAGTGAGCCCGTGCACAAGCTCAGTAAGAAGAAAAAATATCAAAAGGGAGATTCATGCATGTCGGATGCCGGGAGACACGACATGAATCTACTTCATGCAGTTCTCAAACTGTTTAATGAACAACACTTGAAACGTAAAGAAAACCACTTTAAAGTACATATTCAATGCATAGAAAACATGGATACTTACTATATCGGTTTATCTTGCACATACTTGTTAAGTCACATTACTTACTTACTTAGCCTACTCATGTTCTTGTCATAATTTAGTCTTGTTTTGACTTGACTTGTCTGATCTTGTGTCTTACTTACTTGACATGAGGGCATGGTGCGACACGGAAACATGACTATTCATACATCCAACGTGGGTTGGGTCACGGTATCTCGTTCGGTACATCATCTTGAGAACGACATAGGGAATACAACTAGTCACACGTCCGACATGGGACTTAGAACTCATGGTACACCGTTCATTACATTGCGAGGTCACTAACTATAAACACATAAAAGCACATAAAACACATAAGACCATGTCTAACCTACGAGAAAATTCCAAGGCCGTACCAATACCGAACTCCCATCATATCTCCGCTACTCATAACCAATACACATAATAGTTAACTGAAAAATAACTAGAAATAGAATAATGTTCGGAAAAACACAGTTTGGCAAATACCCAGCAAAACGTAATTATGTCTAGTTTCGTGAAGTTGCATTAAAAAATATTCAAATCAACTTAAAACATAAACTTTAAAAATTATTGATGGAACCCTTTGATAAGAAGAACTCCATAGCTTTAGACGAGCCGAACTACGAACCGAACAACATCTTACTTCCAAAACATACGCGAATCTACAAACCACCGAAACCCTAATCTCAAAGCCAAGAACCACAACTTAACAAGATCAATCTACGAATAGAATTAGGGATTACAATGATTACCTTCTTGAGATGAGACGAGATTCGAAATTGGTCTGCAGACAAGTCATGTACAAGGTCAGACGTGTCCAGGACACCAAAACTGGGCCTTAACCGAGAGCAGTGCTCGGTTCAGCGAGCCGGAAGTCCTGGGCACATCATGGGATGTATGGCATACGTCCTGGGACATGTCTGGGGCCTGTCTGGGACAAGAAGGTCGCTTAACTGAGGGGGCTCCTCGGTTCAACGAACCAGAAAATATGAAAACACCAAAAACGTGATTGTGATGAAATATACGGTTCCTTGGAGATTTTTTATGACTTTTCAAGGCTAAGGTCAGTTTTCCAAAGATTTGGAGGAAATGAAATCCTAAAAAGAAAAGGAAAAAAAAAAAAATTGAATGGACTAAAATACCCGATAAGGAGGTAGTGGGGTTTATCTTGCTCGAGTTTGTGCTTCTTGAACTTTTGTCGAGCATAATCGAGTCAAATTAAGCATAATTAAAACTTAATCGAGCCAAGTACGAACAATTTTTTTTGTGCTAACAAACTTGAGTGGAGTTCGAATATCATTGTTTTCGATGATTACTCGACTAGACAAGTAAATCATACTTAAACTTGTATCTTAGACCAAGTCTAGGATGGCATGCAGGAATAATTTCGTAACAATTTTTTTTATTCACTGGCACAGACTAATCGTCACAGTATCGGACAAATTTAAACTCTTACATCGACTTTTTTTTAATGAACCAAACTCGAACACTTCAATACTCAAAAGAAAAAAAATTAAAATTAAAATATATATTTTGCAAGTCTAGGATGGTACGCTATTAAATATTTTGTAATCTCTTTCACTACAACTTTCACAAACTAATCGTCACCATATTGAACAAATTTCAAAGCTTAAATTGACCATGTTTTTTTAACGAACCGAACTTGAACATTTTAAAACATAATATTTTTTCGAGCAGCTCGTGCTTGATAGTGCTCGAACTTTTGTCGAGCATACGAACACAAGCCAAACTTGAGCATAATAAACACTTAAGCGTGCCTTCCTCAAACAATTTTTTCAGTGCGTCACTGAATATGAGACGAATTCAAACATTAGTGTTTTCCGTGATTACTTGACTTGATATTTCAATGTTTGATCTGATTCAGACCAAGTCTAGGATGGTATGCTATTATATATTTTGCAATCTACTTACTATAACTTTTTTTTTTTTTGATTCGGTGTCACAAACTAGTCGTCATGATATTGGACAAATTTCAACACTTGAATTGACCAATTTTTATATGAGTCGAACTCGAACAATTTAAAGCATAATTTTTTCGAGATGCTCGAGCAGTGTTCGAACATTTGTCGAGCATACTCAAGCCGAACTGTATCATAATAAACACTTAAGCCAGCGTTCCGCAAACAATTCTTTCATTGCATCAACGAACTTGAGCCAAAATTCAAACATCATTATTTTCAAGTAGTAACTCGTCTCGATAAGTAAACGTTTGATTTGACTTGTATCGTTTACACCCGTATCATAGACCATGTCTACGATGGTATGATGGCAATATTTTGCGATCACTTCATTACAATTTCTTTTTATTCGTTGTCACAAACTAATCGTCACAATATTGGACAAATTCAACATTAACACCGACCGAATTTGTTTCTTTCGATGAACAACCACTTCAAAACTAAAATATATATATATATATATATATATATATATATATATATATATATATATATATATATATATATATATATATATGTATAAGGAGTTATTATTGGCACCTCCAATTTACTACTGGCACCCCTATTACTCCCGGTACCACAAAAAATTATTTTTTCAGTGCGTCACTGAATATGAGACGAATTCAAACATTAGTGTTTTCCGTGATTACTTGACTTGATATTTCAATGTTTGATCTGATTCAGACCAAGCCTAGGATGGTATGCTATTATATATTTTGCAATCTACTTACTATAACTTTTTTTTTGATTCGGTGTCACAAACTAGTCGTCATGATATTGGACAAATTTCAACACTTGAATTGACCAATTTTTATACGAGTCGAACTCGAACAATTTAAAGCATAATTTTTTCGAGATGCTCGAGCAGTGCTCGAACATTTGTCGAGCATACTCAAGCCGAATCGTATCATAATAAACACTTAAGCCGGCGTTACGCAAACAATTCTTTCATTGCATCAACGAACTTGAGCCAAAATTCAAACATCATTATTTTCAAGTAGTAACTCGTCTCGATAAGTAAACGTTTGATTTGACTTGTATCGTTTACACCCGTATCATAGACCATGTCTCACGATGGTATGATGGCAATATTTTGCGATCACTTCATTACAATTTCTTTTTATTCGTTGTCACAAACTAATCGTCACAATATTGGACAAATTCAACATTAACACCGACCGAATTTGTTTTCTTTCGATGAACAACCACTTCAAAACTAAAATATAATATATATATATATATATATATATATATATATATATATATATATATATATATATATATATATATATGTATAAGGGTTCTATTAAGCACCTCCAATTTACTACTGGCACCCCTATTACTCCCTGTATCACAAAAATTATTTTTCGATCGTCCACTGAATATGAGCAATTCAAACATTAGTGTTTTCCGTGATTACTTGACTTGATATTTCAATGTTTGATCTGATTCAGACCAAGCCTAGGATGGTATGCTATTATATATTTTGCAATCTACTTACTATAACTTTTTTTTGATTCGTGTCACAAACTAGTCGTCATGATATTGGACAAATTTCAACACTTGAATTGACCAATTTTATATGAAGTCGAACTCGAACAATTTAAAGCATAATTTTTTGAGATGCTCGAGCAATTCTTTCGAACATTTGTCGAGCATACTCAAGCCGAATCTGTATCATAATAAACACTTAAGCCAGCGTTGCCGCATAAACAATTCTTTCATTGCATCAACGAACTTGAGCCAAAATTCAAACATCATTATTTTCAAGTAGTAACTCGCCCCGATAAGTAAGCGTTTGATTTGACTTGTATCGTTTACACCCGTATCATAGACCATGTCTACGATGGTATGATGGCAATATTTTGCGATCACTTCATTACAATTTCTTTTTATTCGTTGTCACAAACTAATCGTCACAATATTGGACAAATTCAACATTAACACCGACCGAATTTGTTTCTTTCGATGAACAACCACTTCAAAACCAGGGGCGGACCCACCCTATGCCCGGGGTGGTCTCAAGCCCCCCCCCCCCCCCCAAATGGTCACAAGCCCCCCCCACATATGGTCCCAAGCCCCCCCCAAATTTTTATTATTGTAGTAGTAGTGTTAATATTAGTATGTTATGTGTCTTTTTCTTAAACAAAAGACCTTATATCCTAGTGGTTTAAGAACAAACCTTTTAAGTCTCTATAATTACAGGTTGTAAGTTCAAATCCCACTACCAACATTTTTATTTTTTAGGATTTTTTTAGCTTTGCAGTTTATATACAACACCACCCCGAAAATTTTTCCTGTCCGCCACTTCAAAACTAAAATATAATATATATATATATATAAGGATTATTATTTGCACCTCCAATTTACTACTAAGACTTTTTATTACTTCTGTACCACAAAAATTATTTAATGCACCGGTGATTTTTTATAAAGGGAACATCAGTCACATTGGTGTTCCTTGTTGAACACCAACGTCACAATATTGGACAAATTTCCACACTTAAATTGACCGTATTTTTTAAACGAGTCGAACTTGAACACTTTAAAAATAAATTTTTTTTCGGGTTGCTCAAGCTTGATAGTGCTTGAACTTTTGTCGAGCGCATATACTCAAGCCGAACTTGAGCAAAATAAACACTTACATCAGTCTTCTTCAAACAGTTTTTTCATTGAGTCAACGAACTTGACCTAAATTCAAACATGAAAATAATTAATACTCGACTCGATAGGTAAATGTTTGATTTGATTTGGATCGTCTACTCCCATGTCCCGGACCAAGTCTAGATTGGTATGCTGGAAATATTTTACAGTCTCTTCATTACAATTTTTTGTTGTTTTCATTATATAATGATGACGGCGGACAGGGGCGGCGCCATGTACAATGAAATGGGTCCCGACCTGCTAAAAAAATATTACAGTGGAATTTTTTTATATATACACATTTTATATGTGTACCGACCTCTTTATTTTTATATATTGATCCCTATTGACCCGTATTGAACTATCATATGTAACATTACACTTAGTAATTGTAAAATATGACAAATTTCTGACCCGTATCAGTAATTTCCTGGAGCCGCCCTTGCCGACGGATACAAAGGTGTTGTATGGTAGTTGAAGTTGTAAATGATTCGAGTCGAATCAAGAATTAAGTTTATCGAATGGAGCAAATTTTAAATTTTACTAACTAGACATTACTATCGAATTGAATTCAAGCTCGATCACGAGCCTTATCGAACCGAATTATTTGCATAAAAAGCCGATCCGAACTCGATGAAACCGATTCTCGATCTCATTATAACTATAAAATGGGCAAAATTAGGATTTTAGTCCTCTAACTTGGCATATTTTGGATTTTAGTCTGCTTCCTCGCTCCAGGTGAAATGGTCCACTAAGTTGGTTTTTTGGATTTTAGTCTATATCGCGGAAATAGGTGATTGGGCACCGGAATATTTAAAAACGCTTACGTGGCAGCCTAGTTAGAGGACTATTTTTAAAAATTCGGTGCCCAATCAATTATTTCCGTGAATAGGACTAAAATCCAAAAGAAAAAAAAAAACAAACTTAGAGGACCATTTTCCTCACCTGGAGGAGAAAGCAGGATTAAAAAATCCAAAATAAGTAAGTTAGTAAGCTAAAATCTAATTTTGCCCTATAAAATGACACCAGAGGAAATCAAACTGAGGAATTAGCAGAGTTCTGATCCGAAAGCAAAAACGCAGAGGATCGATGGCTAAACTTGTCTACTTAATGCTTTTGTATCTTTTTTTTTTTTTTGAGGGAAATGCTTTTGTATCTGATCAGAATTTCAAGTAAGCCATTTAAAGTTATTATTAAATTTTTAGCATTTTTTGTATATGTTATTATGCTCTTGACTAACTACTTCTGTACTAACTACCTCTGCACCTCGGAGCGTCTCCACACCTGGAGACAACCTATGTTGCACAGACATGATACGGACACATCGCACGACTCGACACGGATACGAGAATACGGCTAATTCCAAAATTTAAAGACACGACACTCGCCTGACACGTTATATATATATATATATATATATATATATATATATATATATATATATATATAGCGTAAATAAAATTCAATTTATCAAAAATAATAATATTAGTAAACATCTGAAAAAAAACTAGACAAAATGAGATAGATATTACATAAACTCTATGAATATCTAAAATAGATATTACCTTTATACGGTGCCAAAAGAAATTGTGATTGACCTTTAAAATATTACAAATTGTAAAATGATTGTTTATCAACAAAAAAAACATATAAACTTGATACGGAGTAGTATTTATTTAATTATTATATAAATGAAAATCGTGTATTTTAACGTTTCCATTGAATAAAACTTAAATAAAGAAAAAAAAAATTAAAAAATTGGGTACAAGAGTGTCTTGGAGATTCATTTTCTTATGTTAATTTTCCAACCGTTTCATCTTGTGATGAAACTGTATGGTTCATATTTGTTTCGTCTTGGGAAGTGTTCGCATAATCTGGCTCTTACTCGAGCGTAAAGGCCATACCATAGCTTTTTAATTATCGTGGCCAACCGCCGTCCTCTCTAGGTATTCACAAGTCATGTATTACATTTGGTCCAGATGTCATGCATTCAAATCATCACACGTGGAATCACAACCCAAAAATTACCCAGAAATATATATATATATATATATATATATATATATATATATATATATACACACACACACACACACTGAAACGAATATGAACTACTAATAATTATGAAATGATTCCATATGCAGTTGTGACAAAAATTCTTGAAGAGCCAACATTCAAAGTAGTTGTAGTTGTGACCAACATTCGGAATTGTCTGAATCTGACTTGCAGAGCTCTGTTCGAAGTGTATGTCCTACAGACTTAGGGAGTTTGCCTTTGCAAACTTTCTAAGTCTGGCCTGCAGAGCTCAGTTCGGACATGTTTGAGTCTGACCTGCAGAGCTTAGTTCGAAGTCTGTCCTGCAGACTTAGGGAATTTGTCTTTGCAAACTTTCTGAGTCTGACCTGCAGAGCTCAATACGGACAAGTCTGAGTATGATCTGCAGAGCTCAGTTCGAAGTGTCTGCCCTGCAGAGTTAAATACACCATACATATATGTAATGGAAAATAAACTTTATTAAAATGCCCTGATGTTTGATTACACCTTATTGAAAAGAACAAAACTATAAAGTAAATAACATAAGTCTGGAACTTGTCCTAGACATAAAATCTGTGCAAGTTGTTGGCGTTCCAGCTGCGAGGTATGGTCCTGCCACTAGAATCTGCTAGCTGATATGCTCCCTTGCCATGAACTTTAATTTTACCACCTTGTAGGGGCCTTCCCAGTTCGGATCAAGTTTACCTTGAGGGCCCTGCCTGCTTACTTCATTCTTCCTCAGTACTAAGTCTCCTTTGAAGTATGATTGCTTAACTCTGGAGTTATAGTACTGAGAAATTCTTTGCTTGTACCTGGCCATTCTGATGAAGGCCACATATCTAGCTACCTCAAGATCATCTTTGGAGTGTCTGAGTTCCGTTTCTCGATCTGACTTTTCATAAAATTCTGATCGTGGTGAGGGGAGACCGATCTCTGCTGGAATGACTGCTTCACTTCCATAAGCCAAGGAGAAGGGTGTTTCTCTTGTGGCTGAGTTCAGCGTAGTCCTGAGTGCCCGTAATATGTTGGGTAGATGCTCCACCAATAATATGTCCAACCGGAATATGTTTCTGTTGAGAATATTCTAGATACACAAAATCATAGAAATGAATCAATGTAATCAATCGCATTTATTGTGTATTATTGTGTTTACATTATGGCTATTTAGTATAAATAGCCTACTATTATACTCAATCAAATCAATGGAAATTACTTTCCCATAATTGTTATTATGTTAGCAGAGCTCTCGGACTAACGTCTTTCGGTCTGGCGATCTCTACGAGAGAAAAATGTCAAGGGGTTTGTGACATTAATATGAACGAACTCTCACCCCTCGTGTTTCATTTTTACCTTTGTTGTTTTATTTTTATTTTATGTCTTCTAATATTCAATAAATTTCTATTGGTGCCGTTACCTTCGCCGACTATGCAAACTTATGTGTCCCGCTAATGGCTTGATAAAGCTTTCATCTTTCTACCGTCTCAAAAATTTCTCGCATTCATCCCTGTCTAATTTTATTTTTATTTTCCTTTTTTTCACCCTTCAATCTCTACCTAATCATCGATGTCCTCCTCTATTAAAATCATTTTTTTTCCGTTAGGGTACACCCCTCAATGCATTTTCTTACGTTTATTTTGTTAGGGTACACCCATCCATTTCCTTTTCTTCCATTTCTTTTGTTAGGGTACAACCCTCCGCTCCTTTTCTTTTTTGTTTAGGGAATCAACTTCCCTCCACATATTTTTTTTTCATGACTCCTCCACATTTTCGGGTCATCCGGCTATCCTATTTTTTTAGGGTATATCCCCCCCACTATATTCTCCTCTCTATTCCTTATTCTATGACTCCTTACTATCCCAGTTTTTTTTCGGGTATGCTATTCCCTCCACATATTTCCTCATCTATATCGCAGGATTCCGGCAATTTCAGGTTGGGGAGCAGTTGATGCCGATTGATCTGGTGAAGTTGTTGCAGACACCATGTGAAGGAAAGATTCATTCATTACAAGTCAATCTCCATATTCATTGCATTACCATGAGATTGCGGGGGCGTGTTGAGAATATTCTAGATACACAAAATCATGGAAATGAACCAATGTAATCAATCGTATTTATTGTATATTATTGCGTTTACATTATGGCTATGTAGTATAAATAGCCTACTATTGTACTCAATCAAATCGATGGAAATTATTTTCCCTCAATTGTAGTTAGTTTCTTAGTAGAAGACTGCTATGTCCCAACATTGAGCTGCAACTGTTCCGAAGAATACAGATGCAGATAAAGATGATGTGAGTCTAGACTTTTGGAAATAACTCAAACGTTACCCCGTATTTTACTAAAGTAGGTAACGTAATGGATGTGTGGTTGATTGTATCATTGCGCACATGGCCATGGAGGCATGTATGATATCGGGCCGCCCTTATTTGAGGCCGGAGAGACGGCCGTCTTAAAACGCGCAGTCTTGGGGCCCAACTGATACGTGTTCGCTAAAAGAAAAAAATCCGGAAGTAAATTCAATCCGATCCAACCTAATATAATATTTTCTTTTTTTTTTATAAAGGCCAAATTTTATTTTACTACAATCGATAAAAGTCCCAATAAAAAAATTTATTTGGCCCAAAAAACAATTAGACATACAAACAAGTTTTATTAATTTTTTGTTTGGAAAACTATAGAAATTAAAAAGAATATATAATTTTATATTGACAATTTTACTTTGATTAGTGACTTCGCCTCTAAATGTGTTGCAAGAGCGATCTTGAAATAGTAATATGTAAGTATGTTTTGTGTATACGTATGAATTTGGTTTTTGTTTCTAAATATGCTAGAAAAGACTACTTTGTTGGCATGTTTTGAAGCTATCAATAAATTAAATTTTGTATTTGCGGATATTAAAACGCGATAAATATGTTTTTCAAAAAAAAAAAAAAATTTCAACTTAAAGACCCAATTCGGAGACTTGCCCTTAAGCCCAAAAAAATATCAGGGCCGGCCCTGTATGATATGATATGATAGATGATATGAATCCATCATACTTGGTACGTTTTAAGTTTAGAATAATGGTGAATGCTTTGTTGTCTCGTATGGCAGAGGCACATTATCTAGGGATGGGTCACGTGATCCCATTGAGATCCGAGAATTTTTTTTAATTTTAAAACGATGTAGTTTTGTTGTTAAAAATGTTGTTATGTTGATAAAAAGTGATGTTTTAGGCTCCAGTGACCCCACTGGAATTTTTTTTAGATAAAAAATGTAGTTTTAGACTCTAGTGACACCACTGAAATAAATTCATGGATCCGCCACTGGTATTATGTATATGTGTATGGAGTCTGGATCCTCTATCGTGAGGAGTCTGCTGTGATTTCCACGTCGAGTGATAAACTACACATAATTGATTCATGTCTGAAAATTCCACTGATACTCTAAAAACGATTTTGTAAACGTAAAAAAAAAACTTACTACATACGTTCCATAATATAAGGTAAAAACTTACTACCTCCGTTCCATAATATAAGGTAGTAATTTGATGAGGTGTCCGTAAAAACGCCCATGATGCCTATCCCAAAAAATTTCACATATCTTGCAAACTATTGCTAAAAAATTCAGCTAAATTGAGGGTGATATTTAGACAACATGATAATATAAGGAAGAAAATTCTAAAATACAAACAACCGTTGTAGAAAAAAATGTATCAGTGACATGCATTGTATCCTTACTATTCTACTATATATAATTTTTCTATGACAATTACCATAAAGTTTGACTATTAGAAAATCTCTTTGACTAAGCCGGGAGCGGGAAGGTGGTTGGCTGCCTGCAACTCATAACTGACCAGCTCGGATATCCCTGTCCACACGATCTGCATTAAATGTCCCGGGAAGCTCTCGAAAATCTTCATTGAATACAGAATAAGCACTGCAACAAAAAAAAAAAAGTGTAACCTTTACTTGTAATGAAAATGATGCTTTTAGCCACATTTACCAAAATACCCCACCAGATATCTCATAGCACGTCCTAACGGCCAACGGCTAACGGGTTTGTATTTCATTTTTTCAAGGGTTGGGTATTGCTTGGACAGTCTAGGCTATATAAGTCAAAAAAAATTCAAGGGGTGTGACATGTGATTTTTTTTAAGATAACATTGTTGTATCAAGTGAAGGGGGACATGATGGAATCATTTTCACTTGTTCTCGTATGATAGAAGTTTGTAACGTGTAGGTTATCACATCCATCCATTTGATACAGCCGATTGTACCATTAACTTTCCCTGGTGATAAGAAATCCAGAACATACCTGACATCACCAGGTTGTCGCTTTCCAAGGTTGTAGAAGATAATGGCAAAGCCAGTCCCGAGTATCTGAAAAAGATGATGACGCAATAACCATAAATTCTTTCCAAAAAGAATTAACTGTGGGACCCTTTAAATGCGCGCACCATGACCAAACTTACAATGCCATCAACTCACCAAACACCATGCTGAAAATCAGCTTTAAAAAAAGTCAAATAGAAGCCATACAGCATACTTGACTTCATAAAAGTCGGTTTTCAGTGTGGTGTCATAGTAGGTATGATGACCAAGTGTGGTTCATCTAAAGGGCTCCCAACAAATTAGTATGCCTTTTTACGCAAAAGTGTGAAACAACTTACATATAAAGGCCCAAGTTCAAACTTATGGGCAACGGGTGCGAGAATAAACCATGTCAGGATAACTATCCACATTTTTAAACTCATTGAGAAAATGGCCATCAAAAGAATGCCTATACAAAAGCATGATAAAAGGAGAACATTATAGATTACTAACACGGAAAAAAAAACATAAATTATCTGAAAACACGTAATCATAAAACAGATTTTCACCTGGAAGCTTCAACTTATGATGTAATGCAGAGAATAGTTTCCTTTTCCATCTACTTGTTGATTGTGGAAGTTGAAACCTCTATGCACATGAACAAAAAGAACGACATTCAACAATTGTCAACACCGTCGAAGTGAAGCAAAAAAGAAAAATGACAAATAGTACTTTTTTTTATATACATAAACAATATAAAGTTGACTTTTTTCCCTGTATATAACAGGATTTGAACCCAGAACCTCCTTCAGAGAGGGTCTCAGCACTCCTTGCCACATGGGCAATGCCTCGTTGTTTGAAAACGATTTCCAGTTGAAAAGCAAACACAATAAACACACGAGTCTTACTAACCAGATCATCTTCCTCCTCCTCATCATCATCATCCTGTACATGTTTTGGAGGTGCCTTTGGTTTAGCAGCTACTATTACTGAATCTGGAAAACAAACAATTTGCAAGTCAAGAGCAGCATTAGAAGTTTAAGGTTAAGTTGTTCCACAGAGTTTATATTCTCTTCTAATCTACAGAGAAAAAGGAAATGAGAAACACATGAGTCTATAGCATCATGCACTGATGCACTTATTTTAAAATGCATATTTCCAGGCACATGAATGAAAGAACAGTATGAAGATTTCAACCTCCGTTTTTCAATTGGATTGTTACGGTAGCTCCATTTTCGTAGTCATGTAATACGTTTCCTCGCCAAATAAGCTTCGAATTATCTGTAGGCCAATTTCTATTCTGAGCAATCAATTTTCTCAAGTCACGTACCTAAAGAAGACATCGAATCATATTGTTGTAAGCCATCTTCCATCTACCCACATATGCAAAATGACATTACAGTGACGTATATCATGATGAGTTCAGAAAATTGTTGAAATAGAAAATAGAAAAGATGATAAAAGAGAGATAACAATAGGACCATTATCAGGTCCAAGATAATAAAAGATATTTTACAAAGGCTGCATAGGAATAGGAGCAACATAGGCATTCATAGCAACATATTTCAGCTGGCCAATTACTACGAATTTTGTGAAATTCACGAGAGATTAAGATGCCTCTTACACCTTTCACTAGATTAGAAAAAGGCCGCAAATCTTGAAATTTATTGAATGCCTTTATGACGCAAATCCCTTATTGCAAACCCGGTTTTATGTAACTTTCCAGATACTCACTTCCACTACCAAAAAGATTTTCCCATTAGAAAGTCAAGCTTGTGGAACCACCGTTCTCTTAATTAAAAAGAGATATTGACAAAACTAATGGACTAAATATGGTCTCTTGATGATATCTGCTAGCCAAATTATCAAAAATAACATGTCGATAGTGTTGTCAAGTGCTAGTTGCCATGTCGTAAGGAAAAACAAAAAAGGAAATCAAAGAAACCCATACTGCATCCAAATTCAATATCTCCTCGACTTCTCTATTCATTCTAGAACACTTGCTTACTTGAACAAAACCCATATATATGCCTGACAACCCAACATAAACCGTGAGCCGAAAAATAGCTAGGCAAGCGTTACAGTGTCTTTACGACACCATGCCATCAGCTTTAGAATCGTCGCATCATGTTAGCTTTCAGGGATCTTTAAATACACCACAACCAACTTATTCTGCCATCACACCTACCACAACATCACTTTAAAAATCGACTTTCAAAAGCCGATTATGATAATTGACAGTGTAAAACTAGTTCTATATGCATAATCCACTTTCAATAAAATCACTTTTGAGCACAATTTCGAGTAGATTATACATCATATGAATGATCCAAGGCTCAAAGAAGTTGGAACCGTAAACCGGAAAGGCATAGTAACGGCTTATTATATTACAAAATCTTAGCAAAATCAAATCAGCAGCACAGTTTTGCCCGTCAAAATCATCATCTTTTTTCCCTTTACAGTTAAAATTATGCCTCCAAACTAGCGCTAAGGATGAATCCTACAGATTTTTATCCCAGGTCCCATGTTCTCCCAATTCCCATACAAATTAGGGTAGAAAAAATTCCTGGATTTTCAAATTTAATCGAAACAAGGATATAGCATAATTTAGAATCTTCTCAACTGATCATCAACAGAATGTGAATTCAGTAAACAATTGAAACCCAAAACTCAAACACAAATTAAAAGCACAGTGAAACAGATGGAAATTACTTTGATTGGAGAAGGGACAGAGAAACGAGAGGAAGGAAAAGGGCCGATGGTCTTGAGAGTAAT
Source organism: Gentiana macrophylla (assembly GCA_026214975.1). Taxonomy (NCBI): domain Eukaryota; kingdom Viridiplantae; phylum Streptophyta; class Magnoliopsida; order Gentianales; family Gentianaceae; genus Gentiana; species Gentiana macrophylla. Next base: position 110,029,042 of record CM047806.1, read on the forward strand.
TTCCACCACCGATTCATCTCCATAGCTGCTGCTACTTTCATGTAATTCGCTTTTGATCTCTCCCATCTCTTCTCATCCAAAAAAAAAAGACTATTTCTTCAATCTTTTCTACAATATTTAGGGGAATAAACGATGGCATAAGGCTCGAATTACTTGGTACGCGCTCGACCTCGAACTCAGACTTATTTTTACTTCTAAAAATATCATACATGTCCTTAAAAAATAAAAATTAATTAATTAAATTAAAAAAAATAAACTATATATTTTTGTGAGACATTTTTCATTTTATTTTATAATAACGGAAAAAAATAGAAATAAAATGTCACTATAGATGAATACTTTATGTTAAGCCCGAATTACTTGTTTGCTCTCAATCCAATGGCGGCCCCAGGAATTTTTAATCACGGGTCGAGATCAATAACACATCGTATTACAAGCTTATATTAATTTTAAAAAAATCGATGTATTATTACAGGTCAAAGGTTAATATTTAAAAACTTTACCATTAAAAATAGCTTTTAGATCCACCGATACAGGAAAGTTCTTCCCTAGTCACTCCATTTCTGAGTTCATTTAAGTTTAATTATAATTAATAAGTTTAAAAAAAAAACAAATCCTTACTCATCTATCAACATTGTTCAAATTGACAGAATATTGAAATCCTTAAAATTCGTTACATTCACAAAAAGTATAGACTTTCCAGAGGGAGGCCAATTACATCAAAACATACTATCCATATTTTAAAAATCGATTCTAAGGCATAGAATCGACTTTTAGTCGGTTGATTATAAGGATCGAGCGTTCTAATATGCTTTATAATAATCGAATTTGATAAAAATCGATCGTTTACAGTGAGATGACGACGCTGCAAGTGACATTAACGGGTCCCATAATTTATAGTGAATCGGCCTCATTGCTCCGAATGTTTGACAATAACTGCATAGATTGAAAATACAACACTGTATCAACAGCAAGAACAAGGCTGGTTGGTTTGTTTAACAATTTTTTTTTATAAAAATCACCTTGTCAACTCTAGCCGCGGTGCCCGAGGATTTTTCTTTCTTCTTCATCAGGAGTTCAAGACGATCACTCAGGATCCGTTTATCTTTTTCCGCCTATTTCAGTCAGCTTTTACATGATCATTATAACCTAGAAGATGAAGCATATATACACAAAGCATACTGCTGCTATAGCATTCTGCTACTTTTCACATGTTGTAATTCCACAGGGATCATGTTAGATAAATATATAGATTACGCTACTCGAACGCATGCACAAAATGCAGAATCTCTAGAAATCAGATTATATGCCGTAGAGATTCAGATGCATTCAGTTTTGAATAGAGATTGCGTAAAATAGAGAGGGAAAAAAAAAATGGAGTTTAAATTTATAAAATAAAGAACATGTTAACAGACTGCGTTAATTTGTTAAGTTGCTCTGTTTCTAGAAATAGATAGCTTAAATTCAGGCAGTGAAAACATACAAGTAATCGAAAAGCAGCAAGACTATCGAAAAAATTCTCTCAGATGTCAAGAAGATGCATGGATCATGAAACAAAAACTCGAAAATTCTAGACATGCAAAGGTTCTGAACTTATTTTCATACAAATAATTGTTTCACACAAAGCAAAAGCAATTTGTAAAGTGGTTGTCGAATACTTACCTTGTCCAACATATCCTTCAAGTATAACATCTCATTCCGCTTGGCATCTGACAAACTCTGGAACAACTCTGCAATGTTGCTCCTGCAATTTCTTGATGTTAAGTAGGCCAACATTTTCAATATACAAGCACAATAGTCTAGGAAGATAGGCAACTATGTGAATAAGTATAATTTCCCGTTATTGCAGAAAGTTTATACGCTAAAAACCATTGACACTGGTATTGCTACTGAGATCTGTAAAATATGGAATCTTTATTTTATGCACTAGCTAGCACGAAATATAAATTCTCTATTCCAATTATGCATTGTGAAGATTCTGCTTGCATCCATGTGAAAAACATATCATGATTGCCAAAAAAATAAGTCAGATAAAAAACCTACTTTTCATGGAATAAAGGGTCTAGATTTTGTTCTTCAATGTGTTCCTCTACAGTATCAAGTATCTTTCCTGCCTACAAAAAGTTTGAAACACAAACAAAAAATAATTAACCACCAAAGATGTGCATAAGAACAGAATAATTCTGTTCAAAGTGAGCCAAAAATTATAACAATAGTAATAAAATTATAAAACAGAGGAAGGAGCAAAATGGAATATCAAGTCAGATCTCAAAAAGGCAAGAAAAGAAAGCAGATGAAAATAAAGAGATAAATACGCCGTATGTTGTCACCAAAGTCACTACTATTTAAGGCCCTTTTACATACTCAAAAGGGGTACTGGAAGCTTGAATAAAACACACATAAACTTAGAAGCTGTCATTAGATGACAAAGAAGGATGATGAAATAAGATGGAGGTAGCATTATAACCATTTTATCGCCCAAATGATTGGGGGACTTATATCTCTTCCAGAAACCATATGTTTTCTATTCTTTGTCCTGTATTGCTTTACATCTAAATCCTTTATTATTTCACATTAGTTATTATCAATATCGTATGAACAAAATCTCCATGAAAGAGGAATACCATACTGCAACACGTACCTGCGTCTCAAGGCATAAGCATTCAAACTCATCCTGCAATTTTAAATTACACAAAAACCAAACGTTAAGGCATTGTCCTTATTTGGTAAAATACGACACATATAGGAGAGTTTTAGACGAAACATAAAAAGCAAAATCAAGCACAGGATTCCAGAACAGCTTTATGAAGAGTGTAGCTGTCAGCATACTTGTCAAGGCGTTAGGTGAAGCCGGTCTCTTAGGCGATCGCCTAGCTCATGTTCCAGGCGATTAAGGGTTGTCTAGAGCATAGGCATCATTTTGACAACTATGGCTGTCAGATACATGATTTGTCTGGTCGACCTAAATGTGGAATTTGCATATAACTTAAAGGCTCAAGCTAAGTGATTATTGGTTTATAGCTAATAAGTTGAAGTATGATTTCTGTAAAACTGAAGAAAGAAACGTTCAAGCAACAACATTTTTAATAAAACAAAATTAAAAAGAGGAGGAAAAAAAAGGTAAAGGAGCAAACAAGGAACTTATTAAGGGATTCACACACTCAACTGTATTAATGCACATTTCACATACATGATTTAGGTGGAAAGATTCAACGTGAGAAATAGTAACTTGAAGGTCGTGAAAGAGCAAACAACTCCACCAGTAGTCATTTACAAAAACAAAATTTATAAAAAATAGAAGAGTTGTCCACAGAATACAACATATCCCCCCCATAACATCCCTGGTAAGTGAATTAGACTTATTTGAAAATCAATCGACTCAGGCCGACTTTTTTAGTATTTTTCGAACCAATCTCAAAGCCAATTTGAAATCCCTTAGAAATCGATCTGCCAGAAGGCAAGGGAGAACCTCATTAAAGATGCCTGAACTTTGCAGTGAAATCATTCATCAGATCCATCAACCAGAAAGACAAAACAGAAGCATAAACGGAGAATTTATTTACTTCTGTGACCTTCCTTGTATGTAAGAGTCATCATCAGATGTACTCTCCAAAGTAGAAACAATAGTCTATAAACAAGGTGCGACATGTTATAGTTCACCGACTCACTTGTTAAGCAGACAGTTCCAGCTTGACATTTAGGATATGGGGAATGAAAGAATAGATAGCATAAAAAATAGGAACATAAATCATGAAAGAGTATTTCGGTTATAAATCATGAAGTTCTTGATAAATCCACTTATTTTCTATTACTGAATAGTAATTTTATCCCACTTTACATAGTCAAAAGCTAAAAACTATCCTCTACGTTCACTGAACCAACAGAATGTTAAATTGTCAACTGTATGAACTGGAAAGGCAACATTGCATGCCCAAGTGTACTGATCCACATATTATACATTTTTTGATAAATGTATCAATGGATGACATCATCCGAATTAAAGGACAACAGGCTGGTTAATTATATTCTTCTTATTAGTTCCTTAAGAAAGTAAAGGGACTTTTTCCCATGTTTGAATGGAGAGCCTGTAGAAATTAAAGGGAAAAACAGAGAGAAAGAAGGAAGAGAATAATAATCTTCTTATTAATTTATGAGCAGTGAATCTGAGTATATAAAGAGCAATTACATGTTGGAGCAGCACAGAGACTTAAATGCAAAGTTGGCTAATAAAAGGGTAGTTGGGTAGTTAGGACATAAATATAGAACGGCTAGAACTAATCACTTTAAACAACTTTATATTACAGATTTGTAGTAAAGTCTTAATTATTTAATTCAACATGCTTGATGAGCGCAATTTCAATGAGACTTCATAGAGGTGCATTTCAAGAGACTTGAGACTTCAAGTAGGTGCATGACTTCAGTAGGGTGCATTCCAGTAGACTTCATTTCAGCAGGTTCTTACCCTGCTGAATTGACATAACTTATACTCCTCCTCAAGCTGGTTTGTATATGTCTAATAAACCAAGCTTGCAACTGAACTGCTGGAAGGGGGCTCTAGGCAGTCCTTTTGTGAAGACATCAGCCACTTGTTGCTTGGTGTTGATGTAGGAAAGGTTGATACTTCCATCTTCTTGTTTTTCTCTGATGAAGTGTCTATCAATTTCAATATGTTTGGTCCTATCATGTTGAACAGGGTTGTTAGAGATTTCAATAGCAGATTTGCTATCACTGAACAAGTTGATAGGTCTAGAATAGGAGATCTTCAATTCTTTCATAACTCTTTGAATCCACAGGAGTTCACATATTCCTAGGGCAATTGCCCTAAACTCGCTCGCATAACTTCTTGCTACCACTGCAATTGTTTTTACTCCTCCACGAGACCAAATTTCCAAGCAGGTATATACACCAAATAAGTAGATCTTTCTATCGCTGGTGAACCATTCAATCAAGATCTACATAGCCTTCAATCTTGGATGTTCCCAGGTGACTTGAACAAGATACCTTGCCGGGACTTCCTTTTAGAATTTTAGTAGTCTCATAGCCCCATCAAGGTGAATTTGTTTGGGGAGTGCATAAAGCGGCTCGATTGGTCGACAAAGAAATGAAATGTCAGTCTTTGTATGAGATAGGTAGATTAATCTCCCTACTAACCTTTGGAACTTTTCTTGGTTGACTGGAGCTCCATCATCATCTTTACCAAACTTTATAGTGTTGTCAACTGGAGTATCAACTGGTTTGCACCCCAGTAATCCATATTCTTGAAGAAGGTCCATAGTGTATTTCCTTTGAGTGAGAAGGATGCCATCACTCGATCTGGCAACTTCAATGCCTAAAAAATACTTCAGTGGTCCAAGATCCTTGATTTCAAACTCTTGTTGTAGAAGTTGTTTCAGGTTGCTGATCTCAGAATTGGAATTTCCAGTAATAACAATGTCATCAACATATACTATAAGGATAGTAACTCCTCCTGTTTCAGTATGTTTGTAGAACAGTGTATGGTCACTATGCCCTTGAGCATAGCCTCCCTTTTTCATAACTTTGGAGAATCTTTCAAACCATGCCCTGGGAGATTGCTTAAGTCCATATAAGGACTTATACAATCTACAAACATGGTTAGGTTTGACAACAAAACCAGGAGGAGGGTGCATGTACACCTCCTCTTTTAGATCACCATTAAGAAAGGCATTTTTCACATCCATTTGATGTAATGCCCAATTATTCACAGCAGCAATAGAGATGATAATCCTCACAGTGTTCAGTCTAGCCACAGGGGCAAAAGTTTCATGAAAATCAATGCCAAAGGTTTGAGTGTATCCTTTGGCAACCAATCTGGCTTTGTGCCTATTGATGGAGCCATCAGGATTGTGTTTTATAGTGAACAACCATCTACATCCAACAGGCCTTACACCTTTTGGCATAGGAACTAAGTCCCAGGTGTGGTTGTCCTCCAGGGCATTTAGCTCATCCAGAACAGCCTTTTTCCAGTGTGGACAACCAAAGGCTTGTTGAATGGTTTTTGGTATGAAAACAGAGTCTATCTTAGCAATATAGGAGTGAAATTCAGTGGAGAGCTTACCATATGAGACAAACCTGTCAATAGGATGTTTGGTGCATTCCCTTGTGCTTTTTCTCAAGGCAATGGGCAACTCTGGGGATATGGGAGATGGTTCCACATTCTCAAAGTCCTCATCATCACTTCGCTGATGAGTGATATCTATACCTGCAGGAAGATCATGTGGTGCCTGCAAATCTTGGTTAGTGTAAACATCAGGATCAGATATGGGAGTGCTAAGAGTGTTTTGAGGTTTCTTCTGCCTTGTATACACAATCACTTCTCGTTCTGGCAAAGGAATGATCTTGTCTGACTGTTGAAGGTTTGTTTCCCCAGGTGAATCATCAGGAACAGGGAGAATAACTTCTGAGTTAAGAAAGTTGTACTGATTAATATCAATAGGCTTTTCCAAGTTCTGATTCACAGAATAAAAAGGTTGTTCTTCAAAAAAGGTGACATCCCAGGATGTATAAAATTTGTGAGTTTTAGGATCAAAACATTTAAAACCTTTTTGTGTGGGAGAGTATCCAACAAATATGGCTTTGACGGCCCTTGGTCCAATCTTGCTCCTATTTTGAGAGTGGATGTGGACAAAAGCAGTACAACCAAAGATTTTTAAAGGTATAGAAGAGATAAGTTTGGAGTCGTGGTATGAAGTAGTGAGTGTTTCATTAGGAGATTTGAAGTCAGGACTGGATGGCATCCTATTTATAAGAAACGCAATGAAGGACTCGCTTCACCCCAATAAATAGCAGGGGACATTATAAGAAGCAGAGAGTTCTTGTAACTTCCAAAAGATGTCTATTTTTCCTCTCACCACTCCATTTTGTTGTGAGTATTAGTAAGGCGGAGAGTCGATGGACAATTCCTTGTCGCTTAAAAAGGTCCAAGGCATGAATTCAAATACTGTTCCATTATCGGACCAAGTATTTGAATCCTAGTCTGGAACTGAGTTTCAATCAAGTTGTAGAAATTTTCAAAAATCTGGTTGACTTCAGTTTTGTGTTTCATGAGATATACCCAACTAACTCTAGTGTGGTCATCTATGAAGGTCACAAACCATTTCTTGTGTGTGAGGTTAGGATTTTGAGAGGGACCCCACACATCTGTGTGAATAAGTTTAAAGGGAACAGATTCCTTGTAAGACACAGCTTTGAAAGTACTTCTAGTATGTTTTGAAACTTCACAAAACTCACATTTCAAATCATCAACTTTTACATTAGAAAATAAGTTTGGATACATCTTTTTTAAATAATGAAAATTTGGATGTCCTAACTTCAAATGTAAGAGTCTGATCTTAGCATAATTAGGGAGATAATGGAAAACATGTAGGCCTTCAACAGTCTTCTTTTCCTTGCCATACATGAGGTACAGGCCTTTGGTCTTCTTAGCACTGCCAATCTTCTCCAAAGATGCCATGTCCTGAAACTCACAGTGAGTAGGGTGAAAGTTAATAATGCAGTTATTGTCCTTAGAGAACTGACTGACAGAAAACAAGTTACAGTCAAGTTTAGGAACATATAGTAATCAAGAAAGTTTGAGGTGTTTATGAATAGTGATGATTGCTATTCCTTCTACTTTTGAACAAGATCCATCACTATCTTAACAAAATGGGGTAAGTAATTACGTGAAATGAAAGTTAAATAGTGAAAAGTCACCTGTCATATGACTTGAGGCACTGAATCTATGATCCAGGTGTTCTTACCATTTTGAGCAGAGGTTCCAGCAGAGGTGTCTGCATTGGATCGCCCCATTTTCCTATCAAGCATGATTCAGAGCCTCCATTTGCTCCTTTGAGAAGATGCTTGGTCATTCAAAGAACATTGTAAGCCTTTTCCAGTCGATCCAGTTACCATCGATCCGCTACTTTGACTTTTCTCAGGTGTGGAGGCTTTCCATGAAGATTCCAAAGAGTGTCCTTTGTATGTCCCTTCTTTTACAATGTTCACAGTGTAAATTTCCTTTTGCTCATGCTTTTGTAGGACCCTTTGTTATGTCCCATTAAAGCGAGTCAAGAAACAACATTTAATGCAGATTGCTCTCTCCCGGAGTTGGGAGAAGACCCCATAACCCCCTTGTTGCTTTCCTCTTTCCTAAGAGTTGCAAATGCCTCTTATGCGAGGAAGGAAGTGGGGTTTGAGCAAGGACTCTTTCTCTGGCAAACCATAGATGGGGTTGAGGCCTTTGAGAAAATCAAAGACTCTTTCTTTCTCAATAAGCTTTTGGAAATTTTCAAAGATCACCAAGCAATCCCACTTAGTGGCGGTCGGTGATCATAGTCCCGCCATAATTTTTGAGAGTATGAAGTACTTGGTAACATCGAGGACCCTTGCTTGGTTTGTTTCAGGTGTTCCACGATACCAAATGCTTGAGCAAAGTTTCCTTGATTAGAATAAGATGTTTGCAAGGTTATCCTGATTGCTTTTGCCGGGGGTAGAGCAGTGGTTTTGACTTATCTCATCTTCAATGGAGTTAAGTAACCAAGAAGTGACAATTGCATTCTCTGCTTCCCATGTTTCGTATGCCTCTGACGCCTTGATCTCGGAATTTTAACGGACCCGGTGAGGTATCCTTGTTTCCTCCTCCCAAGTGATGAAGATCTTGACCGATTGTGCCCATTGTAGATAGTTTGGACCTTTGAGTTTAACAGATGTGATAGGTAGTGTGGAATTATCCACTCCGATCACAGTTTTGAAGGATTTCGGACGAAGCATCGATGTCGTTCCAGATTCGACATGGTTCAAATGAGGAAGATGAAAGAAGAAGAGATAGATGCGGAAGATATCGAATTTTCGAATGTCTCGATACCATGTAGAAATTAAAGTGGAAAACAGAGAGAAAGAAGGAAGAGAATAATAATCTTCTTATTAATTTACGAGCAAAGTGAATCTGAGTATATAAAGAGCAATTACAAAATTTGGAGTGCATGAGAGACTTAAATGCAAAGTTGGCTAATAAAAGGGTAGTTGGGTAGTTAGGACATAAATATAGAACGGCTAGAACTAATCACTTTAAACAACTTTATATTACGATTGTAGTAAAGTCTTAATTATTTAATTCAACATGCTTGATGAGATCGCAATTTCAAAGTGAGACTTGATAGGTGCATTTCAAGAGACTTAGGACTTGATAGGTGCATGACTTGATAGGGTGCATTCCAAGAGACTTCATTTCAAAGCAGGTTCTTACCTGCTGAATTGATTTATAACTTATAGAGCCAAATGGATCTGACTTGGCAGCATGAGATGCGCTACCAAGAAATGCAGATATGCAGGATTCCTTCAATGAGATAGAGGGAAAAGAAAAGTTACATATAAGACATGGTTACATCACATTCTAGCTTTTTCTCATGGGTGCATGACCATTACGAGCACCTCGACTAAAACGAATGTGAGAAGAAAGAAGCTATAGTGTACTTGGTCATTGTTGATGCCTCACAGACAAACACGAAGACGGTGTTGCTCGTAAGATCCCTTAAACAGCTAAAAGCCTAATACCACATAGCAATGATAAAAGCCGAAGAAAGATAAAAGTCTACGAGAATACTCCAATGTCACGGGCAGTACATGGGATTAGATCTATTAGCAACATCAACAGCCAATGTGATGACTTTACGTGCTATATTTACTGAATCAAACGAATTCTCTGGATCGTTTTAAGCAGCTCAAAGTTGAAGAACTAAACATCAGACTTTCTGTCAAAAGAAAGAACCCAAAAACAAAAAAACCCAAAACGAAAAAGACACAATGAACTAAGGTTGTAAGCTTTAACATACCTCAATACTGTGGTGCAAGGTGGCAATAACCTGAAGGAATCAAACAAACTTAAAGGCATTAATTAAACATATCTCACTCAACTCGCAAACGCTACAATTATATGGGTCACTTGTATAGATTATAGTCCATCATAAACCATTCTCTTTCTAATACCCAAAAAAAGGACAAAATATGGAAAATCGCCACCCAACTCACAACATAAGAGGAGAAGAATGAACCTGAATGAACAGACGATGGAGGCGCTCCTGCTCGGGGCCTGTGAAATTCGAAAACGCTTGGCGGAAATCCTTTAATGTGCTCGAATTTAGCCACACACACAAAAACAAAAAACAAAAAATCAAAATCAAAACGATGGGTACAAGTATTTAAAATAAAAATAAAAAATCAGGGAAAAAAATGCAATACAAAATTGCAATGACCTCTTTGGAGCAAGCAGTTAAGAGAGAACGTATGCTGAAATTGAATGCCTTCTTCATATTCAGTTGCTTCGATCCAGGCATGCTCGATTCTTCCTCTGTTTTCTCCATTTTCGTTCTCTTCTCTTGGGAATTTCCCCCGTCGATTGAAAACTGAATGGAAATTACTTTAGAAGAAATAAAGGCGGGAAGGGAAAATGATTTTGAAAAAGTCCCCCCTCGTACGAATTTAGGTGGCTCAAGGTTTCACTTTGACCCTTCCCTTTCAGACTTCACCGCATCGACGGAACCTCTCTCTTATTTTTTTTTTCGCGGACAACACTCATTCTGTCGGCGCATCATGCTATATTTAACAAATTAAAAACAATATTTTATCGATTTTTCGTAAGTACGTTGTATGAATCGACCTTTCGCGTAGTTTGTTTTCACTTTCCAAAACTGAATTTTTTTTAAATGTTGATTTTAGTTGGTAGGAATAAATTAAGGCGAATTTTATTGGGGCCAGATGCCAGAAGGACAAAATAAGATGCGTGTTTTTGTCTTCTCAACCATTATTTTTTTTCTTGTCCTTTTTCCTCATTTTAGACCAAAACAGTCCTTTACAACCTTTTAACCTATTAACCGTGACACCATATTTTTACTAGGAAAAATTAGGGAATAATTCAGTTTTTACTGCACAATTAAGTTTTAATCCATACTATTTATTTTAGTTGCTATAAGGATAAAAAATTTACCTCCTATTTTCTATTGTGTATCATATTCATTCTTCTTCGCCGGGAAAGTAAAAACTCCGTCGCAGCAAATGGTCAATCAACGTCCTCGACCGCCGGTTTTATCACTCATTCTACATTAGGCGATAGTCACCTTCTCAAGTGCTATGCAGACCTTGCTTCTATCATTTGCCGAGAGCGGGAAGCTACAGGTGTTCCTGTCAATTTCCGAGACCTTGATCGATTCAGGCATCAACCCCTCTCAATTTGTATCCTTGCTGAATGTAAAGCTAGTTCCTAAATTAGTTGAAATTGCCATCATTTTAAACCACTGATTACGAAGAATGCCAGCCAATAATAACAGTTTATGGATTTGTTCACTTTGTATATGTTCTGACTTCATTTCTGTGGCTACTTGGATGCTATTGACTTCATACATGGACAAATCGTATCTCAAGCATGACTAAAGTGTTTAAAGTGGTGATTTTAAGAATTTGAGACGTGGTAATCAGATTAATATCAGCACACTTGAATTACTTACAACAGAGTTGAGCATTAATTACATGGCCTTTTAGATTCTTGGAATTTGGTAAGGCTGCATGTATCTCCTTGTGTCTATGGAAGGGTATATGGTCGAGCTCTTACAACTTGAAGAAGGACACTTCAATGATCAAAAGATACCCTAGTTGTGTTTTTTTAATAAAACGTGTTACTGTGTTACTGTAACACTGTGATACTGTGATATATGTTGATCAACAATTCGGATTTTGATGGGAGTTTTTGTTACAATAGGGGAGTTGAAGCCTAGTAGTAGTTTATCATCAGGAAAGAAGTATTTTTTTAGCCACGACTCCATTTCAAGGCATCTCATTTGAACGGTACTAACTAACCAATTTTTTCTCATAAACATCATCAATATATATTTGAGCGTTTATTTTGACAGATTTCTTCATTTGTTCTCGGTTTTTAGATCGTTGTAAAAGGAAAGAAACCGATATTCGTGCCTTGAAGATCATACCTTTTTCAGATTCCTTGCATATGTGTATGAATATAACACAGTTCTTGCTGGTATGATGTTTAAGGAGGCAGGGCCATGTTTCATCAACGCCTTTTGATATAAGGGGAGGGCCATGATACGGCATGTACGAACATTCTCTTATTTTTAATAAAAAGAGATTTATTTAAAATAAAATTTTAAAAAAAAAATATAACACAGTTCTTTGTTTACAGGCCAATATCTGATGTTTCAAGTGATCTAAGTATTGTGGTTGAGACTACAAGTTTTGCACTTCATAAAGTAAGTAATAAACATGCTGATCATTTTATGTAACAGAAAGTGTTCTTCTTTTATTTATTTATTGATTTATTAATTTTTTTTTATGCAGTTTCCTCTAGTTTCAAGAAGTGGAAAGATAAAGAATCGAAATTTTCAAGAATACATGTCAATGGTGTACCTGGTGGAGCAGAGGCATTTGAGCTTGCAACTAAATTCTGTTATGGAGTCAACATTGAGATCAATCTATCTAATGTAGCCATACTTTATTGTGTGTCCCATTTTCTGGAAATGACACAAGAATTTTCCGAGAATAACCTCGAATCACGGGCCGAGGCGTATCTTAAGGAAAATGTATTCTCAGACATTTCCAGCTCCATTTCTGTTCTTCACTACTATGAAAACTTGTTACCTGTTGCAGAATATGTTGATTTGATTAATGCGATTTCGAGAAATTCTTGTAAGCAAATCCGAAGTTCAGATTCAGAAATATCATCAGATTGGTGGGGAAAGTCACTTGCAATGCTGAATATCGAACTATTCAAAAGAGTTCTTACAGCATTTAAGGATCTAAAACCGGAGGTAACTACCAGGATTTTGATCAACTACGTGCAAAGTTGATCAACAATTCGGATTTTGATGTTAAAGTTTTTTTTATCATATATGTTGTAATTTTTTTCCATTGTGAGTGAATGTGTTAATTGTGATTGAATGTATTATTTCAAAATACACAAGTTTTTTGGTTGTTAATGTGATTACATATACTATTAATGGTAATGATAATGGTAATTGTGTCATTGTGTTTGCTAATAAAATGTGTTAATGTGATACTGATACTGTGATACTGATACCGTGATACTGTGACACTATGAACGCTACGATTAAATTCAGCTTTCAAAAGCTATGTCGAAAGGGTATCGTATGAGATCTCAAAAATGAAGAGAAAAAAAAAGTATAAACTTTGGTGAAATAATTTTGATGATCGGTGTTTTAAATCAAAAATTACGGTCGTTTATAAGAAAAACACTCCGATTAAAGCAAATATTTTTTCGGTTTTCAAAATTTACGTCGGAAGGATATCGTATGAGAACTCAAAATAAAGAGCAAAAAAGAACATGAATTTTGGTGATTTTTTTTTGATGATCGGAGTTTTAAATCAAAGATTCTATTATTGTTTGAAAAAAGAAAAACAATTTGAAGCAGGCATCGCCGATGGTAGGCATCAAGCAGCGAAGGCCCAGTGGGTGATATAAAGGTATTTTTGTCGTCCAATTTTTTTGGTCCCTTTTGCAACTATAAAAGGAGTGTGTCTCATATTTAATTATTTTGGGTGAAAATTTGAATTTTTCCGCCTTTCCTCTTTTTTACTATTGATATATCTTTTTTCATTTACTTCACTACACCATCAAATTTTTTTCAGAACCACGGTAAGCGCGCTTTGACATAGACCTTATGTCGCAAAAAATAATAACATTATTATGATTGTGTCAAAAGTAATTTAAAGAGTCACTGAAATAAACGTGGTGTCACTAAAAATATGGTGCCGATAAAACCGAATAAATTAAAAGTCATTTTTATCTTCGGTCTACATTTGTGGCATTCATAAACATAAATTTCGTTGATAAATTATCTACATCTAAGAAGCAAGGTCTCTCAAATTTTAAAATTTCATTGTGGTTAATGGCCACCAACAAACTCAATCTATCTATTTAATTTTGGTATTATCACCACCATAAAATTTTAGGAATTATAATATGACCCATTTTGAAATAGGAAGTTGTGCGTACTTTGGGACGTGTTATCGACGCAACACCTTCTCAGCAAGTCTTCGATGCTCTCCGTTACCTTTTTAATAAATATTTTTTTCTAAATTGTATGTATCCCACACATCGCAACAAAATTTCGACTCGGCATGGTTATTCATGTTTTTTTGAATGATGAAATGTGAAGAAAAAAAAGACAAAAGTCAAGTTTTGGTTTGACATTTAGTCCACTAGATTGAATATTATGTTAAAATGATAAAAATTTATTACACCGGACAATTATGTCATTTTTTTTATTTTTGTTTTAGTGGATTTGTTTCATAGTAGATATGTTTGATATTAAAAATTTAAAGTGAATTTGTTTTAGTGGATATTATCATTGTTATTGGTTGAATATCAGTATTTTTTTAAACTCCTTACGATGCTTGAATTTTAAATTCCAGGTTGTGCTTTAATTTGAATGACTTGGTAGATACAGACAAGATAAAACACTATCGTTGTTTCTTTTATGTTTTATTGTGCAAACATATGAGCAAGATAACACATTTCATATTTCTTTTTTATCGTTGCTTAATGATTGTAGCGAGTCACATGTTTCCGTACTTAGATTTTATTGTATGATCAGAGGATTAATTTTCTTCTCATTTTAGTAGAATTTAATCATCTCATGAATTTTAATGTATTATAGTATTACTGATTTACTTTTTATTTATATACGTAAATGAATAATCCACCGAGCCGGTGGATGTTTTTCGCACAGAGTATGAATCATGTCCATTCTATTCCATAATTTTTTAGGGGTTCTATTGGCTCCCCTTTTACCACTTGCACCATTTATTTGATTATTTTGTTTTTACTTTGCACACCACGTATTACTTCATACACCACATAAAAATAAAAATAAATGAAATAACGACACTTTAGTCCCCACAATTTATAAAATAATAAAACACATCCCAAAATTCTCTACAATCCTAAATCTTCCCCTTTACTAATAACATTCTTCCCTCCTCCTTAATTCAAACACAACATTCTTCTCTCCTCCTCTTAATTCAAACACACCATTTCTTCATCAAAAAAAAAAAAAAAAAAAACCGATTCATCAAAAAAAAAAAAAAAAACCCGGTAGCAATGGGAGTTGTTTTACTAGCTCCTTAATTCATCACAAAAGAGCGATTGGAATTGGAAATGATCATGGCTCCTTAATTCATCAAAAAAACGATTGGAATAAAGGCATATTGGAAGAACCGACGATTGGAAGAATGCGATAAATCGTTGTAAACTTATCTAGGTATGTTTTTTGTTGTTTCATTACAATGGGTGATCGTTCTTGGTTATAATGGGGTTGAAATCGGGTAGTATTGGTGGTTTATTTACGATTTATACGACTTTCCGGCGGGTTTTCCGATTGGGTCTATGGAGAAGATGGACGGGGTTGGGAACGTCATTCGTAGTGACATTGTTGTTGTATAACGTGCATCCCTATGACAGATGTCTACGTCACAATTACCAATTAGGGTTTATTATATAGACGTTAATGATGTTGATGTGTGGTAGATCAGGAACGACGATGTTACTGACGTCCCAGAAACGTCGACACTGAGAACGTTTAAAGTGAGCCAGGAACGTCAGTGCTCTTGACATTTCTGTGGTACCTTGAACCTCATCCGTGTTGACGATTAGGGGACGTCAGTCACAACGGCGTTTTTGATTAACAAGTAACGTCAACATCATCGACGTCTAATGAAGTAACGCTAGTTGGTTATTGTGACCTACACGTCAGTCATGGTGACGTTGATTCTGCATCAACGTCACCACGGATGATATTTCCAGCCCCGTTCATCTTCCCCAATAGTCCGGTCGGAATTCGGCTGGAAAATCGAAAAAAAACGAAAAACCTCACCGACATTTTCCCCGGACGAGAAGTAACACAGAACTTTCCTTTTTTTGAGGAAAAAAGAAAAAATAAAAAGAAAAAGAAAATGAAAATGAAGAAATTAGAGATAAAATTCACAAATAAAAAGTAGGATTATGTATCTCGATTCAACCGCATTTCCCCATTTGAATTCATCTTTCCTCGTTTGTGAATATCAATTTTCGTGGTGATGAAGTAGAAGATGAAGTGGTGGTGGTGGTGGTGGTGGAAGAAGATCAGTTTAGTTTTTGGTATTTAAGAATTGTATTTATATTAGAATTAAGTTTGTAGATGAAATGGTTTAATGTTTCTTGAGTTTGATTAGATTAATGGATTAGATTAATAGAAGGATAATACTGTTTCATTAATTTTTTAGAGGACTAGTTTACATTTTAAAAGTTATGGTGTAAGAAGTAGTTTTCTTGTTATTTTTGTGGTGTGTGAAATAAGAAAATAATAAAAATATTCATGTGGTGCCGAAAGTATGTTTTTAGTGAGAATGGGAGTAATGTAGTCTTAGAGTAGTAAAAAGGGTGCCAATAGAACCCCTTAATTTTTATGCTAATATGGACATTTCCTGAGGCACATTAAGATAATTGCCGCGGCCCAACCCAACATCTGAACAATTTTGGATTGAACCATTCGGCCATGATCCGAATATATATATATATATATATATATATATATATATATATATATTATTTTATATACTACTCGAATCAGAAGTCTGATACAGTGTAACGTACACTAAGTAAATTAAATGCGAAAGGTGAAAGAACTTAAGAAACCTTGGTTTACTAAACACACTTAGCCTGTTCATACATACAAAACATCCCAAATACATAGAGTTACTTCCATACTACAGTTACAAAGTTTGATACTACATAAGAGGAGATACATAAAAAATACTTAAGGTTACAACTACATTGATAGGCCTTTTCTAGGTTCTAAAATCACCAGAAAGAATACCGCAATTGTAGTCTAGGTAGGGAGAGTCAAGGTCGAATCCACAAGGTTGTGAGGTTGAGTATCGAGCAACTATATTCTTTTGGTCCAAGTCAACTAATTGCAAGAAAAGTAAAATGTAGAGTCTAAGGGTAAACAAATACTAAGGTGATTGTAAAACAAAGTGTGAAAGGTGTTGGCCAAGATAACGCGAGATGAATGATTATCTATTATAGTTTAAGGTAACCATCCAAAGGTAATTTAGTGTTAATGTTGATGACACAACCCTTCTAATCTTGCTAATGTCCCTCATACTAGTGTACACAAAAGCCCGGTGCCTCTTCCACGTCCTCACCCCAATGTACAATCTAACGGATTAACACGATTAGTCTTACAGTTGTATAGATTATTCTACTCACTCCGATAAAAACCTGACTGCAAAATTAATGGTTAATTTTACAGATCGGTCCCTTTACCTCTTTTCCTACACGTACTAAAAGTCTTCGTTCAAATTCCTCCTAGTGTGTGTGTGCACGCGCAAGTGTTAAGTGATCAAGTTAACACAAGCATGCAATAAGTCCCCGTAAAGGAAATCAACTAACAAAAGATATTTGCAACAAGAACTTGTCATTCTCAATCTACTACAAGAGATACAACACTACTCCCCGCTTTTTTTGATCAAATACTTTTCGAATTTGCTTTGCTTTTACTTATCAAGTGTTACATTACCAACGCAAAGATTTATTATTTTTTCCACCTTTACCCTTCAATTTAATTATAATATATAAACAAAGTGATTTACATCTCCAATAAAAATACATTCTCAATGCTAAAACTCCAAAAGTCAATTTGTCTCATGCTACCCATGCATATACACATTCCCAACATACTACTCCAATTAACAAGAAATAAACAACATTTATTGGGTGTGTGTATATTAAATAAAATCAAAGGACAGCTTAGTCATTTTATCCTCTTTTTCAGACACATTAATCATTTTCTTAATCTGTGTGAATTTTCTGTCTACGACAGATAAAAAAAACGGAGGGAGTATCACTTAAAATCATCTTGGCTAAGGAAAAGGCTTAGCCTTCCATGGCTATGAAACCCTCAATGTGATGATCTCCATAACTATGAACTAAACTCTAAGAAAGAAGTTACCAAACAATGAATGCAACAACCTCAAAGAAGACAAATGCATAAACTAAGGGTTTCTTCGGTGGAAGATTAAACACTAGAAGAGATGAGTTTTCTATCACAAAATAGATCCAATATATGCATGATTTCTTCAATGATTACAATAAGAGTTTTTGGCTAATCTAATCCTAAGAGTTAGGTTAGAAGAGCCTTAAAGAGTAATTGCCTTTAAGCTTGGTAGGTGTAGTAGTTGGTGTGTTGTCGGATGTATCATGAACGCAACCCTAAAATAAGACTTAAAATCTATCCCTGCAGCAATTGTGGCGAACGCCACATTTCTCATTGAAAAGTGGGCAGATGCATTAAATTTGCCAGAAGATTGCAGTTGGCACATGTGGCGAATGCCACAACAAGGTAAGGGGAACACCATTTTCTCTGACATGTAGTTGTCCCTTGTGGGTTTATTAAATCCTCAGCAGGTGTGACGGGGTGGCGAACTCCACCAGGGAATGTGGTGGATGCCACATTGTGTGAAGTTTAATTATTTCCGCTTTTTCTCTTGAGCTAACAACGAATCAAACCAGCGCTTGATTTACAACTTGAACATGTCCACAACTAAAAATAAAAATAAAAAAACTATATATTAATTGGAATGGGGTTCCGGGACCCATACATTAAATGCACAAATGCCTATTATATAGGGGCTTAGTGAGCAACAAGTCTCATTCACTTTATCTATAAAGTAAAGATGTCTAGACTCATTTTATCTCCAAATTGTATAACAACAATTGTTCTGTTGTCTCTATTTTGTTCATTTCATGTCCATGCTACTTATATTGTCTCAGTACAAAGCAGACTGCCTGCAAATACTGCTCCAATGAATGTCTTTTGTGCTAGGCATCCCCCCGCCCACGACTCAATAGACTATGATCTAAATCCTGGAGATATGTTTTCCTTTGAGTTTGAACACGTGTATTTATTTGGCACCCTTCCAAAATATGAATGTATCTTCGATTGGACGTCAAAAGCCAGATATTTTTATATCTTTGATAAAAATTTGCGTAAAAACAAATGTATTCATTTTCAGAATAACGTTTATTGTCGTTGGGTTGTAACAGAAAATGGATTCTTTTTGTTAGATGTGTCTGATCCTAAAGGGAAACTTATTTACATGAACTGGTGGATAAATAAATAATGTGATGAGTTTCTTCCCATCAATTTCATTTTACTACTGGTATATGTACCAATGATAAAGGATTATTCTAATTTAATATTTGTTGCCTCCTATTATTTACGCCAAAATGATCGATTAATTACAATTATATATTGTTCACCTTTTTTTGGAGAGGATACTGCTGATTATCAACCCTATTTACATGTTCTTGTAAATTGTAATCCTTCAATCCTAACTACTAACACCAACATACCTCAGCTTGACCTTTGAGCGAGCAAGCCATATCGCGCGGTTCAGAGCAAATACTGATTTCACAACAAAACAACAACAACAAAGGACGACAACACACTCTTACATTATTTATCATAATATGAGATCTTTTGATTAATAGGTATCCCACATTAATCAATGATGTAAACATATGTTATTATTCTTTAGTATATTAATTTTAGTGTAAAACTAGTATTTTCGTGTTACTTCATTTAAAGCATTTGTTTTGCTGTTTTGGTTAGAAAGTAGTTGCTATAAATACTGCATTGACATATACACAAGTGAGACAAAAAAACGCAACGCCTCGTGCCAGGTAGGTGGGGCAATGCTCATAGACCACACACTATAGTGGCGGAACCAGGATTTTATTTCAATGGGGCCAAATTTTACTAAAATATCGTAGCAAAATTTTTCTTAAAAATTCACGAATATGTAAATAAGAATGTTAATAAGAAGGATTTTGTTAGTTTATATTTCAGAGAAGTAGTGTACTATTTTTTTAATACTAGCAACAGACACGTGTATTCTTTACACCCCATGACCCTTATGTATGTGTAGACTAATTATGTAAGCTTTATGATTAGAGTGATGGATTAATAGACATGTAATAAAAATTTTATGTATAGAGACTATATGGCAAATAACGGAATTATTAAAAAAAAAGAAGAAGATGCATTTGACAAGAATTGATCCTATGACCTTAAAGACAACAGCTAGGCATTCCACCAATTGAACTAAAAAATCAATTTTACTATAGCATGTTCGAAATAATATACATACATAGTGTTTTAATATTATTAGGGGTATACTAATAATCACTTAGAAATTTAAGTTGGGACCATGCCCCCTCCCTTCACCATGTGGGTCCGCCCCAGGCCCAATGTCAATATTTTTCTGTGATTAATTTGGAAGGCCAAACCATAGCAATTCCAAGGCACAGGACCAAGACAATGCAACAGAAACATATAAGATGTATGATAGCTTCACTAAAGAGGGCTTCAATATAAGTTTACAGGCAATAATCCTAGGAAGCTGCTAACGAAAAACTGAAGAGTAATATGCTTTTAAGCGGGATTAGGTAGAACAAGCACATAAGAGAACATTGGAATTCCATGGGATGAATTTATACGGAGGATCTGGGAATGTTACGGCAGTTGAAATCTGGTCCCTACTGCACACAAAACACAAAAGAGTCGAGGTTTTTATGATCTAGGCATACATCCGTACAAAAAACCAGAGCAAAACACATACATGAAGACAATTGTTTACATCAGAAGAAAGCATAAGAGAGAGAGGATTGTTTCACCCCATATTTCCCAACAGTTGTGTATACATTAGATATTCAGAGAAACTTCTTATCCCTGTAATACACAATCGTCTCTTCACAGGCGAGCCTTGAGCAGAACTACCAGTTTCATGAACGCAAGAACTTTTCCCATCCACAATATTTTTGGTAGTTGGGGTGAACTGCTGGACGTTAACCTCTTCAGCCTGCGCATGCACAACAGTTAACTAGATTCATCATGACATGTTGTTTTTCTTCATTCGGCGCAGCCACATCAGGCCTGTGTAGACTTTCAAGACTGGAAAGATACGGACATTACTCCCCATAAATTTCCGGTCAAAATACTTCAAAAAGCATACCACCTCGTTCTCATTAACCTTCTTTTCGATATCCTCCACCAAAGGATTTCCCTTCATTTTTTCACAGGAGAAGCATGCAACTTAATGATCAATATGAACTTCATGTTGTATGTTGTACATTAAGAAGCATGTGTATGTAACGATGAAGCTAGCAAGAGAAGAATAGACAAAAAAAAGAAAGAAAAAAGAGAGAAGAAAATGGTAAAAAAGAAAAAAGAAAAAAGAAAAATACTAAGTGCATCCCAAAGAAATGGCGTAAGCGACATGCCCGTAGCCAAAAGGAAAGTGACAACTAGTGTTAAAGTTGTCCCACATTGGGCACTTGCTATTGTATTACCCACCATATTAAGAGATGAACTTCCCTCACCTCACAACCTAGGTTTGGGGTACCTTTTCGTCTAATTATTTCACTTGCTATTGTATCACCCTCCTCTTATATAGGTTTGGGCCTAGATTTCTACAACTAGCAGGACTATAGTGTCTACTTGGTACCTTTTCGTCTAATTATTTCAGTTGAGCAGCTGTCTGCCCGATCAGTTTGTCATCATCAAGGTTGAACAGAGAAGCACAAAATGATGCAGTAGCATCCTCTAGATGAATCCCTACACGACACCTGCAACAGGACACCAAACAGCGTAACAACGGTTCCCAACATAAGTTATAACAATACAAATACTTGAATATCATAACTCCAGCAAAATCAAATTCTGTTTTCCGAGAAAGGATTATCAGACTGAAAATACAGCTTTCATCATGAAATTCGGCACTTTCTGCTATGTAACCATGCCATTCGGGTTGAAAAACGCTGGTACTACATATCAGAGAGCAGTCGACAAGATTTTTGCCAAACAAATCGGTAGATGTATGGAAGTGTATGTAGACGACTTGATCATCAAGAGTCGATCTATAAAGTAGTACCTGGTAGATGCTCGAGAAGTATTTGAGGCTTTGAGGGAAATGAAGATGAAATTAAATCCAAAGAAGTGCACCTTTGGGGTCAGGTCGGGGATGTTTTTGGGATACATGATCTCAAAAGACGGGATTCGAGCGAACCCGGATAAGATCGACACTTTGAAGAACATGCCCGCACCTCGAAATATAAAGGAAGTACAAAAGGCTCACTGGTGGAATGGCCGCCCTCAACAGGTTTTTATCAAGATCCGCCCAGCGAGTTCTACCATTTTTCAAGATCCTCCGTAAGGCCAGTCCTTTCCAATGGAACGAAGAGTGTCAGAAAGCCTTTGAGGATTTAAAAGCATATTTATCGGAGCTACCCACTCTCACTTCACCACGGGAAGGAGTAAAATTGTTGGTTTATTTGGCAGTATGTGAAGAAGCAGTGAGTGCGGTTCTGATTCGGGAAGGGGTCCACGGCCAAGTGCAAATTTATTTTTTCAGCAAGGCATTACAGAGACCCGAGATTCGATATTCACCAGCAGAGAAACTAGCATTATGTTTGGTACATGCTCGAGAAAACTGAGGCCTTATTTCCAAGCCCATCCTATTACGGTGGTCACTGACCAACTGCCGAAGCAGTTCTTAGCGAAGCCTGACCTGTCGGGTCGACTAGCAAAATAGGTAGTCGAGATGGCAGAATACGACATCGAGTTTGTGCCTCGGACTACGGTTAAGGCCCAGGCCTTGGCATATTTTCTAGCTGAAGGAATTTCCATCCAACTCGAGCAAGAGAAGAAAAGCACAGAGGAACAGTGGACTCTCAAAGTCGATGGGGCGTCAAGCAAAGAGGGGGCAGGAGTTGGACTCCTTTTAATCAGCCCGAAAGGTGAATAATTCCCCTACGCCCTTCGATTCGACTTCAAAGTGACGAACAACGAAGCTGAATTTGAGGCTATGATCACAGGTCTGAAACTTAATTTGAAGTTGGGAGTCGAGAATCTACTAGTTTACAGCGACTCGTAGTTGGTGGAAAATCATATCAGGGGGTAGTATGAGGCCAAAGAAGCTAGAAAGTTCTGGTTGAACTATTGACCGACAGAAGCTACAAGGAATCAGAAATGCAGCCGATCACTCAACAGGAAACATAGATGGATCCAATTGCCCTTTACCTTAAGGACGGAATTCTACCATCCGACAAGGTACAAGCACGGAAAATCCGACTTCGATCAGCACGGTATGCATTAATCGATTCCATCGTTTATCGAAAATCCTTTGTAGCTCCATGGTTAAGATGTGCATCAGAAAAAGAGGGTGAATATCTTCTCGAAGAAATTCACAGAAGGGCTTGTGGAAATCATTGCGGGGCTAGGATGCTTTCCTGAAAATGAAAGCTAGCTGGGTATGTTTGGCCGTTGATGCAACAAGATGCGAAAAGCCTAGTCCAGAAGTGTAGAACTTGTCAAATTCATGACAACATCACCCATCAACAGGCCCAAGAAATGAACATCATCTCGTCAGTCTGGCCCTTTGATCAATGGGGCGTCGGCATTGTCGGACCTCTACCCCGAGCTCCGGGCAACAATAGATACTTGGTAGTCGCAGTGGACTACTTCACAAAATAGGTTGAAGCCAAGGTTTTGACAGACATCAGAGCTTCGACCATCAAAAAATTCTTGTGGGTCGATATTTTATGCAGGTACGGAATTCTCAAGGCTCTGATCTCAGATAATGGCACTCAGTTCGAAGACCGAAAAGTTTGAGAATGGTGCAATGAATATCATAGCAGTCAGCACTTCACTACGGTAGCTCACCCGCAAGCAAACGGTCAGGTCGAACAGACTAATCGACAGATCAAGATAGGGTTGAAAAAGAGATTTGAAGCCGAAGGTCGAGACTGGGCAGCACAACTTCCGAGCATCCTATAGTCGTATAGGACAGCTCCAAATTCTTTGACAGGAGAAACACCCTTCTCTTTGGTCTACGAATGCGAGGCAGTAATTCCAGTAGAAATCGGTATTCCCTCTCATCGATTCCTGGCATACAATGTCGAAACCAACGCTCCTGATCTTCGACACGAGAAAGATAATGTTGAGGAGCGAAGAGAAATAGCTTCAGCTCGAATGGCGAGATACAAACAGAAGATCTCGCAGTACTACAACTCAAGGGTCAAGTACAAGTACTTCAAAGTCGGAGAATTGGTCCTCAGGAAAAATGAAGCAAGTCGACAAGAACCGACTGGCAAGTTAGACCCGAATTGGGAAGGGCCGTATCAGATCCTAAAGGTTCATCCCAAAGGATCCTACCAACTCGGACGGGCAGATGGAACTGCCATTCCTCGGCAATGGCACGCCAATAATCTGAGGAAGTATTACGTTTAATTAAACTTTATCTCAATTTATTCTTACTTTCTTACATCTTGTAATAAGTCTAAGTGAGAATTTCATGAGTATTCTAATAAACATATCTTTTCTCGAGATGCTTTTATGTTTTTTAGGATCTACAGCATTAACATTATAAGTCTAAGACGGTACAAGATGTCAAAGGCAAGGCAATCGACTACAAGAAGGGAAATCCGCAAGTCGGACCCCTTGATATAGCCTAAAGCAAAACGAGTCTGCAAGGCAAAAAATGCTAAGGCAAAGGGAGAGTTCGCATAGTCGGACCAAACGCCCACAAAATCGACCAGCCAGAAGCAAAACGAGCCCAAGAGGCGAAGAATGCTAAGGCAGAGGGACGGTTCACACAGTCGGACCAAACGCCCAGAGCATCGACCCACCCATAGCAAAGCTAGTCCGTGAGACAAAAAATGCTAAGGCAACTAGGTCGATCTCAGCTAGACTAGACTCATAAGTGCAATAGGAACCAAAGGTTCATAATGCACTTAGTGGGCAACACGACATCGATAAAGCGAACAACAAACAGGGCCAGAGGTCCGACAAAAGAAGAGCTAAAAGACATCGAGACGTGAAAGATAGACAATAAAAAGAAAATGAAACAAAATGCCACAAAAATCAAAGCAAAATAGGGTCTGGTCAACAAGACCAGCCAAAGTATGATAAAAAAGGTTACACAGAATAACCCAAATTATACAAATCCAAATTCAAAAGATCGAATAAAAGTTCAACAAAGGAAAGATTCAAAGGAAAACAATCATGAGGTGGCGTCAGGGGTCGGCTCGGGGATGACAGGGGTCAGCTCAGCGTCGGAAGTCGATGAACCATACTTCTAGGCAAGGGATACCCCTCGTTGGAACTCCTCACCATATTGGTCATATAGCTTCTCTGCCTCGGTATTATAGAATTACGGCGTAGCAAGCGTAGACACGTCGAACTCTGGATAGGCGTCCATAGCCTGATTCACCGCCATTGTGAAGCCGCCCATCATGGCCATGTGCATCATCACAGTCAGGTCATCATCTAGCTCCTTCGACTTGCGATACTCTAAGACTGCATCTCTTTTGGCCACCTCGACCTGGAAGGGAACTCGATCCAGCTCGACCCTCAGAGCGTCCCTCTCTTTTCGAGCCTGCTTCACCTCGGCTAAAGATGCATTGTGCACTTCCTGCATCTTCTCAAACTCTACGGCCAAATCGGCAAATTTCTTATCCATGACCTGCCAGTCATTTCAAGTTTTGGTCAAGTCATTGGCCGATTCAGACAGCTCATCCTTCAACCTCCTTATCTCAAAAACGCCCGCCTCTCTCGTATGAGTCTCAAATTGGGACTCCAGTCCGGCTATGGCGGCACTCTTCTTGGCACTCTCATCGAGCAGCTTCCGGATCTTCTTCTTCAAATCCTCTTCTACCTCGACTGGCGTAGTCAATCTCTTAGCAGCTTCCTTGCCGAGGTGGTTTTTATGTCGAGAAAAAGAAACGCGTCACTTAGCAGAAACAAAGGTTATACAATGATAAAAGTAGGAGGAGGGGAGCGACTTACCAGGCGACACAACTTCCGAAGTGCGGAAGATAGAACCTTGTTCTCCATGGTTGCGCTATCGTCAGCAGTCCGGTTCATATCGACGTTAATGTCAGAAGGGGCTTCACCGACTTTAGCCTTCTTAGACTGTCTGTGCTGGTCCCTCACCAAGTCGGACAGAGTGGGTCCATTCTTCGATTGTCACGAGACGTCCTCGACAGTATTATCTCGACTATGGTGTCGTCATCTTCGTCTCGTAATGAACCATAGTGAATAAGTGGGAAGTCAGCAGGATGAGGCGGGGCAGAAATCGCCGCCTCGACATCAGTTGTATGTCCTTCAGACGGCTGCGTGGGAACTACCTCGACTCGGGAAGAGCTCCCTCATTCGACACTAGGAGTTGTCCTCTTCTCGACAACCTTAGCAGAAGAAGCCGTCTAACCCTCGAGCGGCGGAGTGATCTTGCCCTTCGACTTGGGGACTTTTGTAGGGTCGGAGATGATCGAGAACTTCCCCACTGCAAAAAGAAAGGACAAGGTTAGTATCAGCAATAATACCAAGTTATAGAACTCGACAAATAAAAATAGACAACAACCAAAAAAAAAAAATCCTACAGTTCTTTTGGTCTACTGCATGGAGTGTCGAGTAGGGCATCGGGCCCGCATTCTCCAAGTTAGCCAACTCGTACAGAAGGCTCAGATCTCGGGTGGACACCTCGAAGGTGAAGTTATCCATCGTACGGGCCTCTCAAGGGGCAAGATCACCACCCAGTTTATCCGACTTCTTTCCCCTCGACCTCCACTACCCTATGTATGGGTTGTCCGAGCCATGACGGAGGAAGAAAAATCACGGTTTCCAGTCACCGTGTGATGAAGGCCCCTTGGACACAAACTCGTGTCGGTTTACCCTCCTTCTAGCGCCAATGACAATGACAAATTATGTCACCTAGTTAATCCGGGCCTGAATAGATCTAGTGATGAATACTCAAAACCCTAATGCCTTAAGAACGTGTTGTAGATTTTATGATTTGCGGCTGAGTCTAAGAGCTTGTCTTAGATTGCCAACGTATTTTGTATTTGTCCAGGAATCAAGCCTTACGTAGTTCCTGGAATGTGGTATTTATAATGATAATGCATGCCCTAACCCTAATATTTGGTCGGTTTAGGCTATTGTCATATTTAACCTTCATTGGCCTTGCCCCTTACCCAAGTTATCACATTGATAATGGGCTTTCGTAGCTGGTGCAGACTCTATCCTCTACGCCGACTTAACCGACCCACAGTGGTCGAGCTGGGACTCTCGTCTTACACTGCTTAGATGTCGATCATCATAGCCGAGTCTGGGCATCAACACGCGCTCGTTGATACTTACTCATATAATCAGAACCAACTGGAAGACGAAACGTGGAGGGGTGAAACACTGTATCGTCACTGACTTTAATAATCCCCAATTCAATTCTCAGTTTAGCAAACCTTTCTTTGTCCAGAGGTTTGGTAAAAATGTCAGCTACCTGTTCTTCAGTTAGGGCATAGAGAACTGTAACGTCCTTCTTCTCTACGTGATCCCTTATAAAATGATGTCTTACATCAATGTGCTTGGCCTTGAGTGCAAAACTGGATTGTCAGTTATAGCTATTGCACTTGTAATGTCACACATTATAGGAATCGATCCTTCTTCTATTCCATAATCTCTGAATTGTTGTCTTATCCATAAAACTTGAGCACAACAGCTTCTAGCTGCTATATACTCAATGGCGGAACCATGAATTTTTCTTGGAGGGGTCTTAGTTTTCAATAATATGTATATCCCGGAAAAATCTTAATGCTAAAGAATTACATTCATCGTACATCAAGTTACGAACATGATTAGATTTTGATGGTATAAGATAAGAAAAAAATGTTGATTTATAAAGTCTAAGGTAGAAGGAATAAAATATTAGATTTAGATCGCATAAGTTAAGGAAGAAAAAATGCTATAAGCATTTCAGTGGTATGAGGTACCAAATTGATTAGATTTAAATGGTATAAGGTAGGAAAAAAATAATGTTGATTTAAAAAGTCTAAAGATAAGAAAAAAAAAATGCTATAAGCATTTCAGTGGTATAAGATACAAAAAAAAAATGCTTGAGCCATGTCTTGAACCCATGATCATGGGATAAGTGAGGCAAAATGTGCAGAACTTATTCCACTAGGCCATCATAGCTTTGTTTTGAAATTAAGAAGAATTAAGTACATATACTAATAATAGCACTGATTCAATTGTACCCAAAAAAATTGTTTTTTTTTTCAAATTTCGGGGTGGTCTTAAGACCATCCCTTCTAAAGGGTGGGTGTGCCCCTGTATATACTCAGCTTCAGCTGTTGATGTTGAAATTGAATTTTGCTTCTTGCTGAACCATGACACAAGTCTATTTCCCAATAACTGACATGTGCCTGAAGTACTTTTATGTCCACCTTGCATCCGGCATAGTCTGAGTCTGAGTAGGATATGAGTTTGAATTCCCCTTCCTTTGAGTACCATATCCCAACTCCTTATGTATCTGTCAAATACTTCAAGGTTCTTTTGACAACTATGACATGGCTTTCTTTGGGTCTTGTTTGAAATCTGGCACAGACACCAACTGCAAAGGATATGTCAGTCTCATCGTCTGTTAGGTAATGTAGACTTCCAATCATTCTTCTATAGAGAGTTTGATCCACATCCTTGCCATCTTTGTCTTCATCTAATCTAATGTTAGTTGCAATAGGTGTTGCAATACCAGCTGATTTTTCCATTCCAAACTTCTTGATCAGTTCTCTGGTATACTTGGTTTGGTGAATGAAAATTCCACTGTCCATCTGTTTCACTTGTAAACCGAGAAAGTAATTATGTTCTCCCATCATGCTCATTTGAAATTTGCTCTTCATCAAACTTGCAAATTTCTCACAGAGTTGTTCATTTTATGATCCAAAAATGATGTCATCAACATAGATTTGAACTAGGAGAATAATTTCTTCAACTTTCATCCTGAATAAGGTTTTATCAATAGTTCTTTTTGTAAAACCATTATCCACTAGAAACTGAGACAGAGTTTCATACCAAGCTCTTGGTGCCTGTTTGAGTCCATAGAGAGCTTTTCTCAGTTTAAAGATGTTAGGTGTGATGCCCGAAAGACAATTTTGTAATTGTTTTATTTAATAAATGAAATGATATTATTATTCATATTTATTATTCTCATATTCACCGATGTGACAATAGTATTTACACTACAGAAAACCCTAAAGTATATCGTTTATGTAATCACTTAACTCAGTGTATGGGATATACACGGGAGGATTGAGTTAGTGAAGATGTACTTAAAATACAATTAGCCCGTAGTGAAGTTAATCGAGAGTATCGGGTCTCTCCTTTAACGTGCTATTAATGCGCCCAGAACACAATAGGTGTGATTGTCTTATCCGGACTTTCGGTTAAGAGAACCTAATGGGGCATTTATATATGATAGATATATCATGTAGGGCTGGACCGATTTGATTAGAGTTCACGATATAATTCCGTAATCGAGAAGTCTCATCGAATCAATGGATGATCATTGTTAACGGAGAATTTTATGGTTTTTATCGCTTTATTCCGTAACAATATTCTTCGTATTTTATTACTTTTTATAGAAAAGTAGGAGTTTAATTGAAATATTGAGGGGTTGTGTATGAAAAGGATTAAAATGCAAAATCGAGCTATTTATGTGGTTTATTAGTCATTTTCTATCTATATATATATATTTCTACAGTTTGCATGTTTTTACCCCCTTGTAGATATACATTTTCGAGCTAAAAAGAGGATTAAAAGTGGTGCAAGATCGGATTTATATGATGGAGAAGAAATAAAGATGAGAAAATCAAGATTTGATCGACACTGAATTGGCGTCCAAGTCCCGTCCAGTGGACGGGCGTCCACTATGTCAAACGGGCGTCCAGGAGGAGATATTTGATTCAGAGTTTTGAGAATTCCAGCAGACGAGCGTCCATTTTTGCATAGGACGGACGTCCAAGAAGACTCGGCCCGACTCGATGAATTTTGTGAAGACTGGACGGGCGTCCACCTTGCTGGACGGGCGTCCAGTCGCCGACTTAACCCTAGCCGCCTCAAAATCTTATAAATACCAGCTGCGCCCCAACCCTATTTCATCATCAGATTTTTATACACCAAATACATACATCAGCCGCATACTCCACAAGGAGCAAACACAGAGATGAATTCTTCCATCCCAACAATCATGATCACTAATATGATTGTTGGCTAAGCATCTTGCGGTGGGACAACGGAGGAAGCCAACCAACAACCACACCAACTAGAGGATTTTAAGCTATATCTTTAGTGAGTTAAATTTACTGTTTTTCATCAATTGAATTTTGTAATAATTGTTTATGTTTTATTGAATCGAGAGATCGATGAAACTGCCGTTCTAATTGAATTTATATGAGAATATTATTCAAGTTGTGATTTCTTTCAATTGATGCAATTAATTGTGATTCAAGAGATTGTTTATGATTAATTGAGTAAAGTATTGGAGACAATCTCATGATCGTGTTATGCATGCTAGTTTAGTTTTGCTTGAGAAAGAAAACAAAACCCTAGAAATTGATTAAAGAGATTTAATCGAATTCGTGATTTGATCATTACTAAAAATCGTACCTTTAGCTCATAATCTAGTTGGGGTTGGTTGGTTGATTGGTGGATTCTAGTTGCCTTGCCGTTCTTTTAATTCTTTGATAAACCAATTTGTTCGTATCAATTGTGATTGCTACGATTAGTTATTTCAAGAATTTTAGTTGTTCACCGCTGTTTTCTGCATATTTCTATTTTCCAGCACGTCACCGGACGCCCGTCCACCCTCAGTGAATGGCCGTCCAGTGTTGAATTTTTCTGTTTTCTGCTATTTTAGTTACTGTTCTTCGTTTCTATTTTGCAATTAATATAAACCTTAGTTTTAGATAATAATTTGTGACATAATCGATTTAATAACTGCATCTTAATCCGATAAACATTCGATTCCCTTAGGACGACCCGTTAACACCCTTTACTACAAATTTATAAATTTAAAACTAGTTTATAAATTTAAAACTAGTTTCATACGAACAAATTTATAAATTTACACATTCGGTTTATAAATTTAAAACTAGTTTTTACCGAACAAGTTTTTGGCGCCGTTGCCGGGGAGTCAGTAACGGTTGTCGGATTCTTCGTAGTGCAGTTTTCTGTATCGGTGTAGTATTCTGGCCATAACTTTCGGCTCGAGTGTCCGTTTGGCGCGCAGGACCCCAATTCGGAAAGCTCGTTCCGACGCCGACAACGTGGTGAACCGCCGTAGGCCGTTCAACACTGTTTTCGAGGTCAAAATCTGCTGTTTTCCCTTCCATTTTGGCCCTAGAAGATTTCAACACGTTTTTTTCACCGTCTTAGTGTTTTTCCTGTTTTAAATTTTTCGTAGGTAGGTTTATTTTCCTGTTTCTGTTTCTATATCTTTTCTAAATAAAAAAATAAAAAAAAATATATTAAAAAAAACAGAAACTTTCTGAACGGGCGCCCGGACTCAACGCCCGCCCGCTACTAATTTGTCTCTTCAACGCTAGTTCGATGACTCAAACAGCGTTCGCCTCCAGAATTTCCCCTGAACCAGCGTTCACTCATACTGAACGCCGGTTCAATCTCTTAAATTGTCACCTCTCTTCTTCTCTCTTCTCTCTTTCTAAACCTCTAAACCCTCTAATCTTCCATACATTCGTTCTCATCAACCCTAAGGTTGATTTCTTCCTGTACTGCTCTTTTGGTTTATGCAAACCAGGAGTAAGAAGGGACCTCTTACCCTTAATCCCGAACCTGAGCGATCTATTCTCAGGAGAAAGCTCTTCCCTAATCCAGACATTATGGCTAACGAAGTTCCAAATCCAGATCCTCAAGCCCAAATGAATCTGATCCTTCAACAGATGCAAGCAATACAACAACAACAAAATCAACAAGTAGGATAAATAATCAATTTCAACAATTCCGTCAAAACCAGCTAAACCAATTAAATCAAGACCCTATGCCCCTATCTTGACCAAGACTTCTCGGAAGGGCATAGACCTATTCGCCTCTCGGACATGGGGCAACCGAACTTCGATCTGAAAATGGAGTGGTTGGGCTGGTCCAGAATAGTTCTTTTCATGGTACTGCTGAAGAAGATCCTCATGACTTCTTGTCCACCTTCGTTCAAATCTGCGAAGCAGGCCACTATCCTGGTATTGATTCTGAGATTGTCAAGTTAAAACTCTTCCCGTTTGCTCTAAAGGGTGAAGCAAACCATTGGTTCAAATCTCTAGCCCATCATTCTCTCCATTCCTGGAATGATGTCAAAAGAGCCTTTGCTCTGAAGTTGTCTCACCTGGGACAATCATGGACATGAAAAGGGAGATAGCCACATTTGAACAGCTTGATGGTGAGAGTGTGGGGAAAGCATGGGAGAGACTAAATCTCATTGATGAGGAAGTGCCCCAACCATGGATACACAGAGACATGAGCTACACAGAGTTATTCTACAGAGGTGTCTCTCAACCAAATAGAGACTACCTTGATTCAATCTGCTCATGGATCCTTCCTACGGGAGGTGATGACGCCGCTACAGTGGTAGTGAAACTATAGCAAAGAATAACATGTGGTCAACTCCAAGGAAGACCAATGTTAGTGGGAATAAGAAGGAATCTGCTGCGAGCAATTCTGAGACTAAGATGTTAGTTGCTCAAATGGAAGTAATGAGCAAGCAACTAGCCAATTTACAAATGCAAAGAAACAACAAGGGCCGTCCGGATGTGAACTACACCGGGAATGCAAAGTGGAAATGAGATGAATGAGGAAGTGAATTTAATGGAGAATCATAACCAAACCTTCGAAACTTCAATCGGGACGAGAATCATTCCGGATTTCAACGTCCCAATTTTAATCAAGCCAATGCACCACTGGCCCATCCAATTCAAAACCTTCTTTCAACTCAAGTTATCAAAGACCACCTCCTGGGATGGTTAATCAACCTCACAATCCTAACTCCCAAAGACCTCAAGGTGGTTGGAGTCAAAACCAACATCATAACCAAACCACCTCTTGTGTCCCTCAACATAAGTTTGATGAGCTAGTAGACATGGTGAATACCTGGCTACTAGTGTCAAGGCAATAGAGAGACAAAGTTGGTCGGATGGCGGACCAACAAGCAAGCGGACCCCACGGTAAACTTCCAAGTTATACCGAAAGAAATCCTAAAGCGAGATATCAATGTTTGCACTGCCATCACACCTCAATGGGAGTATGGGAACGAAGAGCTGAATGAGGTCACTCTAAGAAGTGGTAGCGGCGGGACCCGGAAAGATGTCGGGAAACGAGTAGCCCCTCCTGACACCATAAGTTCGGGGAGGGGCAATCGAAGTTAAATACCGAAGAAAGCAACAGTGAGGAGAAGCTTAATGATGATGATTCTTCGGGTGATGAAAATTATTCGATAAAGAAATGAGGAAAAGTCGGTGGTTGTACACGACAAAGAAGAGGAGGAAAAGTATGTCGATGGAAGGATAAGGAAGACGGCCATAAGAAATCAAGCCATGAACAATGATAAAGCCCTTCCTTATCCACCAAAGAAGAAAGAGAATACCTCGGTCATGTGCAGATAATATGACGGAGTGAGGAGGATGCTTAGAGACACCAAAGTGAGTATACCCCTAAATGAGGTATTGGTGAAATGCCCAAGTGCTCTAAGTATTTTAAGGAAGTTTGTGGGAGCAAGAAAAAGCTTCAAGGTATGGCGGAAGAAGTTTTAAGAGAAGATTGCTCTATGGTTTCACAAAAAGTTGCTACTAAGCGAGGTGATTCGGAAGACCTTCAATCTCTTGTGAGATTGAAGGCCACATGTTCCAAAACGCCTTATGCGACTCGGGGGCCTCTATAAATGTGATGCCATTGAACGTCTGCAAAAGCTCAGTTTAGATAAAAGAATGCGGGAACGCCTATTTCTCTTTGGATGGTAGAGCCGATCTAGCCGCAAAGAAATTTGGTTGTGTTACTAATGTTCTTCTCCATGTTGAAGACTTGGTTTTCCTACCGATTGGGTTATCTTAGACTATCCGCTGACAAAGATATGCCCCTAATTCTAGGCCGGACCTTTTGGACACCTCTCGCCGCCTCATCGATTTTGTAAAGGTCGATTACGCTTCGAGTTGATGATACATCCGTTACCTTCACACGAGGAAAAGTCCCGAGAAAACCTTGATTGAAGAAATCTCGTTTCGTCGAAGCAATTTATGAGGACGAAGAAGATGCCAACTCTGAAGAAGCGGAAGAGCTACTGAGAGATAGGTGTTTTCGAAGCTATAAACACTAAAGATCAAACTGATTGTGGACCATCTTCTGTTTCATCACAAGCCGTAGTCAGCGACGAGTCGTCTTCACAACTTGATCACACTAAGCTCTGTCAATGAACACGAAACATGGAATTTCCCAAATGATGAACGATGATTTCAAAGAGCTGCATCAGGAAGACTTTAACCCTGTAGAAGAGGAAGCCCTGATTGGTAGTTGGGACGAAGTGGATTTCTGGAGAGAGACTATTCATTGGGAGGTTGATGATTGAGAACAGCTAGAAAAGGAGCTAGAAGATGAAGAGTTGAATAAGATGATCAAGCATAAGAAGGAGGAAGCGGGTGCTGACAGAAGGATCCCTATGGATGATGTGATCCAGTACCTTTCGGGGGTTATGCCTCGAGAAGATGAGGTATTCTTCAGTCAACCACTTCAAGCCCATAAGGAAAAAGGTGGCCCATTAAAATCCAGTATTGAGCAACCACATACTGACTTGGAGCTTAAACCGCTTCCGCAACACCTTAAGTACATTTTTCTTAAGGACGGTGAGAAGTTGCCCTTAATCATCTCTTCAAAACTCGAGCCCGAACAAGAAGCACTGCTGATAAAAGTGCTTGAAAAGAACATCCTCGCGTTCGGATGGCAAGTGGGTGATATCGGAGGAATCGGCCCGATGTGTGCATGCATAAAATCCGAACGGAGAAAGGAGCTAAGAAAGTCGAGACAACCTCGGTGAAGGTGAATCCGCATACGCGAGGAGGTTGTCAAGAAAGAAGTCATCAAATGGTTAGACATGGGAATCATCTATGCAATCGCCGCGGTGAGTGGGTTAGCCCCACTCAAGTTGTGCCAAAGAAGGAGGTATTACCGTGGAAAAGAATGAAAAGGGGAAGAAGTAGCTTTACGCCTTGTGGTAGCTCTGTGGTCTGCATTGATTATCGCAGATTGAATGAAGTCACCGCCAAAGACCATTTCCTCACCTTTCATTGACGACTTCTTGAAAGGCGAGTGGTCATAAGTATTATTGTTTCCTCGATGGATACTCTGGTTACTTCCAGATAGCCATCAACCCTAATGACCAGGTGAAGACTACGTTTACGTGTCCATCAGGCACTTTTGCTTTTCGTAGAATGCCTTTCGGGTTATGCAATGCACCAGCGACATTTCAACGGTGCATGTTGGCTATTTTCGATGGACTTGTGGAGAAATGTATGGAAGTCTTCATGGATGACTTCTCAGTCTATGGCGATAGCTTTGATGAGATCTTGGAAAATCTAGATATGGTACTTCAACGCTGTGTTGAAAAGAATTTAGTACTCAACAAGTAGATGAAGGAATTGTTCTAGGACACAAGGTGTCCAAGATCGTATTCAGGTTGATAAGGCTAAAGTAGAGGCCATTGAAAAGATGGCGTACCAAAGCAAAGTGAAAGAGGTACGAGGTTTTCTAGGTCATGTTGGCTTTACAAAGCGGTTTATTCAGGGTTTTTCCACCATCGCCAAGCCCTTATCTAACCTTACGAAAGATGATGTTGAGTTCTTGTTTGATGAGAAATGCAAGGAAGCTTTCAATTGCCTAAAGGATAAGCTCATAAGTGCCCTATCTTAATCGCACTTTGTTGGACTAAGCCTTTTGAATTAATGTGCGATGCCTCTAACTACCAGTGGCGCAGATTTTAGGCCAGAGAATTGACAAAAGTTCAGGCCCATTTACTATGCGAGCCGCACCTTGAACCCGGCTCAATGCAATACGCCCACGACCGAGAAGGAATTCTTAGCCGTCGTTTTGCTATCGACAAGTTTAGGGTTACCTTTCAGGGTCTCAAGTTGTGGTTTGACGAGACCATGCAGACCTACGCTACCTTATGGACAAAGCAGATGCAAAACCAAGGTTGCTCAGATGGATTCTAATTTTTCAAGAGTTTGACCTTGAGATCAAGGATAAGAAGGGTAGTGATAACATTGTGGCTGATCACCTGTCTCGCCTAGTAAATAAGGGTGGTGAAAATCACAAGGAAATAGGCATCGATTTCCCTATTGAGCAATTGATGAAGCTTGATACAGTTAGGCCGTGGTACGCTGATTACGTCAACTATTTAGCAAGTGGGCATTTAGAGGAAATGACGTATCAGCAGAGGAAGAAGTTCTTTTCTGATTTGAAGTATCTCGTGTGGGAGGATCCTTATCTGTTCAAGGTCTGTAAAGACGGGGTGCTTAGAAGGTGTGTTCCGGAACATGAGCAATGGGATATTTTGGAATAATGTCATAGTGGTCCCACGAGAGGACACTACGGAACACCCAAGACTGTTGCAAAAATCCTCCAAGCAGGATTTTCTTGGCCGACTTTTTAAAGATGCAGAAGCCTTTTGTAAAGGTTGTGATAAAGGAGGATTGGGAGGCAAAGTAATAGGATGGAAATGCCACTTAGGCCCATTCTAGAATGCGAAGTCTTCGACGTGTGGGGCATTGATTTCATGGGCCCCTTCCCATCTTCATGCTCCAATAAATACATTCTCGTCTGTGTAGACTATGTTTCCAAATGGGTGGAGGCAATAGCCACCCAAACTAATGATCACAAAGTTGTGAAGAAATTCTTGCAAAAGAATATCTTCACCAGATTCGGCTGTCCTAGAGCCCTCATTAGTGATGAAGGTACTCATTTTTGCAACGCACCGCTTGATAAAATTCTTGAGAAATATGGTGTCAGACATAAAATCGGTACACCATATCATCCCCAAACAAGTGGCCAAGTCGAGGTAAGCAACCGGAGCCTTAAAATGATTCTAGAAAAGACCGTGAACGCAAATAGATTCAACTGGAGTCTAAAGTTGGATGACGCGCTTTGGGCCTATCGCACTGCGTTTAAGACCCCTATGGGCACGTCGCCCTTCCAAATGGTTTATGGCAAGGCATGCCATTTACCAGTCGAGCTTGAACACAGAGCTTACTGGGCTATTAAATTCTTGAATTTCGATAGCCAACTCTGTGGGGAAAAGAGGTTATTGCAATTAAATGAGCTCGATTTAATTTAGACTCAGAGCATATGAGAATGCCAAAATCAGTAAGGAAAGAACTAAGGTACTCCATGATGCTAAGATCAAGGATCGAGAATTCAAAGTGGGTGATATGGCTTTGCTTTATAATACCAGGCTCCATCTGTTTGCCGGCAAGCTCAAATCTAGATGGTCTGGCCCCTTTGAGATTCTCGATGTCAATCCAAGTGGAGCGATCACGTTAAACGGGTATGATAATCAATCTTTTAAGGTAAATGGTCAAAGACTCAAAAAATATTTTGGCCAACCAAAAGAAAAGCCTGAGACCCTGTACTTTCAAAAGAGGGTTGAAACGACTGATATTCTGATATGCGATGAGATCCCATCCGAATTATTTCATTCGGATGATGACATTTCTACATTTACCCGTGAGGACCCTTCTTCCAAGACATCGAACATGTCGGTATACCTAAGCGTAACTTTGCACAAGAACGGGACGAAGAAGAGAGTCAGTGCTATCTGGAGAGTTAAGTTCAAACACTTAGTAGAGCACTTGGCACTGTTGTTGTTGCATGCCACACCCCACATCCTTCATTCCGATTCCGATGAAGTAGTGGCGAAGTAAACCGAAGTGGCCCGATCCGGTTAACTTTGAAATCTGTGTCAAGCTAATGACATAAAAGAAAGCGCTCTGAGGAGGCAGCCTAGTCTTTTAAGTTACTTTTTAGTTAAGTTTTAGGGCATTAGGAATAAAACCATGGTGATTTGTGTGTTGGTTATCCCTGTCCTATTCGTGAATGTGAATGCTTTATGCGCCTACATGTTTACTCATATACCCCTTGTACCCCGATATTATATGCTATGTCGAGTGTTGCAGATATTGTTGCGCGGTTTTTGCCAGTTGTCACTTTTAGTGTTGTGCATTCATGCTACGAGTTGCGCTGGTACATTCATGCTACGGCCTGACCTCCGCCAACCTACGACCGACAATCATTTTGAAAACCACTAAGTATTCTTTTCTTTTATCTGCACATTCTGAGGACATAATGTGATTTAAGTGTGGGGGGGTGTCTAAATTGGGTATGTTATCATGATATATTTCGAAAAGCGAGCAAATGTGAATTCCTTGGTGAAAATTTAAAATTTTAAACTTGAGCATGTAATTGGAACAAAAAGGCTCGCTAGTTGTAGTTTCCTGACGATGATTATGCAGTAATACGTGAGATAGTTATAGCATGCTTTTACTAATATGAGATAGTATTCATTTCATATTCACGTAAGCCTTTGAAATTGAAGCGACATTTTTAAACTTTATCCATTCACTATCCTAGTGATTTATCCTAGAGACTTGTGCTTAATAGTAGCAGTAAACA
Organism: Gentiana macrophylla; assembly: GCA_026214975.1. Lineage (NCBI taxonomy): Eukaryota > Viridiplantae > Streptophyta > Magnoliopsida > Gentianales > Gentianaceae > Gentiana > Gentiana macrophylla. The sequence goes on from CM047806.1 coordinate 110,067,651, forward strand.
TTACACCTAATTTCTAACCGTGTATTGTGAATATCTGAAGGTTTGAATGTGATAGGAGGATATATCTTAAGGTTTGTACACCAATCTAAGATGAATAATATGAATAAAATATGTGTATGTCGGATGTAGCGCTAATGATTTGAGTGCGGTAGGGCATTATCACGAAATGTCCTATACCACTATGAGGTTCAATAGCTCCCAACGCTGATGATAGTAGTCCGGGGCCTAGGGTGTTATCACGAAACATCCTATTCTTTGGGAATGAGGGCATATGCTATATATGTGGAATTAAGTTAATCTTAAAGAAAATTTGGCAAATGGTACTATGGAAAGTTGGTAGGAACCGTAGTTATCTTCTAACTATCCCAAGTATAAACCGAATGATATGTTTTAGGGATTATCCTAATAAGTACACGGGAAGACTTTTTGTGGAGCAGTTCCGCTATACCTAGGAAAGTCATTAGGATTATTTGAACGGATTTTGTGCGAAAGAATAGTGGAGATTGAACAGGGCTTTTCACACACACACTGAATCTATCTCTATGTTGGTATTAATTGGTATATTTGTCGTATCTTTTGTTACGTGAGTTGGGAATCTATATGGATTGCATGAAAGTGAGCTAGTTTTGATTATTTTGTTCGGGACGAACAAAAGTTAAGTGTGGGAGAGTTGTTAACGGTGAATTTTATGGTTTTTATCGCTTTATTCCGTAACAATATTCTTCGTATTTTATTACTTTTATAGAAAAGTAGGAGTTTAATTGAAATATTGAGGGGTTGTGTATGAAAAGGATTAAAATGCAAAATCGAGCTATTTATGTGGTTTATTAGTCATTTTCTATCTATATATATATTTCTCTGATTTGCATGTTTTACCCCTTGTAGATATACATTTTCGAGCTAAAAAGAGGATTAAAAGTGGTGCAAGATCGGATTTATATGATGGAGAAGAAATAAAGATGAGAAAATCAAGATTTGATCGACATCGAATGGCGGCGTCAAGTCCCGTCCAGTGGACGGGCGTCCACTATGTCAAACGGGCGTCCAGGAGGAGATATTTGATTCAGAGTTTTGAGAATTCCAGCAGACGAGCGTCTATTTTTGCATAGGACGGACGTCCAAGAAGACTCGGCCCGACTCGATGAATTTTGTGAAGACTGGACGGGCGTCCACCTTGCTGGACGGGCGTTCAGTCGCCGACTTAACCCTAGCCGCCTCAAAATCTTATAAATACCAACTGCGCCCCAACCCTATTTCATCATCAGATTTTTATACACCAAATACATACATCAGCCGCATACTCCACAAGGAGCAAACACAGAGATGAATTCTTCCATCCCAACAATCATGATCACTAATATGATTGTTGGCTAAGCATCTTGCGGTGGGACAACGGAGGAAGCCAACCAACAACCACACCAACTAGAGGATTTTAAGCTATATCTTTAGTGAGTTAAGTTTCTTGTTTTCATCAATTGAATTTAGTAATAATTGTTTATGTTTTATTGAATCGAGAGATCGATGAAAGCGCCGTTCTAATTGAATTTATATGAGAATATTATTCAAGTTGTGATTTCTTTCAATTGATGCAATTAATTGTGATTCAAGAGATTGTTTATGATTAATTGAGTAGAGTATTGGAGACAATCTCATGATCGTGTTATGCATGCTAGTTTAGTTTTGCTTGAGAAAGAAAACGAAACCCTAGAAATTGATTAAAGAGATTTAATCGAATTCGTGATTTGATCATTACTAAAAATCGTACCTTTAGCTCATAATCTAGTTGGGGTTGGTTGGTTGATTGGTGGATTCTAGTTGCCTTGCCGTTCTTTTAATTCTTTGATAAACCAATTTGTTCGTATCAATTGTGATTGCTACGATTAGTTATTTCAAGAATTTTAGTTGTTCACCGCTGTTTTCTGCATATTTCTATTTTCCAGCACGTCACCGGACGCCCGTCCACCCTCAATGAACGGCCATCCAGTGTTGAATTTTTCTGTTTTCTGCTATTTTAGTGACTGTTCTTCGTTTCTATTTTGCAATTAATATAAACCTTAGTTTTAGATAATAATTTGTGACATAATCGATTTAATAACTGCATCTTAATCCGATAAACATTCGATTCCCTTAGGACGACCCGTTAACACCCTTTACTACAAGCCTTATACTTGGGGTGTTTCGGTTTATAAATTTAAAACTAGTTTTTACCGAACAATCATATTTATGGATATATCTTAATCTTGAGGTGATCACAGTCAACTGCTTGAATCAGTATGAGGTTTGACTTGACGGTTAAGGATTACAACCGAGTCGTGGTCCGAATTACCCCATCTTGGCATTGTCTTTGGATTGAGTGAGTAGTACGTGTTATCACAGATACGGAATCCATTCCTTCCATTTATGGAAGCGAGATAGACGATTCCACTTATTTGTTAATCCTAAACCGATCGATCGCGAGTTCATATTACAACGATTAGCTACCGGTGAGTTGTATGAATTAATTGATCACTAGGGTTAATGGTAAAAAGGATAAGAGGTTACGAAAAGGGTTAACGGTAACTTCCCGATTTAGAATGAACAATCTATGGAGGATTAATCCGTATGTAATAATTATATCAATGGACGCTTATTATTATTCTCGTGAGAGATAAATATAATCTTATAATCGGAGGAGTGCGATCACGGGATTATGGTGGCATATTCCTGTGATTGATTTATCGAATATAATTATTACATTCGTAAGATAATTATTTATTTGATTTATCGGAGCCGCGATTATTAGTCCATGGTCCCCGACGTGCGCTCCTAATATAGCATAGCTATTCTCGGACGTCGAATCCTAATAATATTAATTTAGTTCTTGTTGGACTTTATTAAAACGATATGTGAATTAATTGTTTAGTGGACTATTAAATTAGTTGGGCTAAATAATTAAATATGTGGAAAAGACATTTTCCATAATCTTGGCCCAATTATTGTGTAATGACAAAATTAATATTGACTAGGTCAATGAGTCTAATTTTCCCCCCAACACAAGTTTTGGTAAATAAGAAATTGTTTTCTTGTGTATTAATAAGATATGTGCATAAAATATTTATTGGATAAATATTTATGGTAAGAAATAAAGATAAATATTATTCTAGATTTGTTCTAGAATATTATGGAATTATTTTTATTTAATGGATTTATTTTAATTGCAAAAGAAATCCTTGGAGGCTAAGTTTTACTCTCCTATATAAAGAGAGTTCTCCCAAGCCTTAGAAACACACATAATTTCGACTATCAACTCTTAGAGAGGAGATAGAAAATTTTCGGCCAAGGGGTTGAGGAAAAATCTTGGAGGTTTTTCCGGGTAGCATATCGGAAGGGTTCGAGTCGAGAATTTTCTTCCACCGGGAGTTGTTTGGATCACACGTACGGAAGATCGTGGTGTTCTTCACACCTTTGTTCGTTCTTTCCATTGCGGTTCTTCAACTTGGATTTTGAGATCCAAGAGGTATGTTCTACAACCCCCTTGTAGATATAGATCTAGTTATTTTATTACGTGTATTTTATAGATCTAGATCCTTAAATCGCTTCCGTTGCGGATGATATTACTAACAGTGGTATCGGAGCCATGGTGATCTATATTTATACGTATAAAATATTTGATCTAGGAGTGGTAAAACATGTAGATTTTTTGTCCCAATTTTTTTTCTTGGGGCCGATGCATGCATATTTTTTTATGTTATGAATGTCTTGGTTGAAGAGATGGATTGGGGTTGGTATTGTTTACCCGTAGATCTATTTTGTAGCTCTTTTGATTAGTATCACTTGAGCATATGACTTGTTATTTAATTTTATGCAACTCGAAAATTGTAAAGATGGCTCCTTTGTAATTTTAATTTTGATCCGGGTTCGAGACGACAAAGATGATGTGTTGAAGATCATGATGTTGAAGATCATCAATAAGGTAAAACGGGAGGAGGCCGATTTGTTTAATATTTTTTTTTTATTCTGGAACAAAGGCGGCAGCAATTTCTTTTAGTAACCTAATTTTTTTCCTTTTGTTGGCCGCAAGCTGTAAAAAAAAAAAAAAAAAAAAAAAAAAAACAATTTAGGGTTTTGGTGCCGTGTGAAGAAAAAAAAAATCAGTTTTTTTATTTGGCCGAGGGCCTGTTATTAAAATAAAATAAAATAAAATAAAAAAAACAAGTTTTTTTTATATAAAACAATTCATAATATAGATATATTTTTTTTTAATATATTGGTATATTACGGTCTCCTCTCCTCGTCGTTTGTGGTTCGTGTCAAAATCGAAGGTTTGAAATCCGGAAGTTTCAAGATCAAGATCGAAGATCGAGATTTGAAGACTTAGAATTAGTCTTACTTTTCCTTAGAAAATAGGTTAGTCGGGGGTACCAACAATCCATCTCGGTGTTTAAATTTTTCCGCAATTTATTTTTTATGTGTTTGATCATAAAATAGATATAAAATCGGAATTGCCATGACATGCATCATATCATAAATCCACTCCATGCATACGTGTAGAATTTTAATTTTGGTAATTAAAATAGGCATGTATACAAACTCGCGTAATTAGTTGAAATTTAATTAATACGTGGTAATTAATTAATTTAGTAACTAATTAAAGATCCGAGGACGGGTTATGAAATCGTTAAGCCTTTTCGGTGTGTGTTCTCGGTGAACCGCCTTAAAAGCCCAAAGCGAGATCACGTTTTCGATTCGTAGTGTCTACAAGTTTGAATGATGGTAAAAGAACAATAAATCTTGGATAACAACGGTTCGCTTTACTGAGTTGGGTGGTCAAGCCGAGCTAGGCTCGACCGACTTAACCCTCCTAGTGTGATGTATGCACGGGGTCCGGCAAGACTAAGCTACACCAAATGAGCGGAGGGTGATTCCTTCTTATCTCAATGGGGCTCTCTTGACCCGACTTCGTCCGGATATCACATATGTTCCAACGAATAGGGCGGGTAGGCTTGCCTACGTTACCGACACCATTCGGAATCCTTGATTTGATGTACTTTTATGTTAACATCAAAAGGCGTGGGTTAGTTAACCCACCAAAGACTTCCAAAATATTGAGTGGGAGCGGGGAGGCGACAACCAACCCCACGGCCTCTATAGATATAAGTAAGTGAGAGAAGGGTGGCGCCTCGCGGCGCTTTGATTTCGTCCCCTACGGATGGTGTTCACCCCTATCAACATTCATGGCTTGGTCTCCGAAAGGATAGGATTTACGGGTACTCGTCGGGTCACCGACCTATCCTACGACGGCACACTCGGGCGTACTCTAAGAGATCCGATATAGTAGGTCACACTCATAAAGGATATTTTTGGTAATATCTAGGCTAAAAAAGGAAGGTAGTCAATGAATTAAGGGATGCTCGATTCTCGTGGGATGTTTGATTCTCACAAGTTATTCATTGATGAGATTGTCTCGATTTAACCGTCAACTCTTTGACCTACCCTACTGGCGGCATCGAGATGCGAGGTTAAAACCTTGGAATGGTAGAGTAGACTTATTTTTTAGTTTACAATTCCTAAAATAAAATAATATAGTAGTGTTAAACTTGAATTAATATATGTCATTTTATTTCTGAGATTATATCCCTTACTAAATTGCTTAAAAATTAATTGACTAGTATTGGCTTCGTTAAAAGTGGAAAGTAACTAGGACGTTGAACTAGTTAATCGATAATGCAATTATTTTTTGAAAGAGATATTTTCTCTTAAGCCTTTCAAAACCAGAGTGACATATAGGTATGTCACTAAGTGTCGTCGTGTCAAACGGAAGACAAACTTAGTTTGATCAAAGGTGATTTCGGACTTTGAAATTCTTCTAGTGAATTTTGAGAATGTAGTGTTACACAAGTAATTTTCTAATTGAAAAATCGGAAAATCATGAAGTATTACTAGTTGGACGATATTTGGAATCGATGAACTAGTGGGAGTTTTATGATTTGTTGTTTTCTAGCACATTAGAAAAGTGTAATCGACTACACACGTAAGCGTTCTAATTGAAAAACCGAAAGTCATGAAATGTCGCTAGTTGGGACGATATTTGGAATCGATGAACTAGTGGGAGTTCTATGATTTGTTTTTCTGGAAACATTGGAACTATGTACGATAGATTTTCTAATCGAAAAAAATCGGAAAATCATAAAAAAAATAAAGCATTGCTCATTAGACGGTATTTGGAACCGATAAACTAGTGGGAGCTTTAATGTTATGATTTGTTGTTTTTCCTGGTATATTAGAAAATCCAAAAAGTCCCGACGAGTAACACTCGAAATAGACATCCCACGGTTCAAGAGTAGTGCCTACTCAAACGAACATTGGTTCAAGACTCATTTCCATTCACGGAAAGTCAAGAATGGGAGAATATGTCTAAAAGTGTTAGTCATCTAAACTGAGAAAACTTTAAGGCTGAACCGAAAAATTAATTAACTGAAAATCATAGGATAAGGACAGTGATTTTGGATCACCAACCTATGAATCCTTGGCGATTTCCTCGAGCTAAGTTCTTTGGAAGAACAACGTAGTAGTGCATTTAACGATTAAAAGAGTAAACAACGGGCAGTTAATTTTAGCTAGAATAGTGGGAGTGATATAAGGAAATGAATCTCGGATTCAATCCTTGGATATCGCGGAAAAATTATTTTCTGTTGGAACGAATGGATTTACCTTTTATTCGATAATTTGTTTGTCGTATAGAAAGTGAATATACCATTTGAAGTACGAATCCAAGACTCGGACTTTTGTTTGATAAAGTCAAAACCACTTAGAATCTATTTGAAATATGTATATAAAACACATCTTAAGAACTATTAAAAGCAATTGGTTTCTATATTTAGATAAACGCTTCTTCATATTCCATAGTTAGTGCATAGTCCCTAAAAGACAAGACTTGAAGGCGGCTCAGGGTGATTCCTTTCTCCATCTGGTTATATTGTCTCAAAGGTTCAATGACTAAGTTTCCTTTCAATCGGGAAAGGATAATGGTTATAAAGAAGTAACATAGCTTGTTCATGACGACCTTCGGGTCTAATGAAGATACAAGCTAGTAGGAGCTTCCAGTAGTGACTTCTTGTCCGATAACTATTCAAACACTCCGGTAAGTTTATCCAAAATATTTTGAGGTTTCTCTGTTTTCAATGAGAGATAGAGTATTCTATACTCGGAATAGGCCATTCATAGTCCTCGAGGCGATGCTCAGCCTGCCTCATTGTGACATGTTCTCACTAAGTGAGAAACCGTTAAATTGCCTTATATAGTTTTAGATGTGCTACAATACACTGCTTAACTCAATAAAGATATTGGAAGCGAAATAACGGTCTACATTGAAATGTAAGACCGAGAAGTCTACCTAGAATATGCTTTGGAATTCACGGATAAGGTGTGGATTCGGTTCACCCCACTTTCGTAAATATAAGCATTTAGCACACGGTGCTTGGAGGTAAGACTGGGAATTTCGTGCATACGTTCGGTCAATGACCATTCGTGCTATATCTTTTAACCTATTGAGAATAAAGGTTAGATATAGGATTCTTGAAATCGGGAAGGGACAGTTATACTGCTGCATTCTTTCTGATAGAGTCCATGAACAACAAAACCTTGAACCTTGAAGTACGTTTACTCAAGGTAGTTACTAACTGATTAAAATCAGACCACATCCAACATCGGTTGTTGGTGATAACACAAAGTACTACTAAACTAGATCAGAATTTCGATCCACCCAATAAGTATTGGGAGTATGGTTTATCTATTACCCATTACGGGTTCTGCGGACTTTGTAGTCTGAGGATCGATTGATGACCTATGGCTCTTTTGTGAGCAGTATAGGATTCTGATAATAGAGGTTGGTTTAATAGCCATAACCCTGTAAATGGAGTTCGGTACTCCATTCTGTTCATGCTCTTGTAGAACCAACCGAGCGGTCTCGGGCCCAGTGGGAGTAATTGGATCTACACAGAAAAGAGTAGAATGAGTTCGGTATTGCATGATTTCGTTCAAAGGCAGAAAATAGGGGTGATTCCCTGAGACTTTCTTGCCAAACAAATGGAGTCTGGTTTCATTCGAAACAAAAGGGTATTGCCTTATGAACTTATGACGGGATGATTGTCAAGGCTTATGTCCTTTGTGGATAAAAAGCAAACCTCTCGGTCATTGGAAGTCATATATTTCTACAATATGTGGATTTGACGAGAATATTGATAAGTCTTTTGTAGATTGTATATCAATTTTAGTCTGATAGTGAATATATACATTAGTGTTTGTGAAGGATAACACTTGCACGATTGGAATCAACATGGGTGTGTTATATGAAGTCGAATCGACAATACCACAATTCTCTCCGCAATGAGATTTGGACAACATTCTTAAGAGTTTGACTCGGTCGAATTCATTAGAATCGATCCTTTGGTTTCCCATCCATCGTATTGGTTAAGATGATGCATCTGTGTATGCAACATTCAACGAGGAAGTTCTACCCTATGCCTCGGGAATGACTCTCAAATCTTCGGATCAAGAGAAATGGGATAGATTCTCTTTCTAGTAAGAGATGGTCGAGGTTATTGAACGTCAACTTTGATCGAATCTTAGATTCGGCGGTTAACAAAGCAAGTTTAGTATGTCCTTTAGTATCTTGAAGAGAACGAGGAATAATATGCGGACATATTCATGTGTGAACTTGGATATATGTGATACACTGATTTTGACTTTAAGTCAGATTGAGGACGATCGTTAAGTCGATCTCGGGCTCAGTGTTTACTTTTGTGTTGGAGCTATTGCCTGGAGGAATCCAACAACGCCAACTCGACTTTAACTAGTTGGGTGATTAGCGGCTTTTGTAGTAGCTAGAGAGGCGTTATAGCTTAAGGATTTCCTTTTCATATCTGGGAGTGATTCTAGATTTGGAAGCCGATACCACATCATTGTGCAAACGATGTAGGGGTAGCTTATAAGGTTTTTCGAAATCACTAGAGGTCCAAAGCATATTGGGAAAGTACCACATGATTAGATGGACCGGTAACGTTTCGATTCTACGGATCGTCTCGAGCCGACAACCTGACTAATCATTAAGACCCATGACATTTAGATGTAGGTGCTCCCCGAGTCACTGACCTATCCTACGACGGCACACTCGGAGTGTACTTTGTCATCTGGCAATGGTTATGATATGCTTAATGGGTACTAGAATACGGGATGAGTCTCCATTGCTTTAGAGCAAGTGGGAGATGTAGTTTGTTGTATTTTAAATAATAGGGTGTGCTCTAAAACAATTAATCACATGCTTTCGTGCAAGTGGGAGATTGTTAGGTGTGATGCCCGAAAGACAATTTTGTAATTGTTTTATTTAATAAATGAAATGATATTATTATTCATATTTATTATTCTCATATTCACCGATGTGACAATAGTATTTACACTACGTGAAAACCCTAAAGTATATCGTTTATGTAATCACTTAACTCGGTGTATGGGATATACACGGGAGGATTGAGTTAGTGAAGATGTACTTAAAATACAATTAGCCCGTAGTGAAGTTAATCGAGAGTATCGGGTCTCTCCTTTAACGTGCTATTAATGCGCCCGAGAACACAATAGGTGTGATTGTCTTATCCGGACTTTCGGTTAAGAGAACCTAATGGGGCATTTATATATGATAGATATATCATGTAGAAAATTTGGACCGATTTGATTAGAGTTCACGATATAATTCCGTGTCGAAGAAGTCTCATCGAATCAATGGATGATCATATTTATGGATATATCTTAATCCCGAGGTGATCATACCAATTGCTTGAATCAATTATGAGGTTTGACTTGGCGGTTAAGGATTACACCGAGATCGTGGTGCGAATTACCCCATCTTGGCATTGTCTTTGGATTGAGTGAGTAGTACGTGTTATCATCACGATACGGAATCCATTCCTTCCATTTATGGAAGCAGATAGACGATTCCACTTATTTGTTAATCCTAGAAAGCGATCGATCGCGCGAGTTTATATTACAACGATTAGCTACCGGTGAGTTGTATGAATTAATTGATCACTAAGGGTTAATGGTAAATAAGGATAAGAGGTTCGAAAAGGGTTAACGGTAACTTCCCGATTTAGAATGAGCGATCTATGGAGGATTAATCCATATGTAATGATTATATCAATGGACGCTTATTATTATTCTCGTGAGGAGATAAATATAATCTTATAATCGGAGGAGTGCGATCACGGGATTATGGTGGCATATTCTGTGATTGATTTATCGAATATAATTATTACGTTCGTAAGATAATTATTTATTTGATTTATCGGAGCCACGATTATTAGTCCATGGTCCCGACGTGCCTCCACAATATAGCATAGCTATTCTCGAACGTCGAATCCTAATAATATTAATTTAGTTCTTGTTGGACTTTATTAAAACGATATGTGAATTAATTGTTTAGTGGACTATATATTAAATTAGTTGGGCTAAATAATTAAATATGTGGAAAAGACATTTTCCATAATCTTGGCCCAATTATTGTGTAATGGCAAAATTAATATTGACTAGGTCAATGAGTCTAATTTTTGCCCCAACACATGTTTTGGTAAATAAGAAATTGTTTTCTTGTGTATTAATAAGACATGTGCATAAAATATTTATTGGATAAATATTTATGGTAAGAAATAAAGATAAATATTATTCTAGATTTGTTCTAGAATATTATGGAATTATTTTTATTTAATGGATTTATTTTAATTGCAAAATAAAATCCTTGGAGGCTAAGTTTTACTCTCCTATATAAAGAGAGTTCTCCCAAGCCTTAGAGACACACATAATTTCGACTATCAACTCTTAGAGAGGAGATAGAAAATTTTCGGCCAAGGGGTTGAGGAAAAATCTTGGAGGTTTTTCCGGGTAGCATATCGGAAGGGTTCGAGTCGAGAATTTCCTTCCACCGGGAGTTGCTTGGATCACACGTACGGAAGATCGTGGTGCTCTTCACACCTTTGTTCGTTCTTTCCATTGCGGTTCTTCAACTTGGATTTTGAGATCCAAGAGGTATGTTCTACAACCCCCTTGTAGATATAGATCTAGTTATTTTATTACGTGTATTTTATAGATCTAGATTCTTAAATCGCTTCCGTTGCGGATGATATTACTAACAAAAGACTTTGTCAGCTTGGTCTTTAATTTCAAATCTTGGGGGTTGCTGAACATAGACTTCCTCTTGAAGTATCCTATTCAAGAATGCACTTTTAACATCCTTCTGATACACTTTGAATTTCTTGTGAGCTGCAAAGGCAAGAAATAGTCTGATTGCCTCCAACCTTGCAACTAGGGCATAAGTTTCATCAAAGTCTATCCCTTCAACTTGTGAGTAACCTTTTGCTACAAGTCTGGCTTTATTCCGGACAATATTTCCATCTTCATCAAGCTTGTTTCTAAAAACCCATTTAGTTTTGATTATGTTGACATGATCTGGCTTGTCTATTAAATCCCAAACTTGATTTCTCTCAAATTCGTTGAGTTCTTCTTGCATAGCCAAAATCCAATCTGGATTGTTTAAAGCTTCTTCAATTTCTTTAGGTTCAGACAGAGACAAAAAGCAAGCTATCATAGCATGTAGTTGATGTCTTGTCCGAACTCCAGCTTGAAAATCACCTATCACCTGTTCTTCAGGGTGATCACTCATCCATTGATGTACTGGGGTTGCATCAAAGGGTCTTCGTTTTGTTGAACTGGTTCTTCTTGACCTTGATCATTTTTAGTTGGATCAGTTTCTTCTTGTTGTTCAATTGCGAGTTATTCGCGGCAAGCGAGGATCGATTCTCGATCGAAGAATCGAGATCCTTAATCTTCCAATATCAATGGCCCGATTCAGAGTCTTATCGACTTAAGGTGGCGGTTCTTCCTTGTCTTCAATTGTGTCTCCAGTAAATTTTGGTTCATAAAAAACCACATGTATAGATTCTTCATGCTTGAGTATTCGCTTGTTTAACACTCTGAAAGCTTTACTGACACTTGAGTAGCCCAGAAATATTCCTTCATCAGCTTTGGGCTGAAAAACATTGAGTTGATCCTTACCATTATTATGAACAAAACATTTACTTCCTAAGGCATGAAATATGAGACATTTGGTTTTCTTCCATTCCAAATCTCATAAGGTGTCCTTTCATGTCTCTTGTTCATGAGAGCTCAATTCCGAGTATAGCAAGCTGTATTTATAGCTTCTACCCAATATCTTTCTGGTAGTTTAGATTCACAGATCATTGTCCTTCCAGCTTCTTTGAGTGTTCTATTCCTCCTTTCAGCTACTCCATTCCGTTAAGGTGTTTCTGTAGCTGCAAGCTGGTGTAATACTCCGTTTTCTCCACAATATTGAATGATTATGATGTTGAGAAATTCTGTTTCTTTGTCAGATCTAATCTTGACTACTGTAACACTTTTCTGATTCTAGAGTCTCTTGAGAAGTTCTGTCAGTTGTTGCTTAGTTTCACTCTTCTTTGTCATGAAGATAACCCAAGTATATCTTGAAAATTCATCAACTACCACCAAGGTGTATTTCTTTCCACTAACACTAATTGGTGTAATTGGTCCAAATAAGTCCATATGCATCAGTTCTAAAACTCTGTTTGTTGAATGCTGAGACTTAGTCTTGAAATTTTCTTTTGTTTGTTTTCCTTCCTGACATGCATCACACAAGCGGTCTTTCTTGTATGTCATCTTTGGTAGTCCAATTACCAAGTTCTTCTTGACTAGTAAGTTGATATCATCAAAATTTAGGTGACTCAGTTTCTTGTGCCACAACCAACTGAGTTCTGACTTGGTGTGCACAATTAAACAAGTTTCTAAAACTGTTTTAGACCAATCAACAACATACATGTTCTCTTCCCTTCTTCCGGCAAGAAGTACTTGGAAAGTTGTTTCGCTGACGACAATGCAGAAATCCTTATCAAAAGTTACTTTGTATCCCATATCGCAGAATTGACTTGTGCTGAGTAGGTTCTAGTGAAGTCCTTCCACATAAGATACATTCTTGATTATGAGTCCAATTCTGATTAAATTTCCATAACCTTTTGTCTAACCGGGTCTATCTTTACTTTCAAAGTTCACTCTTGGTCCATCTTTAGCTACAAAATCAGTGAGACAGTCCTTGCTCTTTGTCATGTGTCTAGAGCAACCACTGTCAAAGTACCAAATATCCTGCAAAACAAATTAAAATGCTTTAGGTACCCAAATCTGTTTGGGTCCATGGTGGTCAATTGTCAGTACAACTCTGGGTATATTCCATAAGGTTTTCTCTGGAAATTGTTGCACTTATTTTCATATATATAAGCCACAGTTCCATAATATCTTTTCCTAGATCGTGTCTCATTTATATGATTTCTCAGATCTTCTAGTTGAAACTGATTTCCAAAATGCCTCCTATTATTAAAAGCTGAATAATAATCATCATTCCTTTTGTACTGAGGTATAGACTAACCTTTGTACTGAGACTTTTGACGAGAAATGGGATAAGTTCTCTGCTGAGTCTTGGACTAAAACTTGTAATAAGTTTTCTTTCTAGAAAGATTGTTCCTATCAGTTTTAATAGTAGGTTCAGTAAAATTCCAATCAACATCAGTGGGGTATAATCTGCCTTTCCCCCTTGATGTGTAAATCTTTGAATGATTGAAATTCTTAGATTTACTCTGATTATAATTTCTCTAGTTCTTGACTTGATCAATTTTTGTAGATCTTGTAGTTGATCTACCATTTCTGTTTTCTTGAGGTACAGCTGATCTACCTTTTGATTACCTTTGTTGGCAGGTACAACTGTCTTCTTAGAAAACTGAGTTGTCTTATGTGAGGCTGACTTTACTCGTTCAACAATTTTTCTCAGTCTGTGGAAGTTGCTCAACTACAAACTTAATACCAGTTTTGATATTAGGTTCAGCAGCTTTTCTAGTTCCCTCCTTAGAAGATTGTTGTGTATCAAATCCTAAGATAGTTCTGTCTCTATATGGCTTACCTGATTTGAATCCAGTAGCTGAACTTGATTGAGCAAAAGATTCGATTGTTTGCTTGATGCGATGCGAGTGTCGATCTTGATTCTTCCCTTTATCAGTTCTAGTCAGTTTCATCATGTTTAGTTCAGACTTCAATCTTTCAACTTCAAGAATTAGAGCTTCTTTCTTAGCGTTAATTGATTCATAGCCAGCTTGGATGGTTACCAGCTGATTCATCAATTCGTCAAGTGTTACTTCTAATTCCATATTTATTGGATTGGATTCAGCAGTCGAAGAACATGTATTTTGCATGGAAATCTGAGTTGAGGAATATTTAGAGTTAGATTCACATACTTCACTTGGATCCTCCATATGAGCCATTAGAGCTGTGTCATCTGATAATCTTTCAATGCCAGCTTCATAGTCTGACTCATCTCTGGCTAAAAGTGCTCTTCTGCTAGTTCTTCGTTGCTAAGTCTGCTTGCCAGTCAGCTCTGGACATTCAACTTTGTAGTGTCTAGGCTTTTTACAGTTGAAGTAGAGATACTCATCGTCTTTTCTCTTTTCAGGAGTCTTCTTGATAAAATTCTAAGTGACTGGATGTCCACTCTTCATTCTTTGAATTCTATTCATCATTAGAGCCATCTACTCTTCCATCTCATCTAATTGCTGAAGATTGTTAGATGAGGTTTCTTGATTTTCATTTGAGGTTGCTGCCAGAGCTGTTGTTTTAGGTTCCTCTAGAGCCTTGATTATTGCAGCTGTGCTTGTGAAATCCTTGCTTAATTCATAAGCCTTCAGGTCTGAGAAGATTTTGAAGGAATCTTCTATATCAAGTCTTCTTCATTCTTCTATTGCTGTGACCTTCATCTTTCAGCACATGGGTAAAGCCTTCAAGATTCTTGTGTTGATCTCTTTCTTGGTATACTCGATCTTGAGTAATGCCAATTCATCCATTATGCCACTGAATCTTGTTTCCATCTAATCAACATTCTCGCCTGACTTTATCTTGAAATTCTCAAACTTTTGTTTTGCCACTAAGATCTTATTTTCTTTGATGGAGTCAGTTCCTTCACAAACCAATTGAAGTTTCTCCCACATTTCTTTTGCAGTGGTGCAATATTTGACCTTCAGATACATATTGCTGTCAAGAGTTCCGAGTATGATATCCATGGCAACATTGTTCAGGTTGTTTCTCTTCCGGTCATCACTGGTCCAATCGCTTTTGGGCTTTGGAACTCTAACTTGTTCACCATTGACAATTTGCATGTGAGTGATCTGGATAGGTCCATCAGTGAGTACGTCTATCATCTCATCATGAGAGGCTGCTAGAAAGGCCTGCAAACGACGTTTGTATTCATCAAATCTGTCCATGTTGCACATTAGCATCTGTATTACATACTGATTGTTATCCATTGTGAGAGTGAATGAAAACTGGATTATGCAAAGATTGGAAACTGAAAGACTAAGCTTTTTTAGGAGATCAACTAGAGGAGATAATTAGAGCAGGTGAGTTTTCAACAATAGCTTGTCAAAGAACACTGCTCCGATACCAATTATTGGTCCATTGGAAAGGCTAACACAAGTTTAGAGGGGAGGGGGGTAAATAAACTTGTCACCAAAAACTAGATTATTACAATTAAGGTTCAGTTTTAAATTGTGTGGAGTTAAGCTGACAAAGCTGAGTCTAAGTCAAACTGGCTTATAACAAAACTGAGTCAACCGGCAGCGGATATAAGTTTTAGCCTTTATCTGGATCTTGTTGATTCTATAAGAAAAAGCTGAATATGCAAAACTGAATTCTGATGAATGTCAGTTTGTGAGCTGTGTATGCACATAACAATCAGTTTCAGTATGATGCATAAATAAATATAAATGCTGTAAAAATAAATAACAGAATGAAAACGCGTAAAGTAAGTAGAGCAAGAATTATAGTGGTTCCAAGTGGTGCAATCCTGTCAGTCCACTCTTCCCCTGTGTTGTAGGAGGAAAATTCCACTAGAACTCCTTGAGGTACGCTGTTACAAAAAGTCCTAAACGATAGTCCTTGACTAATCCCTAGTGTCACTATCTAAACAACTAAAGAACAGGTTGGATTGCTGCTCTTCAACTGCTTGAACCACTGGTCCTTAGAGGGTTGTGTTGCCTCTTCACTAGCTACCACCACAAAAACAATCTACCCGACTGCAAATGACAACTGTCCTTGGCAACTCCTTGACCAAATTGTTTCACAGTCTAAACCTTTGATTAAGAATCAAAGTTGGGCTGAGAATCAATAAATTGATTCTTGCTTGTGGTTCTTCAAAGTGTCGAAATCTGGATATGATCGATGTCGCGAACACTTGAAGAAATCTAGATATGATCTTGGTGAGTGCAGATATTGATAGCAATGAACTAGACTTTTGCACAAAAATACTTGTAATCTTCTTAATTTCGTGTTTGATCCTTGATGCCAAGTCCTCTATTTATAGTGTGAGGTCCAACGTTCATCTTGCTTAAATTTGAATTGTATCAACGTCTATATTTTCATGTGTCAAGTGTCAGTGACCATTCTAACATGTCAGTTCTTCATTTAATAGAAATCCTTAATTTATAATGTTCGAGTGTACTTTCAGTTGCTTGGATGGCTCACTATAAAACTTAGTGTCTTGTTCAGTTTTATACTGAGTGTGACAATTTTCGGTTTGTTAACTGACTTAGAGCATTAAATTGAGTTTTTACTCTTCTTCAAAATTTCAGTACTCTATTTATCTGATTTTATGTGACTGAATCAGATTACACCATTCCTTATACAGATCATCTAAGATATCATTGTACTTATGATACTTAGGTCTTCTTTCAAGATCCATAAATTCAGTTCAGGACATTACAGACTTACCTGAATTCTAACTTTACAGTCTCGGCTAAAATCTTCATAACTGAGTTTGAACCCTCAGTTCTTCAATCTTCTTCAACTGAGTTTGCGTCCCTCAGTTCTTCAATACTGAGTTTGCTCCCTCAGCCTTCAGTTCTAGATAAGTCAACCGAGTCTGTGTCCCTCAACGAACTTATCTTCTTCAGTTCTGAGTAAACTTCAGTTCTAGGTGTACATCTTCAGTTTTGTGTCAAGTTCCGGATTTCTAAATGATTTCCAGTTTTCAGTTTTATGACACTTCTATCTATTACAATGCTTGTCTGATATAACCTATACAATTATCAGACTCTAGTAAAACTTATACATTCAGTTCTAGACATCTTTTAGCCTTTCACTATAACTGCTAGTTTCAACACTTCATCAATGGGGTGTAAACAAACAAGTACTTAAATGAGATGAATCATCATCAAAACTAAATTTTATTTCCAATAATAATAAAGCCAGTTGTATATTTGAACTTTTACACTGTGATTTA
Source organism: Gentiana macrophylla (assembly GCA_026214975.1). Taxonomy (NCBI): domain Eukaryota; kingdom Viridiplantae; phylum Streptophyta; class Magnoliopsida; order Gentianales; family Gentianaceae; genus Gentiana; species Gentiana macrophylla. The sequence goes on from CM047806.1 coordinate 110,085,022, forward strand.
TGGGCACAAAATACCCTCTTCGAGTGGGGCACATTATTTTTTGACATTAGTGGACGATTTTTCTAGAGCAGTTTGTGCAAAAACCTGAAAATCCAAGAAGGGTATAATTGTAAAGAGGGAAATTTTTTTTTATTTTTCCTATTTATTATTAGACCTAAAAGATTTAACTAAAAAGGTTTTTAACAAAATATGTTAAAGGGGATATTAATTAGGGTATTTAAAGGAAATAATACCCAAAATTAAATCATTAGTCAGAATGTCAGTTATCTGAATTCTGAAAAAGGGCCAATGCATTCTGAGAGGAAAAAGGGGAAGAACGCAATTTTCCAATCCGGGGTTGATCAGTTGAGTTTTTGTGCAGAAAATAGTAGAAGGTTTTGATCACCGCGAGGAGATGATCGTTTCTATACAAACGGTTCGATAAACGGTAAGAATTCCCTTTTAGCCCTAGTTAGATTTCCTGCGTTCTTGAGGTTTGAATATGTGTTTCTGAGTTTGGGAAGTTGCCTAATCGTAGCTCGTATTTGATTATCATAGGTGAATCATAGAAGGGTTTGGTGTTGAGGATTTCAAGCTTTTTACAACCTTTTGATTTCGTTTTTTTGCTCACAAAAGGATCAACGGTAAGGGGGTGTTCTTAAACGGTGTTTGTGTGCGTTTGATGTTGATAAAAGTGCAGGTTTTGAGGAGGAATAAGGTTGGAAACGACCAGAACGAGGTATGTGATCGAAACGGACTGATTTCAAGCTTCAGCCAGTCAATGCGTGCGCATTGACATACCATAAACTTGGGACCTGGGACCATATCGATCAATGCATGCGCATTGAAAAGAATGCGTGCGCATTGTGCCCCAGAACATGAACAGAATGCTCTAGAATGACCAATGCGTGCGCATTGAGGAGCAATGCATGCGCATTGCATGAACAGGATGTAAGTCTTGTTTACAACATGCAGAATGCGTGCGCATTGAAGGGGAATGCGTGCGCGTTCACCCAGTTTTCCCTTTTCATGTATTTTATGAATGTTTAATTGGTTTGCATGCCTATGATGGCATTCTATGATATTTTACAATGTCTAACATCGACTTCTGGTAGCCTTGGTTCGGCACCACAACTGAGACCCTCTGCAGGGAGAAGGTGGAAGCACCGGAAGGCTTTGTTTAGGCCTTGTGGGACATTGACTTAGTAGTCATTGATCATTTACAACGTGTTAGGTAGTGTAACTAGATGTATAGGACTAGAAGTCCCTAAAGAGCCTTATACGTGAATGAACCAGGTGGTTAGAACTTAACTCGTAAATACATATGTGGTTGTCTAAAAGCTAAAATGTCAATATCATTGGTAAGGCACGTTTCTAAATCGAAGCATGGGATTCTTACAACCCTTTTGAGTTATGTGTCAAGGGACAATGTGTAACTTCCCACATGGAGACCTAAGTCCATGCCCCCTTGAGAGTGCTTAATATGTCTCGATGCATTCTCACCAAGCACAGTGTCCTTCGATATTAGTGTAACAAACTTATGTGCGTGAGGTTATACTATGTGATCTAGTAGAGGGTGAGAGAGATCTCAATGCAACCTATGTGGTAGAGTTTGTAGAATTTAATTGTCATATGTGATATATATCTCTTATATATTGTATGTAGCCATTTCTTCTACCCTTTACTAAGTACGTAAGTACTTACGCATTCTCTTTCTTTTGTCCACAACTGAGAAGGTGATTATCAGGACGACGATGAGTACGGATACGACGACGGTAATGACGGAGCTGAGGTTTAAGCTCAAGAGGATGGACATTTAATCTTTTTATGCTTTTTCTTTTAAACTGTTTTGATAGACGATCTTTTAGTGTCTTTTCTATTTATTTGAGGATGTAATAAAGTAAACAACATTTATTTCGTTGTTTTGTCGTTTCACTTTCCTAGACGTAGATTTTGGGACTTGTTGATCCTTTTGATTGTCGTTTGACTTTCTATTCCGAGTAATCTTTAGATTTTATTTATTTCGCTTTTACTCTGATTGATTGTTACGAGGGTTATGTATATATTAATTTTGATTTATTAAAAGTTAATATATGCATGCCGGGCGTTCTTGACGGATAAGTACTCGGTATCCGAAACGGGGCACCACAGTTTGGGTTTATCTGTTGCATTCAAAAACTGAAGTAACTAAGGCTTCTTGTTCTTTTATTTCCATGATTGAACGGCAATTTGACACAAAGATTAAAGTCATTATAAGCGATAACGGAACTGAGTTTCGCACTATGTTAGATTATTTTGATGCTAATGGGATTATTTTTCAAATGTGGTGTGTTGGAACGCCTCAACAAAACGGGCGAGTTGAACGTAAACATCAACACATTCTTAATGTAGGACGGGCTTTGATGTTTCAAGGAAATTTACCAATTAATTTTTGGGGCGAGTGTATTCTCGGCGTTGTCCATTTGATAAATCATACCTCTTCGGATTGTTGCAAGATAGAACGCCATTTGAGATTCTCATTGGCACAGAACCCGAGTTTGGCCACTTCTGCGTTTTTGGCTGTCTCTGCTTTGCTCACAACCAAAAATCCAAGGGTAATAAGTTTGATTCACGAAGCCGTAAATGTGTTTTTATCGGAAATCCTAGGGACAAAAAGGGTTGGAAATTATATGATCTCGCTACCGGTGAAATTTTTGTTTCTCGTGACGTCAAGTTCCATGAATCTGAATTTCCCTTTCACGACAGGGAACTTGGGCTGACTATTGAACAATCACCAGCCCTACCACAATTCCCCATGTGGATGACGATTTTCTCGATGAACTTGCGTATGTTTTGGATGAACGGGATATTGAACCACATTTGGATAAGGCCCCGGTTACGGGTGTGGACGTTGAAAATACTGTTGATCCAGCTCCCACCGAGGCCCTAGCCGAACCTTTAGGCCGTGGATTGTGCGATAAACGACCTCCGGAATGGCACAAACACTGTGTTACACACACTGTTCGGGAATTGAGTCCGTCCTCGCCTCATCCTATCAAACTGGTCCCTCAGGTACACCTTATTCTATAGCACACTTTGTGAATTGTGAAAAAATTTATGCGCGACACAGTATATTCCTTGCAGCTATAACTACAGGTTTTGAACCACATACTTTTAATAAGGCGATGAAAGACACGGGTTGGCAAGAGCTATGAAACAAAAGATTACTACTCTTGAAAACAATGGCACCTGGAAATGGCTGACCTGCCCCTTGGAAAGAAAGCACTTGGCTGCAATAGGTGTATAAAATCAAATACCGAGCTGATGGGGATGTTGAACGTTTAAAAGCTCGCCTTGTTATTTTTTGTAATCATCAGATTGAAGGGATTGATTACGGTGAAACTTTTGCTCGTGTGGGTAAAATGGTCACAGTTCGGGTCTTTCTGGCTATCGCAGCGGCAAAGAACTAGGAATTGCATCAGATGGATGTGCACAACGCGTTCCTACACGAGGACTTGGACGAGGAGGTGTACATGAAATTACCCCCTGGCTTTACGGTTAATCGGCCTGGTAGGGTGTGTCGATTGAAAAAGTCTTTGTATGGCTTGAAGCAGGCTCCTCGATGTTGGTTCGCCAAGCTCGCTGCATCTTTAAAACAATATGGCTTTCGCTAGTCCTACTCGGATTACTCTCTTTTCACCCTTACGCAAGGTCATGTGCAACTTAATGTCCTTGTTTACGTTGACGATTTGATCATCTTGGGTAATGACGCTTCCGCTCTTGCCTTCTTTAAAAAGTACCTGAGTGCGTGCTTTCAAATGAAAGATCTCAGACCTCTTAAGTACTTTCTGGGCATTGAGGTTGCCTGTAGCCCGGAAGGAATTTTCCTCTGTCAGCGAAAATACACACTTGATATTCTCACCGATGTGGGTGTTTTAGATGCTAAACCGGTAGACTTTCCTATTGAGCAAAATCACTGTCTCGCCCTTGCAGCTGGCACTTTACTTGAAGACCTGGGGCGTTATCGACGGCTTATTGGTCGTCTCATCTACTTATCATTCACGCGGCCTGACTTGGCCTACACTGTCCACATTCTAGCTCAATTTATGCAGGCTCCCCGTCAGGAACATTGGGACGCCGCTCTCCGGACCGTGCATTATTTTAAGAAGTGTCCGGGTCAAGGCATTTTGCTCCGTGGTGATTGTGAACTTTTTTTAACTGGTTGGTGTGATTCAGATTAGGCCAGTTTCCCCTTGACATGCCGCTCTCTGACCGGTTGGATTGTGTTTCTTGGGTCTTCACCGGTGTCTTGGAAGACCAAGAAGCAACACACTGTTTCTCGTTCATCTACTGAAGCCGAGTATCGATCGATGGCAGCGCTTACCTCCTAATTAAAGTGGTTGAAAGCCTTGCTTGCTGGCTTAGGGGTGGATCATCCTCGTGCGATGGACTTATTTTGTGATAGCAAGTCTGCACTCCATATTGCATAGAATATGGTGTTTCACGAATGCACGAAACACATCGAAATTGACTGCCACTATGTTTAGGATGCGGTCCATGACGGCATGATCATTCCCCGTCACGTGTCCACCAATGAGCAACTGGCTGACATTTTTACCAAGGCGTTGGGCAAACGACAATTCTTGTATTTACTTAGCAAGTTGGGCATTTGTGACCTGCATGTTCCAACTTGAGAGTGTGTTACGGAATATATTTATGGAATATATTTATTTTAGGAAAGTAAATATTGTGTAATATTTCTCATTTACTACGGTATTGATTCTAACGATTCCGGGCATGATTAGTAGCCCCAGTTCCGATGTAATTTGTATATTTATAGTGTCATATACTGAATGAAAGGATACATAGAAAATTTCCCAAAACTTTGTCATATAAGGTCGAGGCCTTTGGACAAAAGGTCTTTCCGTGACGGTGTTCCAGACTTAATTTTTCTGTTTAGAAACATTTATTCCACATTATGTGATTGCTTGTTCAATAACGTGCTTGTACATACTTTCTTGTCGTTGTTTAAAATGAAGAAGAAACAAAGAAACAAGAAAGTAAAAAAAAAAAAGGGAAGTATTGTGATTCTTCGTCGTTAAAACAATAAAATCATAAAAGGATTGGTAACCTTTTTTTCCTTATTCTTCGAAAGATATGATTTAAAATGTAAAATTCTTTTTGGCTATAATAATAAAATTGTAGGTTTTGTTTTACGGATTCGAAATATATAAACATACATATACTTTTTGTCACCTGAAACTTCCTGAGTTTGAGGATACAAAATATATCACAGAAAGATATGTTTGTGGACTACGACATTTATCATTGAGTCAATACCTTGACATGAAATTGTAGGTTTACTGTTTATTTGTAATACATATATAAAAAAATTTAATAATCAACAAACAAGTTGTTTTTGTTCCCATAGGTTTTTACTTTATATTTAATGTAAAATGTGTAATGTTATCCTTCCAAATCACTTTTATACCTACATAAAATTCTTAAAATCAGCATTGATGATAAAATATGTAAGTGGATGTAAAAGTGCTAAAAGTGAGCCTTCCTTTAGCTTCCTCCGCGGCGTTGTTTTTCTTTTATTATTGTTAAAGCAAAAAACAAGAATTTTGGCGCATATAATTGCTGTTGTCTGCAAATATATATATATATATATATATATATATATATATATATATATATTATTTTTATGGAATTTTTGCTTGACTCCACTCCACGTATATCATACGTAGATACGTACTACCAAAAAATTTCACCTTATGCTGTTAACAACAATCAACATCTGCCTCCACTTTTGTAATATCCCTCAAAAAGCTCAGTCAGCTTTATTTTGATTGTGACAAAATCAAATAATTTTTAGTTAGGTCATGAAATCTATGAAATTCCACTAAACTTTTTTAATTTCTCGTGCGCTTTGATGAGCTAATAGTGACAATTTCAAATCTGTTAAAGATGCTTTTGGCCAAGGATAAGAAGGTTACATTAATCATGACAATTTCGTATAATTTCTTAATATAAAGCTATCCTTGAATTTTGTATTGAGTAACTCCTTATAAACAACATACAATATAACAAACGGGTCAATGACTGCTTCGAATTCATATTAGTTAATATAACATATTAATAGGAAAATTATATTATACGTTATAGCGAAGATCATCAAACATTTCTTTCTTTATGGAGATCCTCATGATTGAGCATTCTGAGATTGTCCTAAGAAATTATCTGAGCACTAGCAATATGTATGGTTGAGATCAGTGACGGAACCAGGAATTGGTGATCAGGTGGGCTAATTGACTATATTTGTATCATCGGGTGGACTGATTAAGACAACCAACTATTTTGCACTGAATTGTATAAGGTTTTTTGTGTACCGAAAATAAAAACTGAGCGGATAATGTTTGTGGTATGTAGTCTTGTTACACAAAATTTCGCCTTTTACTTATATTTCCCAAAGCATAACCCCTGCCATAACTTTCAAAACCCTAATCTATTAATGTAGGCTTTATTCATTGATGGGACTTTCACCCTGTGATTAATTAACAACTCTCCAATGGGCAATGGCTATTATTAAATTATTATTTATATAACATGATTCATGTCCATAGCATGAAAAAGCGTTGTGACCTTTAATTAGCACAAAGATGAAGTGATTAATTAGTGCATGCAAGATGAAGTGGAATCTGATGTAAATTTGTAATGTGTTGAAAAAAAGGTTGAATAACTTTTTGAAGGACAGAATATTTACTTTAACCACATAGTGTATATCATGTGAAAACAAAGCTATTGATTTGATAATGCATTATAAGAGCAATTGCATTTCAGAGTCATAATTAATTAGGTTAAAATTTGACGACAAAGTCATGAGCGGAAAGTTGGGCTTTAATATTAGGTCTTTACTTTTTCAATTCAACATAGAGAACATAAAAAATAAAAAAATAAAAAGAGATTTACAAATAAGTAAATAAAAACAACATGTCAAAAAGACGAGGAAAATAGAAATGTAGAGGGCTGTTTATAACATTTAATGGGTCCGGGATAAAAATTAAAGAAAAGCCCTTTTGTACTAACAAAATTAATTTCCATATGAGCCAAATCATGCTGATGATGCCCGGAATAATCCTTACCACGTGTCGTTCGTACCATGGCCAAATAATAAATTAAGATAGAGAAACTGCAACATTAAGGGCCAGGACCCTCACTTTATGCCTAAGGACAGATCTGAACCCTAGGTGGGAGGTCTTACCCGTTCTTCCGAACAGCATCACCGCAGGTCGGCTAGGTTGCTAGGGAGCTTGGGTCTATGTAGTACAGGCCGAGTCGGTTTAGAGAGGCTCGACGCAGGTCGGCCAGAGCCTTTCTTATCTAATTTACGTACATGTGTAAAATATACGATAATTATGAGAAGATTATAATGATCATTCTCCCATTAGGACTCTGATCCTATCATTAAATGTCATTTAAATAACTGCAATTATCTCCTAAAAATAAAGGATAGATACGAAAAATCCCCAATCCTTAAAGGACAAGAAAACCGGACGAGATGTCCTCTATATAAACAATCCCAAAACTACGAATAGACTTGATTCCAATACAGACTTTGGATACGTATGCTAATCCACTTGACTTGCTTACACATTTGTTAAAACATGTAATTTTGTGCCCATATTATAATGAGTTATTGGCATGAGAAAAATTATGGTGCAACATTTTTTTTTGAGGAAAATTATGGTGCAACATGAGAGTGCGAGTTATATCAAGTGAGAAATTATGGAGCAGCATGTATGTGTGAGTTATATCAAGTGGAAGTATATATAATTAATTCTTACACTCTCACACACATAGTAGTTGTGTGTTTGAGTACGGGAATGGATCCTCTCAAGTACTTAAGGGTAAAGTGTATTTGTTTTTACACATTATCATTAAAACGACGTTGTTTGGAAAAAATAAATAGACGGTTAGATGATTTTCATATTTTGGGTGTGTGGTTAGATCACTCCTACTTGAGAGAATACTCCCTCAAGTGTTTGAGAGGATCCTATTCTGTTTGGGTACTCGATTTGGATGCATCACATCAATCCATTTGATATAACCCACAAATAACTATTATACAATGACTCTCCTCTCTGGCCGGTCGTCTTGCCCGGGCCCAAGGCACGCCGACCTCACATATTTATGATCACTGCTTTTTTTTTCTTCATCGTATCATGCATTATATGGTATTATGGTGGATGAGTCACTGTGTACAAATCAATAAAATTCAGTATATATTAAATTCATCTCTTTTATACAATATGTTTGTCAAAGCAAATGTAAAGGAAATATAAGGCCCAAAAAAAGGTGGATTTTGAAGTTAAACAACAATACCTATTAGGGGAGAATAATTCTCTGGATTCGCTGCTCAAAAGCAAAACTAAATTTGAAAGATCTTAGATCTGGACACCATCAGGCATCAGCCATATTGGGGTTGCATGTTGTTAGAGTATCTTTCATTTTTTGAGTCAAAATCGTGTCATTCTGTTCTTTTGTGCTTGTTTTGTTTCACTTAGGATTCTTGCTGTGTGTACAACATGCTGTACACACACAGGCCCATGGTGTATTTGTTTTCATTTATTTAGTTTTTGTAGGAAATTCCTGATCTACTGTTAAAGTGTCCCACATTGGGAAATTGTGGTTGTTTCACCACCATATTAAGAGATGGACTTCCCTCACCTCACAACCTAGGTTTTGGGGATGAGACCCCTCCTCTTATATGGGTTTGGTCTAGATTTTCCATATGGTATCAGAGACACCCTTTATTGTGCAAGTGTTGGGCCTATTTGTTGGCCTTGTGTACCCGACCTACACTTGAGGGGGATGTTAAAGTGTCCCACATTGGGAAATTGTGGTTGTTTCACCACCATATTAAGATATGGACTTCCCTCACATCACAATATAAGTTTTGGGGATGAGGTCCCTCCTCTTATATGGGTTAGGGCCTATGTTTTCCACATCTACCATGCTGTACACACAGGCCAATGGTGTATTTATTTCCATTTCTTCATTTAGTTTATGTAGGAAATTCCTAATCTACCCTCCCAAACACTATCATAGCAGACATGCTGTAAAAGGAGTACATCAAAAACCTTATATAGTTCAGTCTAACACAGATAATTGTTTTCATCCAGCCCACCCGATCATACAAATATAATCCATTAGCTCACCCAACCAAAAATTCTTGGTTCCGTCCCTGATTACATCAGTGGATCTCAGAATATATATATATCAAGAATTATAAAGGGAATTACGCACTAGATTTATTAGATAATAAACATCAGGATTTTCTCCCGTATGTCTTGGCAGGTTGGAAACAAAGTGTTGCGAAATTTCAAATGGACGACGGATTTCCACGTGGATAAGGAACGTTCTATTGTTTTTGTTTGGATTTCTTTACCGAAATCACCTATCCATCTCACGAATAAGACGTTTATTTTTACTATGATGTCAACCTTGGGTACACAATCCTCTCCGTATCGACGCAACTTTTGCCGATTTAAGGAGGCCTTCGTTAGCAAGAGTTCAAATCAAAGTGGACATATTAAAAACTTAATTATGGCATGTTTGTTAAGCAAGATTGAAATGGAATGGAATAAAGTCATAAAAATTGAATGTAATAAACTCATTCCATAAATGCGTTAGGAATTTGAAAGAATAGAAAGAAACAAATTATAAAAAGGTCGCACATTGAGTAATGAGTAATGACGATAGTGAATTAAAGTTGGGTGGGGTGGGCTAGGGTAGGATATTGTGCATAAAGTGTTAGGAAATCTACGCGGGAACGCAGCAGAATTCAAAAATTTATTTCCTTTGACCAGGATCGACTTCGTTTAAACAACAAGCATAAAAGCTAGTACATAGTGGTTACCTTGCTTGATCTAAAAGATCGACGCTTTGACCGTCTAAAGAGAGTAGTGGTGCACGGAGCCGCCAAAGCGTTCGGCCTCTACCGCTAGTCCACACGACCAACCCGCCGGAATCCACCATTGGATTGCTACTAGAAAATTCCGGCTGCTAGACCGTCCTTTTCCTTCTCTCTAATCTCTCTCTAAGAACCTCTCTATTTTTCACAAGAACTATTAGCTCTTGGAATTATGATGTACAAAAGAGCCAGCCAACCCCTTTCTTATATAGGGTAAGTGGCGCCACTTATGTCTCCCAATCTGATTGAGATTAGCTTCCTAGTAGATTGAGAAGAAATAAAACATTTTCTTAATAAAATAAGGAAAATCCCTTTGAATTAATTTATCTCATTTAATATTCAATATCTTATATTAAATATATTTCCAAGATATATATTGACAATATCTTATATTGAATATATCTTTATCTTATTATTATAAATCTATTTTTCCAAAATCAATTAATAACTAATATTAATATTATGAAAATCTTATTAATTAAATTGCACATTTCAAATGTATCGAATACACAATGAATATGGCGCCTCTTCCCACTAATTTGGGAATTGAGATTTTCTTTAATCAATATAATACTATGATTAATTAATTTACAAAATACATGTATATCATATATATGTATATATGTATATATATATATATATATATATATATATGTATATATATATATATATGTATATATATGTATATATATATATATATATATATATATATATATATATATATATATATATATATATATATATATATATATATATATATATATATATATATATATATATATGTATGTATATATGTATATATATATATTTATATATTTGAAATATACATATCAATATACATATTTAATTAATCAACGTAATTAATATCTTGTATTTAATTTATAATAAATAAATACCACCATATTAATTTACCACTATAACCTTTATAGCATGAGATGAATTCTTTCTTTATTTGGTCATCAACTATAACCACATTTTAATCCGGCTAGGTTCATATGTGTGACCCGATAGGCTTCCAAATATGTTGGATGTAGACACAAAATGCAAATTACGAAAATACTCTTCATGCCTAACGATCATGAGATATCGTCTAGAAACATACCGTGACCCCCAATCATCGGAAGAGTCAAATGCAATGACTATCGCTGTAATAATATCCATACGGTCGTTTGTCGAGTGTCAAGCACGACTGTATCATATAATCTGTATATCATTCTCTCTCGAAGTAACTCATTTACTTCCACTTTGAAAATATTCACGAAAGTAAGACATTCCTTATAAGAAGGCCCTTTCGGATATTCACCCTATTGATAAAGTACGCGATTTTCGGACGACCAAACATGTATACTCCGCATGCTTCAGTATCACACCCAATCACTACCGCTTGATCGCCCCATGGCTAGGGGAAACCTCAATTGTGTCAAAGCATGACAATCCACACCGTGATGCCATGTAGACTCCGGTCCTAAGGATAATTACACAACCGTCACATAGTGTGACACTTAACAGTGTAAGTGGGGCATTCTCTAATACACGTCCACGTACAGTCCAAGTGTCTCTACACTTCGATAGACGAGATATATCTCTGCCCTTAAAGACAAAAGACATCCAATACGTGCTAGCCTGTTCGTACTATCAATGCCCTGTTTAATAGTACATCAGCCTAGAGACATTTAAGTATCAAACTTATTAAAGTGATTAGAGATCTTATCAACCATAATCGTCTATCATGGTTTCTCTATCACAATTTAATACTAAGGACGTTATCATATAACAATTCACAATTGGTTCTATAAAAGAACAAATATATGACAACAGAAAATCCATTTAATATATGTATAAACATAAAGAAATAGTAGAAATGATCCGACTCAGTCGGATCCGGTCCAACCCGATTGGGTTTAGGACACTATTTCAACAATCTCCCACTTGGCCTAAAACCAATCACTCGTACACACAAGACCAAGTTGAAACACAAGAATCTCATACAATACTCGCAACCAGCCCTAGCCATGAACGGATCGCTATCTTTGGGGACTCAGACTATCTTCATATCATGATCCAAATGACCAAGTCATAGGAACCACCTCAGCACACACGAGACCCTGGTCCTTGCTTCAAGCAATAAATCCACTTATTATATCAGCTATATAGAAAAGGTGGAAGAACCGCAAAAGGTTCAGGAATTAACCGCATATGGTTCAGGAATGAACCTCATAGACTCATGTACTGCTCCCGCTGCGCCTCCAAGGCCACTACTGTGCTTTGGCTAAGTTGTAGAATTTACAGCGACCCATAGCCAAAAACATTTCCAGCTCACTGTATCACCTATTCAAAGTGATTCCAAACCCATACTGTAGCTCCCACTCGCCTTCATAAGACTCAGGATATACGTTTGTATAACTATGTTTATCTGATTCCTAGTTTTGATAAACTTGGAAACCATCCTTAACGTGTTTAAGGATATTCTCAACATTCATCAGATTTACTTTCATACTTGCTCATGACTCTTCATTGACTATGAACATCTGACATTACTTTTATGATGGTTCATATTGCAGTAGCAAAGGAAACCTTCCATAAGCATCATCTTTCACCTCATTTTTAGGACTAACGTCCTAACATAGATAGATTTTGAGAACACCGGCTAGCAGTATCCCCCGTCGCAACCTATGCTAAACTCTTTTAGCATCACATCTATATAGGTACACTATAAACTAACAGCAGTTAAATCTATAATTATAGATTCTTATTTCGAAAAATAAGAACTGCTAATCTAAGTGCTTTCTTAAAAACCTTGAACTACCAAACATTAATTGACTATGACATGGGGTGATAATTCCCGAGAGAGATATCCAATACCTTACTCAAAAATTATAACACACTCCTACTATCCATCTTGCACATTGGGCATATCCCTTCTTTTGACCAAATCAAACTCCTTTGATTATCAAACAAAGAAATTGTCTAGAGAAACTTGTTCGAGCCCATAAATGGATATCGTGGGCTCACATATCATGTTATCGTCTATGAACATCGGGCTGTTTGCCCAACGTCTTCAACACTATCATATAGCCATGATATGAAGTTATAACAAACTTAGCCTGAATAGAACTGGGCACAGTTGGCAGCATAAAGATAATTACAAGGTTTACACCCCGTACCCTTCAACCGTCACTATAGCCTTATGGTAATCATATTACCATCCACGTCGCCTTCTTTCAGAGGACATTCCTACAGGTAAGGCATGGACTAGGTTCACAACCTGGTTGTCACTGATGGAATCTAATTCAAATATTATGGCTCTTGTTCATATCTCTCAATCTTGCCTTTCAAACATTCCTTTATAAGTCGTGAGATATTCATTCTTCAAGATGAACATACCAGCAGCCTTTTCAGGCTTGAGGTTATCCACAGACTTATAGAACATTAGTGTGCACTGAGCAGTGTTCTACACCTCATCACTATGTGGCGTCTGCTCATGTTCCTATGGTTGAATATCTCTTTGTGGTTCTCAAACTACTTTGAGATCTAAATTTACTCCCACTGTTTCTTTTGGAAGAAACACATCATCCAGAAGACAGCATGTTTGGAGACAAACATTTTGCTCCGCAGACAAGTAAATAATATCTAGCGTGCAAGCTAAGATATTCCACAAAGTTGCACATGTCATACTAAGCTCTAAGCCTTTCAGACATTGCCTACTTTCTAGAAGCACAACAACCCTAAATCATCGGTTAAGATGGATTTGATGTTATCGACTTCCATATCTGACATGGAATTTATTCAACCTTTATTCTTTGGAACTTGGTTAAGTATATAAATTGTATAAGGGCACTATCCCGAAACTGGTAAGGGAAACTTTGCATGGCTTACGTCACGCCTTTATCATATAAAAAGTTGTTTATATTTTAGAATCACAATCTGATTGCGTATCCAAAAATGGTATCCTTCAAGGGGGAATCTGATTCGATTTTAGACAACTTCTGAAACACCCTTTAGGTGTTAATTATTTCAATCAAATTGAAGATTAATTCCTAAGTAGCTCATCAATCTCATATTCGCACTAGCTTGAACTTTTCGGGCTTTCCGAATCGTTGTACTTCACTGAGTACATTTGACTATTTCTAAAAATAGTCATAAAGATTAACAAAAGTTATTTGTGGCATTAATTGTCATGAGCCAACAAACATCGGTATGTTTAGGCTTTAGACAACTTTCTAGATTTTATAACCTTTTCATAGAAGGGTATTTTAGTCATCTTTAGATAAGATACGTATTACCCACATAATTCATAACCACATGGTTCAGACGTCATCAGAATGACATCTGATCACACGATTCCCCTCCATAGAGACTATGTATAGAACGACTTCCAAATATTAAGGATAATAGCCATATAATCATTTAGTTGAGATTTCATCACATATATCAACTATATAATGACATCAATCTAGTATGTTAGATTCAGTAACCTTTCAACTTTATCGGAATAACATTTATTCTTTACAATTGAATTTGTCCATTAAATCCTAACCTATAACTGAAAGTATGTTCTTCATTAGAACCAGAACATAATAACATTTCTTTTGTTCCCTTATCAGTTTACTAGATTCAGAATATGGTAAGTGTTACAACGTTTGCTTCACCTTCCATATTTGTATTTAATCTTTCTAATTTAATCATACTTGTAAGATATCATATATCTTAGAGTCGACTTTGAACTTAGATAGATTTATCTCAACTCACTTGCCTAGAATAGAAACTTCAATAAGTTCTCTATTTAAACACATACCCTAACTTTCCTTTTTAATCCTTTAAGCACTTGTAAATAAGTCTTAGTGTAGACTTCATAAGTCTTAAGAATGATCACAAGAGCTATGTTCGGTAAAAACTAGTTTTAAATTTATAAACCGAAACACCCCAAGTATAAGGATCGTAGTATAGGGTGTTTACGGATCGTCCTAAGGGAGTGGAATGTTTATCGGATCAAGGGACAATTATTCTATTGATTACGTCACAATTATTAACTAAACTACTAAACTAAGGTGAAACTAACTAAAACCTAAACCTAAGAATTAAAATTAAAACAAGAAATAAAAACAAGCAGAAAATAAGAAAAGCAGAAAGCAGACGGCGTTCACTAAAGTGAGCGAGCGTGCTAAAAGCGAATCTAACGGACGGGCGTGCGCTATTGCGGACGGCGTCCAACTTCTGAATGGAGCAGAAAATATGCAGAAAAAAAAGAGGAAACTAGGGTTTATAAAACTAAAACTTAAACTAAACTTAATCTAAGCGATTAAACTAATGATTCGATTAATAAACAATAAAGGAAAACACAATGAGGCAACGAATCCACCCATCAACCAACAACCCCAACTAGATGGTGATCTAAGATGTAGTTTTTAGTGGTGATTTATTCACGAATCCAATTAAATATCTTCAATCAAATTCTAGGGTTTCGTTTATCTTTTCAAATAAACTAAACAAAGAATCAAAACTCAATCACAAGATTGTTTCCAAACTCTTACTCAACTAATCATGCATAATCTCTTATAACACAATTAGATGCATTACTTTGAATAAAATCAAACTCAAATAACATACTTTCATATATTGATTCAAGCGTCAAATAAACATAGATCGTTTCATCAAATCTTAATTCAATAAAACTTAAACAACATAAAAGCAGATCCAAAGTAATGAAAAACTATGAATTAAACTCACTAAACATAAGCATCGAACTCCTCTAGTTGGTTGTGTTGATGATGGGCTTCCTCCGTCGACTCATCAGAGTAAGGTTTCTAGCCAACAATCATGTTGAATATGATTGTTGGTTGGGAGATTTGCATCTCTCGTGAAATTAGGGTTCTCACGGCGCAGCTTTTTGGTGAATTTTCGATCTCAATTATGTGGTATATGAATTAGGGTTGGGGCTGCCGCTTTATTTATAGAGCTCTAAGTCGGTTAGGGTTAAGTCGGCCTTGAGCGCCCGCCTGGTCTCGTGGACGCCCGCCCGTAATGCTGGACGCTGAGTAAACGCTTCGTTCATCCTCCGTCTGAAACTCTCAATGTAAAACACAATTACGGACGCCCGTTCACTTTATCAAACGCCCGTCTGGAATGGACGCCGCTGCATTAACGCCGCTCGTCAAGGTCTTGAGGTCGGATTTCATCATCTTTATCCAATTTCTTCAAGCCAATTCCAACTCTATCTCTCATGATTCGACTTGAGCTTCATTTATCCACTTATCGCACTCGAAAATTAACTCCTACATGATAAATAAACAATGCAAAAATGTAATAAAATCCAAATAATAATAATTCCATTAAATCAACACTTAAAATCATCAATTTTGCATACAACCCTCTTAAAATCATCTTTATTAAATAATTACACTTAAACCCTTAATTCTCATGTAAATTATGCAAATGTGGAGAAATAATAATGAAATAACCCTTTAATAATCATATAAATATGGCCTTAACAAACACCCCACACTTAGCTTATTATACGCCCTCGGACAAAACAATCAAAACTATAGCTCAACTTTCATGCAATCCACATAGATCTCTAACTCACGTAACAAAAGATACAACAACTATAGCAAATGATACCAACACAGAGATAGATTCGGTGTAAGTGTGACAAGCCGTTCTCACTCTAGCAAGCCTTTCAAAGAAATATCCTCTCAGCAATTCCAATGACTATCCTAGGTCTAGACAATAATAGCTCCACTCAAAGCCTTCCCACGCACTCAGTAGGATAATCCCTACAGCATATCATGCGGTTCTACTGGGTATAAGATCCATGATAACAAAGACTCTACTTTATGTTTACTCATCATTTCGAAATTTTCAAATTTGACGCATATCAGAATAAGCTCTTACCCATCATAGTAGAATAGGACATTTCGTGATAACACCCTACCTTACTCAAATCATAAGGTAGCTATAAACTGACTGTCGTGAGCTATTGGTCATCATAGTGGTATAGGACATTTCGAGATAACGCCCTACCGCACTCCAATCATCGACCAGCTTCCGACAAACGTATTTATTAATAATTGCTCACTCACTTTATTTATTCACTTTTCAAAGTCATAAGTTACATCTCACCTATCACATTCAAACTTTATGATATTCACAGCACACGGTCTAACTTAAGTGTAACTATACCGACCTTCCTAAGATAAATCATCAAAAATAATGAAAGGATATAATTCAAAAGTCATGCTTCAAAATCAAAGGCTTTCGTGAGTGAAAAAACGAAACTATCTCCATAAAAGTAAAACATGCTATAATTATCTCACTAAGTCACATACTATCATCGTTAGAAAACTACAACTAGCAAGCATCTAGTCCCAATTATATGCTCGAGACTCACAAAAAAAAAATTTAAAATTTCGCAAAAAAATTTAACATCAAAAAAATTTAACATTCACTCATATTTCAAAGGATATAGCATAAAAACATACCCAAGCACCCCCCCACACTTAAATCACATTATGTCCGCAGAATGTGCAAGAATAAAAGAAAAAGAAAACTTAGTTGGTTTCAACGGTGGTTGTCGGATGAAAGTTGGCGAGGTCAGGCCGGAGCATGAATATACCGCAACAACTCGAATAGACAACACTGGACAGTAGCAACTCGAAAACCTGCTCAAAAGTATACGCAACACTCGACATACCATATAATCTCGGGTACACGGGGTATATGAGCAACACATAACACAAAACACTTACAATGAACGTAAGAGGAATAACCATCAACACAAAATCAACTAAAGTATTATTTCTAACACAATAAAACAAAACAACCTAAGAAAACAAACAAAGAAAACTAGGCTGCCTCCTAGGAGCGCTCTTTTAATGTCAATAGCTTGACACAAAGTTCAAAAGATCAACCGGATCGGGCCACTTCGGTTTGACTACCGCCACCTCGACGTCGAATCGAAGTATTGGGGACGGAAATGATTTTCACCACAACAACAAGTCAAGTGCGCAATAAGATCATTAAACTTTTCTCTCCAAACGACACTGACTCTCTTCTTCTTGTTCTTGCGGATGATAGGCATAGGCATAGTGGTATGATCGAAGTTTCAGAGGAAGGTACCTCACGGGTGGATATAGGAATGTCATCATCATCGACTCAAAGAAATAAGAAGGAATCTCCTCACAAATCAAGACATCCAGTACTCTCATCTCTCGCTTTGGAAATAAAGAATCTCAGGCTTTTCCTTCGGTTGCCCAAAATATTTCTTAAGTCGATGACCATTCACCTTAAAAGCTTGATTACCATACCCATTCAAAGTAATTACTCCACTTGGATTAACTTCGAGAATCTCAAAGGGACCAGACCATCTAGACTTGAGTTTACCCGGAAACAGGTGAAGTCTAGTATTATAGAGTAAAGCCATTTCACCAACTTTGAATTCTCGGTCCTTGATCTTAGCGTCATGGAGTATCTTCGTTCTCTCCTTGCTGATTTTAGCATTCTCGTACGCACGGAGTCTGAACTCGTCGAGCTCGTTCAACTGTAACAACCTTTTCTCCCCACAGAGTTAGTTGGCTATCAAAATTTAAGAATTTAATTGCCCAGAAAGCTCTGTGTTCAAGTTCGACAGGTAAATGACAAGCTTTGCCATAGACCATTTGGAAGGGTGAGCGTGCCCATCGGGTCTTGAATGCGAGACGATAGGCCCACAACGCGTCATCCGACTTAAGACTCCAATTAGATCGATTATTGTTCACGGTCTTCTCCAAAATTCTTTTCAAGCTCGGTTGCTTACCTCGACTTGGCCACTAGTTTGAGGATGATATGGTGTACCAATCTTATGTTTGACACCATACTTTTCAAGGATCTTGTCAAGCGGCGCATTGCAAAAGTGAGTACCTTCATCACTAATGAGTGCTCTCGGACGACCGAATCTAGTAAAGATATTCTTTTGCAAGAATTTCTTTACAACCTTGTGATCATTAGTTTGAGTAGCTATGGCCTCGACCCACTTCAAACATAATCCACATGCAGGCGAGGATATACTTATTACCACATGAGGATGGAAAGGGTCCCATAAAATCTATGCCCCCACATCGAAAACTTCGCATTCAAGAATGGGCTTAAGTGGCATTTCCATCCGACTACTCTGCCTTCTGTTCTCGGCACCTATCACAACCTTTACAAAAGGCTTCTCGCATCTTTAAAAGCGAGTTGGCGGTAGAATCCAAGCTTGAAGAATCTTTGCAACCGTCTTCGGTGTTCCATAGTGACCTCCGGTAGGACCATTTATGGCATTGTTCCAAAATATCCCACCGATCATGCTCGGGAACACACCGTCGAAGCAACCCGTCTTCTGGACTCGAACAAATAAGGATCTTCCCATACGAGATATTTAAGATCGAGAAAAGAACTTTTCTTCTCACGACACGTCATATCCTCTAAATGACCACTCGCTAAATAGTTGGCGTAGTCGGCGATACCACGGCCTAACCGTTTCAAGCTTCATCAATTGCTCACCGGAAAATCAATGCCTATATCATTGTGATTTTCTGCACCCTCATTTACTAAGCGAGATAAATGATCAGCCACAATATTCTCACTACCTTTCTTATCTTTAATCACAAGGTCAAACTCTTGTAGAATTAAAATCCATCTAAGTAACCTTGGTTTGGCATCTGCTTTATCCATAAGGTAGCGTAAAGCTGCATGATCTGTCCATACAATCACTTGAGACCCTAGAAGATAGCTTCTAAACTTGTCAATGGCAAAGACGACGGCTAAGAATTCCTTCTCAGTCGTAGTATAATTGCATTGAGCCGGGTTCAAGGTACGACTCGCATAATAGATGGGCCTGAACCTTTTATCAAGTCTTTGACCTAAAACTGCGCCTACGGCGTAATTAGAGGCATCGCACATCAACTCGAAAGGCTTGGTCGGTCAGGTGCAACTAAAATGGGGGCATCGATAAGCTTATCTTTCAAACAATTGAAAGCTTCTTTGCACTTCGTGATCGAACAAGAAATCTACATCTTCTTTCAAGAGATTTGATAAAGGCTTGGCAATCGTAGAAAAGTCTCTAATGAAACGCCGGTAGAAGCCAACATGACCTAGAAAACCTCGTACCTCTTTCACTTTGTCTTAGGTACGTCATCCTTTCGATGGCTTCGACCTTAGCCTTATCAACTTGAATGCCGACATTGGACACCTTATGTCCCAAAACGATTCCTTCGCCTACTAGAAAATGGCATTTTTCCCGTTAAGCACAGATTTTTCTCAACACACCGTTGGAGTACCATATCTAGGTTCTTTAAAATTTCATCAAAGCTATCGCCATAGACTGAGAAGTCATCCATGAAGACCTCCATGCATTTCTCAACAAGTCCATCAAAAATGGCCAACATGCATCGTTGAAAAGTCGCGGGTGCATTGCATAGACCGAATGGCATTCTACGAAAAGCAAAAGTACCAGATGGACACGTAAACGTTGTCTTCTCTTGGTCATTAGGGTCGATGGCTATCTGGAAGTAACCAGAGTATCCATCGAGAAAACAATAATACTTGTGACCACTCAGTCTTTCAATAAGCTGGTCAATGAAGGGTAGGGGAAAGTGGTCCTGGCGGTTACCTCATTCGATCCACGATAGTCAATACTGAGACTAGAGCGCCACGAGACGTAGGCAACTTCCTCCCCTTTTCATTCTTTTCAACCGTAATACCGCCTTCTTTGGCACAACTTGAGTAGGGGTGACCCACTCGCTATCGGCGATTGCATAGATGATTCCCATGTCAAGCCACTTTATAACCTCCTTCTTGACAACCGCTGCATATATGCGGATTCAGCCTTCACGAGGTTGTCTTACCTTTTTAGCTCCTTCCTCCGTTCGGATTTTATGCATGCATATGTGCAGGCTGATCCTCGGATATCACCCACTTGCCAACCGAACGCGAGGATGTTTTTCTTAAGCACTTCTATCACCGGTGTGCTTCTTGCTCAGTGGTCGAGTTTCAAGAAATGATCAAAGGCAATTTATCTCCATCCTTAAGAAAGATATACTTAAGGTGTTTTGGAAGCGGTTTAAGCTCTAAATCGGTAGGTGGTTGCTCAATACTAGACTTTAACGGGCCACCTTTCTCCTCGTGAGCTTGAAGTGGTTGTGATGAGAACACCTCATCTTCCCGAGGCTCAACCCCAGAAAGATCTTGGATCAAATCATCCATCGGAATCCTCCGGTCAACACTTGCTTTCTTTTTCTTGTGATCGATCATTTTTCTTAACTCTTCGTCTTTAAGCTCTTCTGCTAACTCCTCCCAATCATCTACTTCCCAATGAGTAGCTTCTCTCCAAAACTCTACCTCGTCCCAACTACCCATCGAGCTTCTTCTTCACCAGGGATGAAGTCTTCCACGACTCGATTCTTTGAGATCATCGTTTGTTCTTTGGGCATCTCCATGCTTCCAACTCAATAACAGGCTCAGTATGAGCGAGTGAAGATGACTTCGTCAATGCCTACGGCTGGAAATGAATTAGAAGATGGTCCGCAGTCAGCCGGATCCTCAATGTCCATGACTTCAAAAACACCTATCTCTGTAAGCTCCATTGCATCTTCATAATAGGCATCCCCTCCGTCCTCATATATGGCTTCGACAAACGATATTTCATCAATTACGGCTCTTTCGGGATGTGTCCTCGTGTGAAGGTGACAGATGTGTCACCGACTCTAAGAGTAATCTGTCGCTGCGGAAGTCGATGAGAGCGTTAGAAGTGTCTAAAAGGTTCGGCCTAGAATTAGAGGCATCTCCTTATCAGTGGATAGTCTAGAATAACCCGGTCGGTAGGGAAGACTAAATGTTCAATTTGAAGGAGAACATTAGCTACACAACCGGCCGCAGATCTGACTAGATTTGTCTACCATCTCGAAGAGAAATGGGGTGTTCCCGCATCCTTTTATCTAACCCGAGCTTCTTGCATACATTTAATGGCATCACATTGATGGAGGCCCCTGAGTCGCATAAGACATTTTCGAATAAATGGCCTTCAATCTCACAAGATATTGAAGGTCTGCCAGGGTCACCTCGCTTAACAAATGACTTTTGTGAAACCATTGCGCAATCTTCTCGAAACACTTCTTGACCATCCCACAAGCTTTCTCTTGCTCCCACTGTAATTCTTTAAGATACTTAGTACATTTAGGCATTTGAGACAATACCTCACTAAGGGCATACTCACTTTAGTGTCCCTAAGTATCCTCCTCACCCCATCATAATGCTTGTCATTAGTGAGGGCTTTCTCTTTCCTTTTTGGTGGATAAGGAAGGGCTTTATCATTCTTCGTGGCCTGATTCTTTATCGCCTCATCCTCCTTATCCTTCCATCTCACAAACTTTTCTTCCTTTTTCTTAGTCGAGTCTGACCTCGACTTTCCTTTCTTTCCTCGTCATCGAATTATTTTCATCCTCCGAAGAATTGTCACTAAGCTCCTCCTCATCATTGCTTTCTTGGCATGTGATTTCGATTTCCTCCTGAACTCATGGCTTCGGGAGGGGCTACTCTTTCCGACACCTTGCCGGGTCCGGCCTTCTTACCACTTCTCGAGAGTTACTTGTTCAACTCCTCTTCTTGTCCATACTCCCACCGAGGTGTAATGGCGGTGCAAACATTCACATCGACTTTTGGGTTTCTCTCGGTATAACTCGGAAGTTTACCGTGAGGTCTGCGCTTGCTTGTTTGGTGCGCCATCGACCAACTTGTCTCTCAATTGCTTTAACACTAGTAGACAAAGTCTTCACCATGTCTACCACTCATCGAATTTGTGTTGAGGACACATGAGGTGGTATGATTGTTGTTTCGAGTTTGATTCCACCACGCTTGAGGCCTTTGGAAGTTCGGCGGCCTTTGATAGTTCGAGTTGAAAGAATTCGAGTTTGAAGGGCCAGGTGGTAACTTGGCTTGATTGAAGTTTTGTCTTTGAAATCTGAATAGTTAGTGCCGGTTGAAGTTTCGGAAGGGTTGGTTTTGATTATCCATTAGGTTTACCTCCTCCGTCATCTCAGTCCCTGCCTGAGTTTCAAGATAATTTGAATCAGAAGGCTGCATCTGAAGATTGGCCAACTGCTTGCTTATCAATTCCATCCGAGCAACCAACGGTTGTGTATCATGATTGCTTGCGTTACCTTCTTTCTTAACAATATTGGTCTTCTTAGAGTCGACCACATATTGTTCTTGGCTATTGTCTCGGCCACTCTATAGGCGATCTCATCACCTCCCCCTAAGAAGGATCCATGAGTGTGGAGTCAAGATAGTCTCTATTAGGTTGAGAGACTCCCTCGTAAAATAGTTCCAACAACTCATGTCTATCATATCCGTGATTGGGGCACTTCCTCATCAAATGATTCAATCTTTCCCAAGCTTTGCCAATGGTTTCATCCTCCAATTGCTCAAAGCGTAGCTATTTCCCGTTTCATTTCCATAATCTTGCTGGTGAAACCCACTTAAGAGCGAAGGCTCTTTTGACATCATTCCATGTATGGAGGGAATGATGTGCTAACGATTTAAACCACCGACTTGCTTCACCTTTCAAAGCAAAAGGAAATATAGCTTTAACTTTACGATCTCGTAATCAACACCAGGATAATGGCCGCTTCACTGATTTGTACGAATGTGGACAAGAAGTCGTGTGGATCTTCTGAGCGATACCATGGAAAGAGCTATTCGAACTGAGCAACTACTCCGTTCTTTAGATCAAAGTTCGCTCCTCCCATGTCGGGGGACGAATAGTCTATGTCCTCGAGAAAATCTTGGTTTAGATATGGAGTGTAGGGGTCTGGTTCGATTGATTAAGCTGGTTTTGGCGGAATTGTTGAAGTTGTTGATTTATGCCAGCTTGCTGATTCTGCTGTTGCTGCAGAGCTTGCATTTGTTGAAGGAGTAAATTCAACTGAGCTTGGGGATCAGGATTTGGAATTGGTGGATCTTGATCCGCCATTTTATCCAAATCAGGGAGAAGCCTTCTCTTAAGGATAGATCGTTCAGGCTCAGGATCAAAGATCAGAAGTCCCTTCTTACTTCTCGTTTGCATAAACCAGAAGAAAGAAAAAAAGAGGAAATCAACCCTTTGGGGTTGATTAGAAAAGGTTTAGAAAAGGTTTAGAAAAAGAAAAGAGAAGAAAGAAAAGAAGTGATGATTGAAGAGACTGAACTGGCGTCCAGTGTTAGTGGACGTTCGTTCAGGGGTGAACGCTCGTTCAGTTGAATGAACGTTCGTTCAGAGGGCAGAGTTGAAGTGGACGGGCGTTCAAGTTGTTGAACGCGCTCGTTAAAACGAAAACCTAAAAACTAAGGTTACGTAAATTGAAAGCGAGATAAAAATAAAAAAGCGAAAAGACTTATGGAAATAAAATCAAACAAATCTATAATTACGGAAAGCAGATCTAAGCTATATAATAAAAATAAAATAAAAAAAAATAAGGAAAATAATTGAAAGAAAATCAAATAAAAGCAGTAATAAATGTAATCCTAAAATTAACTGGCTCGAAAAGAAACCTACCTACTTAAAAGTTTAAAAACAAGAAAAACACTAAGATGGAAAAAAAAAACGTGTTGAAATCTTCTAGGGCCAAAAGGAAGGAAAACAGTGGATTTTGACCTCAAAACGCGATCGAACGGCCTACGGCGGTTCACCACGTCGTCGGCGTCGGAACGAGCTTTCCGAATTGGGGTCCTGCGTTCCAAACGGACACTCGAGCCGAAAGTTACGGCCAAAATACTACTGCGTGCTAAAAACGACCCTTTTTTTTGACTCAGAAAATTATCCTATGAAGAATCCGACAACCGTTACCGACTCCCCGGCAACGGCGCCAAAAACTTGTTCGGTAAAAACTAGTTTTAAATTTATAAACCGAAACACCCCAAGTATAAGGATCGTAGTATAGGGTGTTTACGGATCGTCCTAAGGGAGTGGAATGTTTATCGGATCAAGGGACAATTATTCTATTGATTACGTCACAATTATTAACTAAACTACTAAACTAAGGCTGAAACTAACTAAAACCTAAACCTAAGAATTAAAATTAAAACAAGAAATAAAAACAAACAGAAAATAAGAAAACAGAAAGCCAGACGAGCGTTCACTAAAGTGAACGAGCGTCTGAAAACGGAATCTAACGGACGGGCGTCTGCTATTGCGGACGAGCGTCCAACTACGAACTGGAACAGAAAATATGCAGAAAAAACAGCAGGAAACTAGGGTTTATAAAACTAAAACTTAAACTAAACTTAATCTAAACGATTAAACTAATGATTCGATTAATAAACAATAAAGGAAAACACAGCGAGGCAACGAATCCACCCATCAACCAACAACCCCCAACTAGATGGTGATCTAAGATGTAGTTTTTAGTGGTGATTTATTCACGAATCCAATTAAATATCTTCAATCAAATTCTAGGGTTTCGTTTATCTTTTCAAATAAACTAAACAGCAATCAAAACTCAATCACAAGATTGTTTCCAAACTCTTACTCAACTAATCATGCATAATCTCTTATAACACAATTAGATGCATTACTTTGAATAAAATCAAACTCAAATAACATACTTTCATATATTGATTCAAGCGTCAAATAAACATAGATCGTTTCATCAAATCTTAATTCAATAAAACTTAAACAACATAAAACAGATCCAAAGTAATGAAAAACTATGAATTAAACTCACTAAACATAAGCATCGAACTCCTCTAGTTGGTTGTGTTGATGATGGGCTTCCTCCGTCGACTCCTTTGTAAGTTTCTAGCCAACAATCATGTTGAATATGATTGTTGGTTGGGAGATTTGCATCTCTGTGAAATTAGGGTTCTCTCGCCGCAGACTTTTGGTGAATTTTCGATCTCAATTATGTGGTATATGAATTAGGGTTAGAAAGCTGCCGCTTTATTTATAGAGCTCTAAGTCGGTTAGGGTTAAGTCGGCCTTGAACGCCCGCCTGGTCGTGGGACGCCCGTCCCGAATGCTGGACGCTGAGAAACTTCGTTCATCCTCCGTCTGAACTCTCACGAATGTAAAACACAATTACGGACGCCCGTTCACTTTATCAAACGCCTGTCTGGAATGGACGCCGCACTAACGCCTTTCCAAGGTCTTTGAGGTCGGATTTCATCATCTTTATCCAATTTCTTCAAGCCAATTCCAACTCTATCTCTCATGATTCGACTTGAGCTTCATTTATCCACTTATCGCACTCGAAAATTAACTCCTACATGATAAATAAACAATGCAAAAATGTAATAAAATCCAAATAATAATAATTCCATTAAATCAACACTTAAAATCATCAATTTTGCATACAACCCTCTTAAAATCATCTTTATTAAATAATTACACTTAAACCCTTAATTCTCATGTAAATTATGCAAATGTGGAGAAATAATAATGAAATAACCCTTTAATAATCATATAAATATGGCCTTAACAAGCTATGTCTTTAATTTCCTTTCATAAAGAAAGTCTAAAGTTTATTAAATAGTTTATTTAACATTTTGAATCGTATTCAAAACATTAACTATTTAATTAACCTTTAAGGAATGATTAAAGAAATAAGTCGATACTTAAATCTTACAGTTTTGAAAACAACCTTTCCAAAATTTAATGTGGTCATTCTTATCCAACGTTTGAATTAATTGTCATCGTATGACTGAATGATCATATTGGATCGTATCCAATATATGATTAATTCGTTGAAACTTATTTCAAGTGATCTAATCATATCATGAGCTTCTCTTTTCATTAATAATTAAAGTCTTGGAACACTCCATCAAATATATAGTCTCATTGTCTCTAACTACTATAACGTACTTGTTCGTGTCATTGCTTATTTTAAAAGGAATAAAATTACCTAACCATATTTGAGAACGTTTCTCAAAAGGTAACAGTCATAATTTGGTTTTACTAATCGAGAATTGAAAACATATATATAGAAGTTTGCTAAAAACTACAAAACAAAATAAAGATAAAAGAGTGTTGTTGTTTATACACGCAAAATCAAAATGGTCTTTTGATTTATGATTTTGCTCCCACTAGTCAACTACTCCCAATTGACTTTCAAGAATTATCTAAAATTCTTTAGTGACTGGAATCCTATCTAGTTGACTCGATCCCCGACGTGGGCCGATCGACCGGGTCAATTTTGACGGGTAGGTATTTCTTTCCAATCACGTCCAACGCGACTTCCTGTGGTTTGACTAGTCAACTCTTTGATAATTCACATCGTCTATGTGATAGTCAACCTTATGTCTCTAAAATCGGACGGTCCAGACGTGGGCCAATTACCGCAAGATTTAGTTGAGTCGTAACCCAAGTATTCATGAGATCTCATAACGATCACATCTCGATAATGATGAGATACCCGAGGTAGGTCAACTCCAGACGTGGGCCGATCAGTTGGATCCGAACAAAGGCTCTTCACCGTCACTATAATATTGGGAGACATATTATAACTCGATTTTTGTTGTGGAGTAATTTTAAATTAATTCACTTAATTAATTTTGAATTAATTCTCTTAATTAATTTAATTATGGTCTCATTATGCATATCTATCTCTATAGACATACATCCTATACATTCATCTAGATCGTGCATAGTTATGCATCTATCGTATCATATAAAATAAATACAAGCACAAAATAAATAAATGCGTAAAGTAACTGGTATGATCATGGACTTTTCCTAGGTGCGGTTTCGAATACAAACTGACGAAACCGCGGATCACAATCTAAGAGTAGCTGCAACCCACCAATAGGATCTTTAATGCTTCATTCTCCAATAGGATCTTTATTCTTCTTTCTTTGGTCTCCATCTTCTGCTCCATTCTTGTTACATTAATTCTATCTAATAAAATAAATACACCCGCCGCACACGGGGGGAGCTAACGGGAATGGGATAATGCAGAAAATAAACTAGGTCACATTCTTCATAACGGCCTAGGACGATTTATAAACCAACAGAAAAATTAAATCATTCACATCTATCCTATCGGTCAAGTCCATGATCAATCGGGGTCCATATAATCATATTATATCTATACATCTAATTCATACAATAACATTTTATGAAAAAGATAAAATTAAAAACTAACAACTTGCGTCTTAACTAATCAATTAACATTTAATCTGTTAAATAATTTTATCCAATCAATTAACTAATTAACATTTGATTAATTAAATGATTTTAATCGAAATGTGGTGGAAAGGGTAGTGTGGGTGGTGTAGCTCTGCCCCACTACACTCCACCTCACCAGCATACCCATCCTTCTTTACCAACCACCCCACCGCGTGCACCATACCTCGTTACCTTACTACCTCAGCCTAATTTACCATCCACCTACCCAACCCTATCTCACTCTACCCTACCCAACTTTCCTTACCACGTTACCCTACCTTACATGCCTTACTTTACCTAACAAACCCTACCTAACCTACCCCACCCCATCCACCACCCCACCATACACCACAACCACAATATACATTGTGCATTATCTATATAGTACATACAGACTTAATAATCCAGGACATGACCACCTTATTATATTTGACTCCGAACCTTATACAATTCATCTTTAATATCTGGTTTCTCAATGGTTCCATCAATGAATCCAAATTTATTTTTAGTTTCTAACATCATGCACACAAGGGCGGAGCCAGGGTTTAGATACGGGGTGGGCTAATAGATTATATCAAGTTCGTCAGGTGGGTTGGATTAAGAATATTTTATGGATTAAACCCGACTACATAATTTTATAGTGTAATATTTTTTTTATCCGAATGGACTTAGCCCACCTATGTCCTAAGAAAGGTCCGCCCTTGCATGCACATAAATCATGACCAAGAATGATAGTTATTACATTCCTAAAAGTGGTACAACAAGACAAGAAAGAGATACTCATTGGGATGAAGATAAAATTGACTCGTCTAACGAATCTTAGGCCCTCTGGTTTCATTGATCACAACATCATTGGTTCTTTGACTCGTATTACCACTAGTGGCCATCTTTGGATTCTCAAATGAATAAATATGCAGAATACTCTCAAGATTCTATGAATAAATATACAGAATTCTCTCAAGAATCATCCTAAAACAACAGCATTAACGCAATGCGAGAAAGCGAAGAACGGTTTCTCTCTCATACCATGTAGAAATTTAAGTTCTACCAACTGGAACACGAAGAAGAAGAAATAAATTCACAGAATTAGAAAAGCGAAATTTCAAAAGAAACAAGAGAGAATAATACTTTCATTGATTTTGTAAAAATTAGGTTTACAAAGATGATATAATCCTATTTATAGGCTCCTATTATATTTAGAGCTAAATAACAATCAATGTTTATAATACTTTCATTGGTTAACTTAACGTTAGACAGCTGTGTGACAGCTTTGCCCTGGTTACTTCAGCTAATGCTACAGACCTGATGTTTTCATCTGAATAATCATTTCACATTCTTTTAGCTTTCGTTTTGTATTTTGTTGTTAGATGAAGTCAGACTCATTTATAAAATTAGTTTTTTTTATATACTTATTTTATGTGTGTCGGATGTTTTTCTCTGGATAAGAACTCAGTATCTAAAAAAAAAAGGGGTCACAAAATATTTTATAACGGTCCCTTCTATCGAAAATACGTACATTAAATATACGAAAATACGTACACACTTCACATTAATATTCAACAATACATGTGCGTATGGATGCCTAAAGATAATAAAATTGCTAAGTGATCTGTACGTTGAGCAATAAAATGACTAGTCATCGTTAATATCTTCCGATAATCATTGGTAAGACCTCATGGACATAGTAAATTTGTATGACGACAGAAATTAATGTCAACCCTCACGAGTTTCTAGTGTTTTTGTCATCAATATTCAATATTATGTTTTATTTTACAGCAAATGGAAGTCTATCCATTGTCCATCTGAGAGATCAGGTGTTTATTAACCACGACTATTATTTTCTTCACAGTCGATCTATCCGTTGCGTCCCACCTATAGGGCACCGCATTATCTTTTTCATAAAATCAATCTTGTGGAAGTCAATTGTAGAGTCAAAAAATCTTATTTTCGAAAATCGACTCTGCTGAGGAGTCGATTCTTGGCTCTAGTTACGACTTTCACAAAGTTGATTCTTGGCTATATATAGAATCGATTTTCGTAAGCTTGATTCTATTGTGGTTTGTATGTAGTGCATTATCCCAGTAGAGTAATTGTG
The DNA here is from genome assembly GCA_026214975.1 of Gentiana macrophylla. NCBI lineage: Eukaryota > Viridiplantae > Streptophyta > Magnoliopsida > Gentianales > Gentianaceae > Gentiana > Gentiana macrophylla. Next base: position 110,115,199 of record CM047806.1, read on the forward strand.
ATGTAAAGAAAGACTCTTAATTAATTATTATTCAAATTGATAATAAAAAAAAACTTGCAGACATCAAAAGTATTTAAAGTTGTACAACTAATTAAGGATGTAAGCATAGGGGAGAAGTTAAACGTCTAAGCTTAAACAAGATAACCACAAGATTATATATTAAGCAAGAGTTGACAATATCAAGTACTTATCCATTTCACTTGAAATTAGATAACTTCTTAATCTTCTCATTCTTCAACGTACATCTTAGCCATGACTTCATCTATGCTCGGTAAATTAAAAGATATGTAGCTTTGTGCCTATCAAAGTTTGGAACTTTTTTAACGAACAAAATGTTTGGAGGAAGGGCCAAAATGATGAGAGTTGTATCAGAATTGAAATAATTGTGATTCATTAATTCCACTGAGCAGTGGTACACATATATACATGCCTACAACTATTTGGCCAACAAGTCACAATAAAATAAATACATAATAATAATTTTTAAGATATTTCCAATAGTGTCCTCGACACGTCCCCGCAATCCCGTGGGAAGTGGCTAAACACGGAAATTGGTCTTCAAATTGGCAAACCGAGGTTGAGCCAACGGTTGGTGAGAAGATCGGCTAACGGTTTGGTGCGGGAAGCAAATAATTCGCGTTCATGGTGGAAGTCGATCTCGATGTGTTTTGTGTGGGTTTGAAACACCGGATTGTGAGCAAGGTAGGTAGCACCAATAATATCACACCAAAAAGTCGGTGGGGAAGACAAGGGAACATGCATATCACGATGAAGACTGCAAAGCCACTGAACTTCTGCGGCGGTGTTAGAATGAGTCTTATACTCGGCCTCAGCGCTACTCTTTGAAACCGTCAAGTGTTGCTTACTACACCAACTAATTAGATTATCTTCAAGGAAGACACAATATGCCCCAACAGAACATTGATTATCACTGTCTGCGGCCCCTATCAGAGTCAGAATAAGCCCGGAGAGAAATAGAGGATCGACATGAGAAGAAGAGACCATCGGAGATAGTGTGTTTAAGATACCGAAGAATCATTTGGCTGCAACCCAGTGAACTTCGGTAGGCGAATGCATATACTTACTAACCTTGTGAACCGCGAAGGCAATGTCAGGCCGAGTGAAACTAAGATATTGTAAACCGCCAACTATAGTGCGGGAAAGCGAGGGATCGGCGCAGGGAGGGCCGTCGTCAAGCATAAGCCGGGTAGAGGCCGACATAGGTGTCTAACAAGGCTTGGCGTTGTCCACAGAGGCGCTATAGAAGCTGAAGAAGCACCTTAATACCAAGAAAATAGGACAGATAACCAAGGGGAAGGTGTATAAGGGAAGACGAATTCGTCGAAAACCACATGGCGAGCAATATATATACGGACAGAGGCAAGGTCAAGGCATTTATGACCGTGAGGGGAAGGACTATAGCCGGGAAAGATGCATGTTTTAGAGCGGAAATCAGTCATATGGTGGATGTAGGGAATAAGATAGGGCCAGCACACACAGCCAAAGACGCGAAGAAATGTGTAGTCAGGGGGGCGATGGTGGACCATTTCAAATGGAGACTTATCATGGAGGACTTTGGTGGGAAGACGGTTGATAATATAAGTATCAGTGATAAAATCATCCTCCCAATAGGGAAGCGGAATGTTGGGGCAAGAAGGGAAAGGCCGACTTCAACAATTCACGGTGGCAGTGCTCAATGGTGCCAACTTGTTCATGGGTGTGGGGACAGGAAAGGCGACGTCGAACACCAAGAGAGGTAAGAAGAGTGGAAACACGATGATACTCACCACTCCAATCAGTTTGGACAGATTTGAGTTTAGTGTTAAACTGGCATTCAATCATAAAAAGAATGTCGGGAAAGATCATTTCAACATCAGATTTATTTTTTATGGGATAAAGCCATAAGTATTTCGTAAAATCATCCAGAAAACTGGAAAAAAAATGTGAGCCATAAATGGAGGGTTTAGAACTGGGGCCTCAAACATCTGAATAAATGAGATCCAACGGAGAAGTAGATGTAAAATCGGAAATGTGTAACGGAAGGCGGTGACTCTTAGCTAACTGACACGAGGCACACAGACAAAGCGATGCCTTAGTAGGAGTAAAGGTATGGAGACTTTTTAAAGCTTGAAGGAGTACAGAGTAAGAACAATGACCGAGACGCTGATGCCACATGGTGAAGGAGGAGGCTAGAGCTTGAGCAGGAGCATGGGGTTGTAGTAATTTCCGACATGGGGAGGAAGAAGAAGACGGTGGATATGTTTTGTAGTTTTTTTTGTTGGATACTGATGCGAAGAACAAAAGGTAGGATTTCTTTTGTCTTGTTTGGTGTGCTGTTTATGGAGAAGCAGCCGCAGAAATTTTCAAGAAAATAGGTTTGAAGCAGGTACGAGGAAGAAGAAGGGGAGGAAGTTGCGATGATGGCTGAGAAATTTTTTTAGAAGACATTAAGATTCAGAAAGAGAAATTAGCGTGATACGAGAGAGAAAGAAAATTGATATCGCTCTGATACCATATCAAAATGAAATAATTATGATTCATTGATTCAACTAAGTAGAAGTGGTACAAATATATAGGCCTACAACTACTTGGCCAACAAGTCACAATAAAACAAATACATAATAATAATGTTTTTAGGTATTTCCAATAGTATCCTCGACAAGTTGCAAAAATTGGCGTTTAGGACGTGCAAATGAAATTAGGCATGTTAAATAAGTACAAAAATACCCTTATCGGCTAGAATGAGAATGAAACGCCTCGTTCCTGAATGCCTAGTCCTTACCTGGATAACATGCCTGGCGTGTATTAAATAAATACATCTAACATTACACGTAAATGTGATATCCCATGTTGGTTGTGGGGGAATCACATTACCACCTTATAAATGTGAGACGTAAATGTCTTGTCAACCCGGGTTAGCCCTTTTAGACCAAATGAGGAAAACGATCTAAGAAATTGACCGGATCATTTATTATTCATTTAACGCTATTGGGCCCGAGTGTCGGGGCGTTACCTGAATGGTATTCAGAGCCGATTATCAAACGGACCGTGCCACACCGTGAGGGTGGGGGACACCTCTAGATCCTTTAGTAGGGAAAAAACTGAGACAAGTCCATTGGGACAAGTCCTGGCCAAGTCCTGGAGAGGACTCTAGTCCCTTTTAAGGGGGTGGCCCTAACTAGGACAAGTCCATTGGGACAAGTCCTGGCTAAGTCGGTCCCTTCCAAGGGGGTGAGAATGTGATATCCCACATTGGTTGTGGGGGAAGAACATATTATAAGTGTGTGACATAAATGTCTTGTCAACTCGGGTTAGACATTTTAGACCAAGCGAGGACGACGATCTAAGTAGTTGACCGGATCACTTATGACTCATTTAGCGCTACCAGGCGGAGGGTTGGTTGTGGGGGAAGCATATTACCACCTTATAATTGTGAGACATAAATGTCTTGTCAACTCGGGTTAGCCATTTTAGACCAAACGAGGACGACGGTCTAAGCAGTTGACCGGATCATTTATGACTCATTTAGCGCTGCCAAGTTTTGGGGGTTACACAAAAAACCTCGGGCATAACATGACAAAATCTAAAATGAGTTACAATGTTGTCATAAAAAAGATAGAAAGATATATTACAACAATGAAACTTGTCTTAGAACATACGATCTTGTCTTACAAACCAAAGGGAAATGAAACATGTCTTGACATAAGAGAAAATTACAAGTCTCAAAAGTTAAAACAACATGATATGAAATGTAATCAAAGTTCTTCAAGAATTGCAAATACTCATTCAACATCCTCAAAGTCAATGTCATTCTGCAAATCTTCCGGGGAAAGGAAACATACAAACATGCAAATGGGGTATATACATTGATTACTTAGCAAGAGGTAGAAACTATTTAAATTAAGTTTTATAATGCAAGGAAAGTAAAGACATTATTATTAAAAATTATATTTATAATGTGACATTACAACTAGGTTTCACTTTATGTCCCATAACACGTTGTGAGGTCCTTAAAGGTTTCTAGATAACTTATCTTTGTTATATCAAGAGCTCAAGGGCACTACTCTTACTCTAGGAGCACTGAGCACTCATCTTGGGTGCAACCCACTGAAGAAACGTTCTAGCGGTCCCAGGCCAATCTCGTTCGTGCATGATGTTCGGCGGAGTCCATCCACTTCTCCTGATCATCAAGGTGATCGGCGGAGTTCATCCACTTTTCCAGACCATCATCATGTTATGATATTGTACTGTGCCTCACCAAGAATTGCATGATATTTAGTCTTTTATCTAGCCACAAATGTATATTATTAAATCATTAACTAGCCACCTAAGTTATTTCAAATAGAGGCTCAATTAATAACTCTAATCCCTCGTCTTAGACCACTACCCCTATCTAAATCCTAACACATACACAGTCCATGATGAGTCCTAACTCATCTGTTGGTCCCTTGAAAAGGCTTTGGTTAAGTTTAGAGGGGGGTGAATAAACTTTACACTTAAAACTTTTGGAGTTAACAAACTCAAAGCAAGGTCGATAGACTCTTGATTCGCTCGATAGTATCTTATGATTGATGATGTTGCCGAATTTTTTTGCGCGGAATATATTTAGTTTAAACCTTATTACTTGTTGTTAAAAGAATGATACTAAGTATTGAATACTCAGTAGTGTAATTGTTGTGATTCAGTTGTTGGTTTCAGTATGTTGATGTGGTCAATATACTAAATAACAAAAAGTAAAAGTAGAAAGTAAGTAAGCAAATTTTATAGTGGTTCCAAGTGGTGTAATCCTGTCAGTCCACTCTTCTCCTGTGATGTCGGAGGAAATTCACTAGAGATCTTTGAGGTTGTAGTTACAAAAATCCCTAAGCTGTTTGTCCTTCACCAATGACTATGGCTTCACAAATTGAGCACTTGAAACAGGTAGGATTGCTGCTCCAAAGTATTCCATTGGTCCTTGAAGGGTAGGATTGCCTCTTCACCAGCTCCACCACACAAACAATAGTTCTTGACACCTAAGTGCTTCTCTATCTTCAGCAGGTTCCCTATAAAAGAACGATTGAATCAAGTAAATGATTCAGTTGTCAGCAGCTTGATCAAGATGAAATGGTCAGCAGCTTGATCTCTTCAAGTGTGTATACTTGATGTAACTTGATAGCAGGTTACACTTGAAGAAATTTCTTGATCAGTCAGTTAAAGCTCAGTGAATGTTAGCAGGGTGATTCTCTTGACAGCTTCGAATAGATTACTTTTGCTTCTTAATTTTCATCACTTGTATCTCAATTTGAAGTCTTCTATTTATAGGTGAGAATCCTGTGACTTATGTTTGAATTTCAAACATAGCCGTTTCAAAATTGTTTCCATCTTGACTTGCTTTTTGTCTCTGTTCATATGACTGACACTGTCAGTTAGCTTTTTGATAGTTTTCAGATTGTCCACCCTTTGACTTGTATCCATTGGATAAAGCTCTAAATCTTTCCAACGTTTCTTTTATCTTGACCATTGATTTGTTGACAAAATCAAGGCTCGTAATCCATCCGTATCCTTTTAATCTTCCAATGTAACCTTTGATTAAATCAAGAATTATACTCAGCAAACATCTGAAGTATATCAACCTGCTGATGTACATATATGTCAGCAGGTTTAAGTCTGCTATGTATTAAGAACAATTTAATTGACTTCTTCTCATCTAAATTTTTATTGGGAAGTAAGAGTACACCATTTTGAACATAACCAAGTTCCAATCACCACGTAACATATGGAACTTAGACCTTGTACACAAGGTATATGTAATCAGTTTAGGTCATCACAGACTTCCTTAAAATCTGATTCCATATCATTGACTTTAAATACTAAGTTTAATCCCTTAGCCTTCAATAACTGAGTTTGAACCATCGGCCTTTAGTCTTCAGCAGGTCCCTAGTAAGTCTACTACCTCGACACTCTACTGACCAAGACAGGTATGCTGATAAAGTCAGCTGACCTAATGATAGTGCTTTTGATCAAACCTATACAAAGATCAAACTCTAATAAACCTATACATTCGATCTAGACATCTTTTTGCCTTTGCTATATAACAGCTAGTTTGGCACTCACCATTAAAACTTGAAATATGTCCAACAATTTCCCTCTTTTTAGTGATGATGCCAATACCTTCCTTACAACAAAGCAAAAAGATAAAAACAAAAACAGAACAAATTCAGTCATCTTTCATTAAAATCATATTTGTTCAACACTATTACAAACTTGGATCAGCAGAATAAAATAAGCAGTGTAAGTGTGCTGATCTAGTTTCTGTTTCTGTCCTGCTCTTGTTTCTCTTGAAACTCCTTGATTTCCCTTATTATATCTTGCATCCATTGATTTTATATTGTAGAGAAATCAACCCAAGTATGTAGTTGTTTCCACCATTTCCATGCTTCTGGTAGGGCTAATCTTATAGAGTGAACATTGAAGCCCTGTCCCATACAGAAATGTTAAATTCCTCCAGTGAATCCCTTGTTGATTGAACTCTGAATCTTTGACCTCTTCCACCTCTGCCTCCTCTTCCACCTCTACTAGAAGCTCTCAGTGATTTGACCCTTATTTCCCAAAATTTTAGTCCCAAAAAGGAGTTAAGTCCTTCCTGAAATCCCATGTCATGATAGGGTCTCTTCTTTCCATAGTATAGATTCTTGTATTCTTTCAGGAGGTCATTAGTAAACTGAATCCTGCCAGGTATGGATTTCCTGAACTCATTTATCTCATCCTTGCACTTCTTCTTAGCAAAAATCCTTGTAGCTTCCTTTGCTTCTGATGTAAGGCCCTCTTCCCCCTTATTGACATCATCAATAAACCGGGAGAGTAGACCATGAACACTTTCTTGTATGATCACCAAATTTGCAAGTTGACCTTCCATTATCTCAGTCCTTATGTCAACTGTAGTGATCCTTCCTTCAATAGTTTGTTCCAGAAGATTGATCCTCTCAGTAACCTTAGGATCAAGTACAGCAGATTGAGGTGCCTCAACAGGTTGAGGTACCATAACAGGTTTAGGTGCCTCAGCAAGCTTGTCCAACTTCTTATGCAGTGAGGCAATCTATTCATTCAAATGCTTATCTTTGTTTGCTGTGGTGGTCTTTATACCTCTTACATCTCTAATTAGATCATTTATAGCAAATTGAGCAGATGTAATGTTGAAAGCAACTGTTTCAGTAGTTCTTCCTCTATTTTCTACAAGATTCACCAAATCTTCAAGTCTTTGTTCTTGTCCGTTCAGTTGGGTCCTTAGCTGTGAAATATCAGTCCTTACAGCTCTCAACTCCTCCAAAACATGTGCTGGTATTGCACCAGCCATACCTCCAGCCATGTGTCCAATAAAATAATCAGTAGGCTCTTCAACATTATAGTTTGCCTTTGGTATACTGACAACTATGGCTCTTGTCATGTCCCATTCAGCAGGTTCAGGACCTTCCTCAATGATATTTCCAAAAATTTCCTCAATTTCAGGTTCTTGTGCAGGTTGAGGCTCTTGTACTGACTCTACAACAGGTACTTCTTCAAATTGGTACATGTGCTAGTTGGGGCTCATCTACAACTGCTTCCTCCTCTGGCATATAAAATTCTTCACCACTGAAGTCATAGTCCACCAGCTGTTCATTCTCATCAACAACAGTCGCTGACTATCTTTCCCTTCACCAACCTTCTCTTCAGTGACCTTCTCTACAGCAACAGGTTCTACAGCAGCCTGTGCTTCAGCAGTCTCCTGATAATGTACAAGGGATTCCTCCAATCCCATCATAAGTTCCAACCTTTGTCCTAACACTGTTTGTTCCTCAGTGATTAGGACCCTCTGTTCCAACCTGTATTCAAGTGCTGCTTGTAACTCAGCAACCTGAACCACCTCTTCAACAAAAACATAAAGAAACACAGCCAAGTTTTCCTCTAAAACTTCTCTAGCATCAGCAACCTTCTGTAATTGATTTGCAACTTGTGTCAAGGTTTCTTTAGTGATAAACCACTCCTGATACTGAGCTGAGTCCTGTGAACTTGTATCAGCTTCTTCAAACATAACAACATAAAAAATGGTGGATATCATGGCCTCTTCAAGTGATGTTGCTACAGCAAACTGCATCTACAAATCTTCATTGTAGGCAGCTCCTAGCTCTTCATTTAGCATGTCAGTCTGCTGATCCTCAGAATAGACATCAGACACTTCAACCAGTAAGGTGTCAGACATACTGATCAGCCTGTTGTCTTCAAGAGCTATGTCAGCATTAATCCGAGCTTCCAAATCCTCCATAGTAACATTCTCCATGTCTTTATCTATATTACCAGTCTGCTGGCCCTCAGCAGACTTGCCATCATCAGCAGATTGATCTGTTGTTTTGTCTTTAGACCCCTATTCTACATCCTCAGTAGGTCTGTCCAATGCAATGCCACTTGGTTGCCATAGAAACGAATGGTGATCATCATCAAAATCAGAAGATGATGAATCATCATTGTCAGGTGCATCTTGTGGTTCTCTGAACAAAATGCTTCCTCTTTGCTTCTCTCTTTCAATAATATCCAGCAGCCTCACTTGTAGTTCAGATGTATCAATTAGTCCAAGCAAGCTCTCTACTCCCAACTGGTTGAATGACCATTCTTCAAAATCAGTCATTGGTTCTGCATCGGGTTTTTGTCTCTTATAAAAACCAAACTTCCAAGCAAAGTAATCTTCAATTTTCTTGAAGTTGGGATCTAGCTTTTCTTTCTTAGACTTCTTTTCCCTTCTTTCAAAAGGCATTATGGGCCTTCTTGGAGCAGATTGCTCAACTTGTTGTCCACCAAAGGTTTCAACAAGATGAGTCAATGTATCCACAGCAAATACAAATAGGTCAGTAGGTTCTTTCGGTTGTACATTAGTGCCTACTACCTCCATCTGTTCAACACTTGGTTCCCTTGACTCATATGCTCCTCAGCAGGGTTTGCAGCAGTGTGTTCTTCCCCTGAGTTGTAGCATCAACAGTAGGGTCTTGAACAAGTACAACAACTTCAGCACACTCAGTAGGCTCAACAACCTCTTCTTCTACTTCCATTTGGTCCTCCAGGACCCTTAACTCTTTGCCCTTTCCATGAACCTTTTTTCACAACCTGTTTCCTTCTTTTTGCAGGTTGCTCCTCGATTTCAGCAGCTTTCCTTTTCCTTCTATCTTCTTTTTGTTGTTCTCTTAAAATCTCAACATCAGTTTTCTTTGAAGCTCCAGCAGGCTTGGTCTTCAGTAGAGTTGATTCAGCAGCCTACTAACAAGAGATGGCTCAGCAGCCTGCTGACAGATTACTCTGCTGATCTTCATGCACTCTTTTTTTGTCCAACTGATAATACAAGATAAAGTTTAATACCAATGATTGATCTGTCAAGTGAGCTCACCAAACAAGACAAAGACCAATCCCCTTGGCAACTTCATTTGCTCAATTGTCAAAACTTATTTAAGTACATGGAATTGTTGATACCAATGACTAGTCTGCCAAGTGAGCTCACCCAACAAGGCAAAGACTAATCCCCTTGGTGAATTCTAGTACACTGCTAATCAATAATATATCAGTCAAATTTTATGATGCCAAGTCAGTTCTTAAATTAGCAAATATTTCATTATCCAATGGCTTTATAAATATGTCAGCAAGTTGATCTTCAGTAGGGTTGTAAAGAACCACCACATCTTTCTTCTCAACATGATCTCTTATAAAATGATGTCTCACATCAATGTGCTTGGTTCTTGAGTGCAAAACATGTTTTTATGTTATTGCAATTGCACTTGTGTTGTCACACATTATAGGAATTTCTCTTTCTTCAATTCCATAATATCTTAATTATTGTCTTAACCAAAGTATTTGTGCACAACAGCTTCCAGAAGCAATGTATTTGTTGGTCCCTTGAAAAGGCTTTGGTTAAGTTTAGAGGGGGGGGGGTGAATAAACTTAACACTTAAAACTTTTTGGAGTTAACAAACTCAAGAAACCAAGACTGCGATACTTGAGTCTGCTTGACAATCGATAGTCTGGCCGATCGTTGAGTTTCTTGAATTTGTGCTTGTGAAATATATAAAAATTAAGCCTTATTACTTGTTGTTAAATATGATACCAAGTATTAGATACTCAAGAGTGTGTGTGTGTGATTCATTTGCTAGATTTAGTAGATTGATGTGTTAGATAAACTAAGTGCGAATATAAATGCAGAAAGTAAGTAAGTAGATTTTATAGTGGTTCAGGTGGTGTAATCCTCGTCGAGTCCACTCTTCTCTCTTGTGATGTTGGAGGTAATTCACTAGAGATTCTTGATGTATTTGTTACAAAATCCCTAAGTTGCTTGTCCTTCACCAATAACTATGGCTTCACAAACCGAACACTTGGAGCAGTAGGATTCTTTGCTCTAAAGTCTTCCACTTTGGTCCTTGAAGGGTAGGATTGCCTCTTCACCCTTCTCCACCACAAACAACGATCTTTCACATCCAAAGATGCTCACTTTGTCTTGATAGATTTCTTGTAAAAAATATTGAATCAAGTAAGTGATTCGACTTCAAAGAGATTTGATCAGGATGATATGATCATCATCTTGATGTCTTCAAGTGTGTAAACTTGATGTAGCTTGAATACATATTACACTTGAAGAAATTTCTTGGATCGTGACTTTATGCTCGGTAGAGGTCGTGCAGGTGTTTTTCTTGATTTAATTCTGATTGCTCAAGATAGATCCTTAATTTTGTCAATGTTCATCCCTTGTATCTGAATTAGGAGTCCTCTATTTATAGGTAGGAATCCTTGTGACTTCTGTTTGAAATTCAAACATAGCCGTTTCAGATTTGTCTCCATCTTGACTTGCTTTTTTATGATCTAGGGTGATCTTTAATCGCCGTAATCCTTTTTTATAGTTCTGATCTGTCCACCCTTTGACTTGTGTCCATTGGATAAAGGTCTGAATCATTTCAACGTCCTTTTAATCTTAACCATTGATTTGTTTGATAAAATCAGAGGTTGTTAGCTGTCCCTTTCTTTGTAATCTTCCAATGTAGCCTTTGAATAATCGAAATATGTGTCCAGCAGGTTCCTGAGAACATAAGCCTGCTGATATACACATCAGTAAGCTTATCATTATTATGTTGTGTTTAAAAACACTTCATCTTACTGTCTTTTATCTAACTTTTATTTATGAAGTTAGATTACACTTTTTTGCAAATAACTAAGTTCCAATCACCACTTCTCTTGTGGAACTTAGACCTTGTACACAAGGTGTATGTAATCAGTTTAGGTCATCCAGACTTCCCTAAATTCTGATTCCATATCCTTGACTTTAATTACTAAGTTTGATCCCTTAGCCTTCAATAACTGAGTTTGAGTCCTCGCCCTTGGTCTTCAAGACGTTCCCGATTAGTCTCATCGACTCGGCTACCTCTTGATCTAGACTAGTCTACTCGATGTAAGTCGGTTGACCTTTTTACAAAGTGCTTGTTTGATCAAACCTATACAAGATCAAACTCTAATAAACCTATACATTTGATCTAGACATCTTTTTGCCTTTGTTCTATAACAGCTAGTCTGGCACTCATCACTAAAACTTAAAAATAAGTCCAACAGTATTTAGCTGCAGTAGTGGAAGTGGATATTGAATTATGTTTCTTGCTAAACCAGGAAACAAATCTATTTCCCATCAACTGACAAGTTCCTGTGGTGCTTTTTCTATCAATATGGCATCCAAAGACTCTTCAATCGTCGTAAATTTTAGGATTTGCGCTTGCATAATCATCCATATGTATGTAGAGATTCATCCTTCTTCTTTTCACTTGATTTCTTGGTAAAATTCAGCTGAGAACCCTCCCGCCACTAATAAAGACTATTCATTCAATTATGCATCAATGATTCTTTTAAAACCCTGTGTATCTGTTTGCTTTCAAACCAAAGTGGAATTAACTTATATTTTGCACACTAAATATGTTTTACAACATGCCAAGGGTAATAGATGATGCGAACTTGAAGAAACTTTGGGTTTCGTGGTAACCATGAGGATTACGCATCTCTAAATGAAAGCAAGTCCACGAGGGCACAAAACGATTGAATCAAGTAAATGATTTATTTTGGTTGTTTTTGCAAAGCTTTGTTTGTTAAAATCAAAAACTTGATCAAGATGAAATGGTCACTATTGTTGGGAAGGATGTCATCTCCTAATTCGAACTTGATGTCTTCAAGTGTGTATACTTGATGTAACTTGATAGCGAGTTACACTTGAAGAAATTTCTTGATCGATCGATTAAAGTTGAATGAATGTCGTGGAGGTGATTCTCTTGTGACACAGAGTTACTTAACTTGAATAGATTACTTTTGCTTCTTAATTTTCATCACTTGTATCCGAATCATGAGTCTTCTATTTATAGGTGCTGAATGAATCTTAGGTGATTTTCGAATAGATTACTTTTTTGTAATTTTCATCACTTATATCGAATCAATCTGTGACTTATGTTTGAATTTTAAACATAGCCGTTTCAGACTTGTCTCCATCTTGACTTGATTTTTGTCTCTGTTCATATGACTGACACTGTTAGTTAGCTCTTTGACAGTTTTCAGACTGTCCACCCTTTTACTTGTATGCATTGGATAAAACTCTGAATCTTTCCAACGTTCCTTTTATCTTGACCATTGATTTGTTGACAAAATCAAGGCTTGTAATCCATCCTTATCCTTTTAATCTTCCAATGTAACGTTGATTAAATCGAGAATTATACTCAGCAAACATCTGAAGCATATCAGCCTGCTAATGTACATATCTGTCAGCAGGTTTAAGTCTGTTGTATATTAATAACACTTCAGCTGACTTCTTCTCATCTAAATTTTTATTGTGAAGTTAGAGTACACCATTTTGAACATAACTAAGTTCCAATCACCACGTAACATATGGAACTTAGAGCTTGTACACAAGGTATATGTAATCAGTTTAGGTCATCACAGACTTCCCTAAATTCTGATTCCATATCCTTGACTTTAAATACTAAGTTTGATCCCTTAGCCTTCAATAAGCGAGTTTGAACCCTCTCGGCCTTGGTCTTCAAGAGTCCACTAGTAAGTCTACTGGCCTGAGACACTCTCTTGACCTAGACAGTCTCATTGATAAAAGTGACCCTAATTCTGATTGCTTGTTTGATCAAACCTATACAAAGATCAAACTCTAATAAACCTATACATTTGATCTGGACATCTTTTTTCCTTTGCTCTGTAACAACTAGTCTGGCACTCATCATTAAAACTTGAAATATGTCCAACATCATCGAAGCAGAAGGCCAATTCCAATCTTCTGACGGTCTTGTACTTTATCTCGTCAAATAATTCATCCGGTTCCATAAATAAACACATCAGAAGCTTATTCATGGCTTTGTCAAGTTATTTTAAGTTATTTAGAACATCCAAGAAAGGCCAAAACCTAAGCTAGGCCTTAAAACTCAAAAAGAAAAAAAAACACAAAACAGATTATGGCCCGCGATTTAGCCGGCGCCAAAACGTATTGGCCTTTGCTAAACAAAATAGCCTGTTTCCTCTCTATTTCATTTTGGCACACGCAAAACCATTTTAGCCGAAGCCAAACGTTTGGGAAAAACCCTAAACAACATATTTTCTGCACATTCAATTATCAAACCAAAGTAAAACAAATATACTTAGATTCTAACACAAAAAGACGCATATAACAGGACCTATATACTTTCTAAACACTATAAAACAAGATCATTCAATATAAAGACCCTCTTACCTTGAAATCAAGTCAAAAGCAAACTAAATTCTTAAGCAAAACAGCGAAATCCCCAGATCTTCAACCAAAACCTATAAGAACACAATCTAAATATGAATTAACTATGATCAAAGGTTTCTAAACATGTAGAACTATGAATTGATCAACTTAAGTCATCAAAGCATTAAAACTATCAGATTCTAGATTTAGGGAAAAACTTTTCTTTTTCAAACACCAATATATTGGTATCAAAACGTTCCTTGTGCTAGGAGGATCCTATTCTCTACTTGAATCTGAAATACGGTGAAAAGATTGTGAGATTGGGTGGAGATTCTTCTTTCCTTTGTTTATCCAAGTTTCTCAAGAGTTGAAGTTCGAACTCTTTGTTTGTTTCAGACTTTATGACAACCTTCTTCAAAGTGGGGAGTTTTATTTGGAATTCCAAATAAAATTTCCCTAGTAGTTATTTTTTTAAATCCTTTAAATAATAAACACAATGTTCTGAATTTTCATGAAGTAACCTTGTTGCCTTTTTTGAAAATTCAAAATATTACACAAAAGTTTGTAACGACACGACCGAAGTAAATTTTCATGATAATATTTGCAACTCCTAGGTCCTTCGTATCAAAGTTCCTTGCCAGTATCTTCTCAGTATTCGTGATAATATCATAAGTACTTCCTATTATCAACATGTCATGCATATATAGAAATATTATCACATATGCATTATGTGTGTTCTTAATGGAAACACATTTGTCACACTCATTAATCTAAGACCCAATAGACAACATAACATCGTCAAACTTGATTTTACATTGCTTTGGCGCTTGTTTGATCCCATACTGAGATTTAACGATTCTACACACCTTTTTATCTTATCCTGGAACAACAAAGCCCTCATGTTGTTTTATGTATATCTCTTCTTCTAACTCACCATTCAAGAAGATAGTATTTACATTCATTTGATGGAAATCCAGGTTATAGACCACAAAACAACAAAAAGAGATCTTATATAAGTAAATATCGTAACTGGTGAGTAAGAATCAAAGAAGTCCATGCCTTCTTCCGTTGATACCCTCGGGTTACCAACATGGCCAATAGATCCATCAATCTTTAATTTCCTTTTCCAGATCCACTTGAATCTGAGTGGTTTATTTACAGGTGGAAGATCAAAAAACTCTCAAGTGTGAGTCTACATGATGGATTCTATCTCGCTGTTTGTAGCTTTTTTTCTTCAAAAATGAGCTTCTGGAGTTGACATTGCCTCAGCATATGTCGTATTCTCATTTTCTACCATAGATGTCAGAAAATCCAGACCAATGGACTTTGAGGTCCTAGCTCTCTTACTACGATGTGGTTCCTCAATTTCTTGAGTATCACTATCTTCCTCAGACTCATATGTCCGCTAACTTGTGTTTGCTTATTCATTGCCATCTTCCTCACTCGGAATGATATCCTCAAAGAACACAACATTTCTAGAATTGATGATGACATATTCACGTACATCAGAGGTGCCTTATTTATGCACCAAAAACCGATAGACACTATTATTGAGAACATATCCAATGAATATACAATCAATTTTTTTAAGTCCTGTCTTAACTTTCTTAGGTTTAGGTACTTCAACCTTAGCCAAACACCCCTACACTTTAATGATTTTGTAGTTAGGCTTGTGGCTTTTCCGCACTTCATACGGGGCTTCATCATTCTTTTCTAAAGGGATTTTATTTAGAATGAAGTTCACTAAGAGGGTAGCTTCCTCCACTAGTTTTGAGGTAAACTTGAGCTTATCAACATAGCCTTCATAATCTTATTAATATTTCGGTTCTTGTGTTCAGCAGTATCATCTGACTAAAGTGTCTATGGTGTTGTCGTTTGATGATTGATGTCGGTGTCTTAGAAAGACTCAATAAACGATGCATCATACTCACCACCATCAACACTACGGATACATCTCTTCCGTTCGCTAAATTGATTCAATAATTAATTCTTATTATCCTTAAAGTCATCAAGAGCCTTGTCTTTTCTTTTTGCAGATAACAATGAGATACATTTATCACCTCAAGGTTGCATGAAGCTAGAGGTTTCGTGTTCATTTATACCGTTGGAAACGGAGAGTTAGCAATATGGCTTCAACACATACTTGACACTTATGGTTAGTATCAAATCTCAAATTCGGTAACAACTCCTTGTTCATCAAGTTGATGAACGGATTTGAACCAAGAGTCATCTACGTCCGTCCGGATCGGCTCAAGTTTGAGTTCGGTTCGGTTGTTTAATTAATATCACATATTAATTTCTACTAATAATTTTTTTATGTTATTTATTCAAATAAATAATAACTGCAATATCAATTGCACTGCAACACTTTGTAGTAAGCATAATAATTAATCTTTATTTGATTATCGCATAATCACAATTTTATCCGACGGTCATTCAAACGTCTGTAACCCAATAGGCTTATGAATATGTTCGTAAAATACAAAAAGTATTTCCCGAAATAATCGGACGACTCATGTGCTACTAACTACAACATTTTTTTTGAACGGTTACCGTGTAACTAGAATCATTTCGCATACTCAATATTCATACAATCTTTACTAGAGTGTTAAGACATCAACAACTATATCTTATTATAATATTCTCTTGAAATAACACTTTCTTCCACTTCGCAAAAAGTTTGGAGAATAAAACATACATTATAAGAAGGCTCTTTCGGATATTCTTACTATTAGGAAACACGAATTCCGGACGAACGGCATAATTTATGCGCATGCTTCAATATCATATTCAATCACTACCACATGATCGCCCTGTCAAGAGAAACCTCAATGATGTCAAAACATGAAAACTCACACCGCGATATTGTGAAGAACCCGGTCAAAGGATAATTATACAACCACAAGAGATATGTGGCACATATATAGTAAGTGGGTCATATATAGTAAGTATTCAACAATACACATCCAGGTACATGTCTAATTGTTATCTAATGTAAGTATTCAACAATACACATCCACGTATATTGCAGTCTACACCGAACAGAGGTAAAGATTATATAACTCAAATAATTTTGTGATTATTAAATGAATTTTAGCACTTAATAATAATTTAATGTAGCACTTTTATTCACGATTTTTGATATTTGGATCTTCATTGGGAAAGATTAAAAATTTACAACAGTTCTGTGAATCTGTGTTATGATCTGCCGACATTTCGGCTGGACTAAAGCTCATATCTACCGCAAGGTTTTAGTCTACACACAATAAACATGTACACAATCATGTAGGGCCTTCTCAGTATGTAATTTTACAATATACGAATTATTATTTATTTGTTAATTTTTATGTCATGTAGAATTGGAAGATGCACGATAAGATCATGTGGATTTTGCATGTCAAATGGGTCTTGGTTAAGCATTGACAGATCCTCTAGCTAGCAATGAGCTCTTGAGAATCCTCATACTAGATGTGCCCTACACATGGAGGTCAATGATAATTCAAGTGGGTGTTGGTCTGGCTAAAAGTGTCCACTTGCGGATCCAATTTGTAGTAAGGGCAGGACATTTAACTCTTCAATTTATTATATTTATCATTTGGCCCATGGCAACATTGTATTTTTAGTCATGGCAAGAATGACAAGTTATTTGTTTGTGGGTATGACAAATGCGTAGTACTACTGAATCATCTTGCACATTATTTCACGTATGTTACATATGCACTATATGGTATGGTAAGATAATTAACGAAAACATGCAATGACATTTCATATGGTAAGTAAGGATACTTACGACTATTCTCAATTAGGATTTAGTATTTCGGGTTGCATTGAAATATGTCATCTCCCAGCCCACTATTTTCAATATATATATGTTGCATTTTAATTATGGCATAATTATTAATATGCTATTTTGAAAATATACTAGCATTAAAAGAAACTAGGGAGAGTGGTTTAAAAGGACAATAAAGAGGGAGAAAATGGAAATCAGGATAGTGGAAATATAAATTAAATGATAAGGACAAATACACTGTTCATAACCCCAAAATCATCATTTCTTTGCAGATGGAATCTATTTTCAAATATAATGTTTCTTATCACGGTGAAATAATGATATGTTTTTTTTTTTAGGAAAAATATTTCATGCGCTTTGCTGCAATATTTTTATGTTTAAATTGTTTTTTTTAACAATAAACCCAAAAAATTATTGATGTATTTCTCAGATACTATCATTATTTCATTTTAATTATATTTTAATTATTGGGTTGCCGTGCTCACCCTTTAGATTATATTTCAAATGAGAAAACGTAGAGCCTAAGGAGTCAGAAGTAGAACCAGTTGAAGATGCATATTATCATGCTTCTCTTAGATACCATGCTTTAAGATTTACTTTTCCAATTGTACTCTTTTCTTTTTGGGTTGCATGCCCCTTGTTAATTAGTTTGACTTTCATGTCGTTTCAGTTTCTTTCATCTGAGACAATGGATAGTTTTCTTTTTCTTTTTTTTTTTTTTTTTGAAAGGAGAGACAATGGATAGTTAAAGCAGTGACGAATCCAGGAAGGGTTTTGAACAAGTGACCTTAAGTATAATAATAATAGTTTTAATCAGTTAAACTAAATAAGAATTATCTTTAAAATTTATGCGAAATAAATATCATCTGCGATTTTTAATATTATTAGAGGGTATTTTAGTAACCCCGCATTTGAAAAAGTTGAGTGAAGTGATCGGCACCTCAACACATTGGGTCCGTCCCTGAGTTAAAGTAGTAATATTCTCTATTACTTTAGTGGATATGAAATTATGTAGTTTTATTGGGAATTTGGTAATATTAGATTGCCCTTCTGTTATTGGAGTTGTAGGTTATATTTGTAACAAGAAATATAAAATTATGGGATTCGACCTACCGGATTTGCGGCAGGACCCCCACATCCAATGACGGAGCTAGTATATAGACTAAGGAAACTAATCTCATCCGGATAAAAAATATTTATTACACTAAAAAAATCTATGTAGTCCATTTTGATTCATAAAATATTATTAATCCAACCCAGCCAACGAACTCGACATAGTCCATTAGCCCACTGGCCAACTCCGTTGCCCACATTTTTTGCGGCAAAGTTGATTTCTGGTTTTATTTTCATGTTCCATTTTTCAGTTCTGAGATTGATGAGTTAAGCTATTTAATTTTTGTTTCAACTTCTAGAGCATTCTGATATGTAATATTATTTTCGACTTCCGTTTTTTATATGATACGACTACTACATGAGGTTAAGGAAAAATCTGGAAAGAAGAGGAGTGCGAGTTCAAGATGTTTTGTGTCCGTTATGCAACTGTGAGGATGAAGAAACCAATCACCTTTTATATAGATGTTGCTCCTCTTTTCAGCTTTGGTGTGAAGTTTTCAGGTGGTGTAACGCTTTTGGTCCTTACGTATCAAGAATTGCTTAGTGATGACTACCGGGCTTTTAGAACAAGGGTGGAATCGAACATATTGAAGGCAATAATAACGATAGCCGTTTGGAAAATATGGTTTCTTTGCAACGAAGCCATATACAAAAATAGAGTTCTCAGCATCTCACAAGTCTTTGCTGATATAAAATCTTTTTCTTTCACTTGGATCAAAGGAAAGACCAACAAAATCATAGGAAGTTGGGACGATTGGAGACTAAATCCAATTGTGTTAGCAGATTAGAAGACTTCAGAAGTGTTGAGGTCCTTTTTTTTGCTCAGTTCGTGATGCATCCGGTTATTAAAGAGTTTACTTTAATTTTTGTTTTCCGTTGTAGCGCTATTTGGGAGTAGTTCTTCTGTTGTTGTCCTTGATTCTTTTCTTGTTTCATGTTGTACTATGTTGCCTTTTTCTAGCATCTTGCTAGATTTTCCCTAATAAAAACTCTACTTGATGTTAAATAAAAGTGTGTAATTGATCACAAATTGTGTACTTGCTTAGCGGCTTGCAACCATTTTAATAATTGTCTTTTGTTTTGGGAGTCTACAGGAGGTGATAGCACTCAGTGGCGGACGCAGGATCTCGGGTAAGGAGGGACAGTAAAAAATTTAACGGAGGGAGGGAGGGAGGGGGCCGGGGGGTGGGGGGGCAAACAAGATCATACTATTTTTTCGGATTAAGGAGAGAAGCGATTCTTTTCTTAATTATTAGATAGTCCGCCACTCATAATAGCACTATTCATTCAATTATGCATCAATGATTCTTTTAAAACCCCTGTGTATCTGTTTTGCTTTCAAACCAAAGTGGAATTAACTTATATTTTGCACACTAAATATGTTTTACACATGCCAAGGGTAAGAGTGAGATTCGTCTTGACATTTTACACGTATATCATTCTGACCCTAAATGAGTCAGAAATTGTATAATATTCAGCCCTATTATAGTATGCTTTTAGTCTATTTTACGGGCCTGATATGGGTAGGAATAATTATTTTTTGTTTGGTTTGTTTACAGGCTCTCTTACATGTGTGTGGGAACTTGTTTACATTTGGAACACGTTTCTGGCAAATATTGTGGCTGAAAAGTTTACGTTTTCTTGACCAAACTCAAATCCGAATAAAACGAATTTATATACGTTACAGAAAATGTTCGGACCATGTTACAGGCCAAGAACATTATGTTTTCCGGACCAATATTTGGTCTGAATAAAAAGACACTGTTATGTACGCTTAGGAAACAATATGGACCATTTTACAACCCTCGAAAAATTACGTTTTCCACTCCTATTACATGTCAAAATATAACAACAGCGCTGTGAAATTTTTTGGAAACGTATTGGACCATTTTAGAGACCAGAATATGTAATGTTTTCCTGACCACGTCGGGTTAGAATAAGCTAAAATGTTCTGACCAAACTCGGATAGTTATAATGTTTCAAATTCTGATCGAACTCTGGTTAGAATATAGGCGCGTAAATAAATAAATAAAAATTAAGGGTTAAATTAGAAACTAATTACGATACAATAAGACAAGTAACAGTGCGAAAAGACATTTCTTCTTATATATATAGTCTTTGTCAAAACAAGACAGCATTGTGAATTTGTAAGTATTGTCATGATATTTTTTTTTTCGTCCCCACTTTTTTTTGTTGGCATTTGTCAGAACAACATAGTGGCTGTGACTGATGGGCTAATCTCTATCAAGTGAAAATGTGTAAACTTGTTTGTGTTGAGATACGTTGGGGGCCATAAGAAAGTTATTGGATGGTGAGAGAATATATATTGATAAAGTGATTTGCGGGTTGATCAGAGCCACACAATTTATATTCATGATGTAAACTGTATGGTTTCGATCAACCCATGGATCATTTCAGATTTTACTTCAACATTTGGGTATTCAACATTTGGGAGAGTGGAGAGACCACAACTTCCCGGGGCCGTTGTCTAAGCAACTTATAAGGACCTATTTATTCCCATAAATAGTTGCAATCATTTTGCATTTTATATTTAAAGTTCATTCCGAAAATATTTTTAATTAGAAATATATTAGACAGAACATTAGGTGAATATTTGCATCAAAAGATAAAGATAATTGTGGTTAGATAACAATCTTTCTGACTCTATTCATGCGCTCTGGTTACCAATCACTTCTGTTTCTACAAATGAGAGTATTTAGGCTAGTGTATAAATTAAATTACAAAAATCAGCAGTTGACAGTTCTCAAAATGAAAAAGAAATTAAAATTAATTAAAACCTGAAGTAATCTCCGTTAATATTGAATGTTGAGCATATATAATTAATATGCAATTGGTTTTTTCATCAAGCATAATTCCTACAAAATAGCCAGTAAATTCTTGGGCGGTACATGTACATCCACAGTGGATATTTTTATTTACACGGTAAGACACCCACATTTTACAATGTAAATCTTGTTTATGTAAACAACGCGCAGTGTAAATAAGGATATCAACATACAATGCAGTGGCGGATTCATAAAATTGTATTGTGGCGTTTTGGTTGTAATTCCTCGTTTCCGGATATCGAGTTTTTATCCGGAAAAAAAAAACATTCGGCACGTATAACATTAAATAAATTCAACATTATACGTAAGAATCTACGTCATCGTATTGAGTTAACGGAAGCTAGAAAGACTCGGGTAGAACGTAACATACAAGATACTAAGAAACAATGCCATCGAGTCTAAAGATAGAAAGGAAATGCTATCAATCCAAGCATACATAAAGAAGAAGTACAACAAGTCTTGAAAAGGAAATGGTATAGCATTATGTTACAACATGATAATAAAATATAACAACTTCATAGCAATCCAAGCATGGCATAGCATCAAACGATCAAACATCATCCTCGACTTCCGGTTCATCCTGCATATCATCTCACACAAGAAAAACATATAAACATGCAAAAGAGGTAAATACAAAGCGTACTTGGTAAAAGGTGGAAGCTATTAAACAATTAAGTTTTATAGTGAAAGGACATCATATTATTATTAGTTAAAGTATCTTCATTAACACGACTCAAATTCTTGGGTTCACTTCATGCTCATCAATATGTCGTGAGGATCCTACATTGTTTCTAGCTTAAGTTATCTTTGTTAATCAAGTATTCAAAGGCACTACGCATGGTGCTGCTCACCACGAAGCATCTGGTTGCAACCTATTAGTGGAACGTGCACTAGTAGCCACGGGCTAGCCCCGTTAGTGTGTGTGTTCCAGCGAAGTCCGTCCACACTTAAGGTCTCTCAAGGACCTGCGGAGTTATTCACTTTATTTGACCATAACACACATCGCGATAATGTCTTATGCCTTGCCAAGAATCATAGATGTTTATGCTTTTAACTACACAAGTATGTATGTTATTAACCATTAACTAGCCACCTAAGCATTTTCAAGGAAAAGCTCACTTAACAACCCTACTCCCTCATCTTAGACATCTAGACATAGACAATCCTATCATATACACAAACATTGATGGATACTAATCCATCAAAACACAAGGCCATTTATACCCTTCTGACGGTGCCGAACTTCAACTCTTAGAAGAATCCATTCAATGGGAGAACTAAATGCATCAGAAGCTTATTCATGGCTTTGTAATCTTCATTTAACTTGCTTTTATCATTATATCAAGGTTATGAACCAATCCCAACTTACTACGCTTGAAAATACACAAAAACATGCAAAACAGTATTTCTGGGCCGTAGGCCCGCGCCATGATTCATAGGCCAACGCCCACGACTTCTGTAACACCTTTTGAACTCTCTGTATCGATAGGCATGCGCCAATAAAGGTATAGGCGCGTGCCTACGATACCTGGGAGCATTTTGGTGCTTTTCTTTTATCCAAAAAAGCCCCAATCAATGCACAATCAAATCCAACACATCAAATACACCAAAACAACAATATTCAAGCACCAAAACATCATAAAGACATATGCCAAACATGCTATATCATTCTATACTACAATTAAAAAACATAAACATGGATTCTACAACAATTAACATTAAATTTACTTAACCTGAACATCATAAAACAAGAATTGTTCAACATGAAAACCCTCTTACCTCAAAATCAATCCAAATGAAACCAAATTTCTGAAGCAAAGAATTAATTCCTTGAAATCTCCACCAAAACCTAGGAAAGCACAATCTAATCTTGAATTAACTATGATCAAAGATTGCTAAACAAGAAGAACTATGAATTGATCAACTAGAACACCAAAACATGATCTAATCTCGAAAATTCTAGATTTAGGGCAAAAACCATACGTTCATGAAACACTAAAACCTTGATATCAAAATGAAGGTTGTCTCACGAGGATTCCAAAACAATATTTGAATGTGCAATCCGCCAAAGGTTGATGAGATACGATGAATCTTCCCTTCTATCAATTTCTTTCATTTCTCTGAAGTCCGCAGAAGGTTTTATGATAGGGAATTTCTGACAACTCCCAAGGTGTGGGGAGTTTTATTTGCTAATAAAACTGCATGCCGAGCAGTTCACTTTTTTATATTCAATATAGGTTATTTATATATTATTATTTTTGACAAAATAAATCCTTTAAATAAAACATATATTCTAAACCTTTGTGAAATGACCTATTTACCCTTTTTAGAAAATCCAGGATATTACATTGGTTTTCACTTTCATTGAAATATATATATGTGTGTGTAAGAAATTATTTCACATCGTTATCTGTTTTTTGATATATATTTTCAGAAACAGATACCGATGTAAAATAATTTTTTATCAAACTATAATATATATCTAATCACAAGCACGCAGCAAGTCTGTTACCAACCTCTTTAAATACAAAAGAAGAGAAAGAAAAAATTAATTACATTTGAAAATAGAAAAAAAATATATATATATGTGCAAAAAGAGATTTGAACCCACACATCTTGAAAGTAAAATATGATCTATCTTTCACAAAAACACTTTACACTTTACTAATATTAAGGCAAGATAAATACAAATATTAATACTAATACAATTATACTAAAAAAATAGAAATTTTGTGGTGGTCTGGAGACCACCGCAACCCTTACCTAGGTCCAGCCATGTTTGCATGGAGCCTGTGAGCAACCCAATGACCCTCACTAGGGGTTTACATGATAGTGGGTCGTGACACTCTGAAGGTATAAAACATTTGATCTAGTACACAACATATATAGTATACAAGATAGATCCAATAACTAATGCATACGTGATCTTTTACATGTGTGCCATCCCCTCCGGCATCTTAGAACACATGCCCTTAGAAAGATAGATCCATTAGTCATGGGTAGATGACTTTTCTTTGATTTATCCATGCTAAATCTCTTTAACATCTTATACTTTGTTGGTAGATTGTGACAGACAAAGTAACATTTTAGATCTATCTCTTTAAATATTTAATCCTAAAATAGAGGTTGCCTCACTCATGTCCTTCATAGCGAATTTCTTGGACATCCAAACTTTGCGGAATGTAACATAGGAATGTCATTCCCCATAAGTAATATGTCATCCAAATATATCACAAGGAAATTGCACTCTCACAACCTTTTCGTAAATTCGTGTCTCATCCTTATTCTGATGAATTTAAATTCCTTAACTATCTCATCAAAACAAGGATTCCAACATCGAGAATCTTGTTTAAGTCCAGAGATGGACCTCTATATTTAGCACACCATATATGCATCATCGGATGTAAATCTCTTTAGTTGCATCTATTAGATGTAGTGCCCGAAAGACAATTTATTGCAATTGCTATTATTATCAATAAATGACAGGTTTATTTATCACCTTATTATTTGGTTTGTACTTATAAATATTACACTACCGAAAAAAATATGCAATATCATATTTACCCATAAAAGTTAGTGTGTGACACACAGATGAATTTTATGATGATACACTTAAACTGTTTAGTCTGTGGTGAATTTAATCAAAGTATGAGGTCTATTGATTAAACCACCATTAATACACCCAAAACATTTTATGGTTTGAACATCTTATTCTGGCTATCGATGTTGGTAGATAACTAGGGCATCTATATATGACTCATTCATGTAGAACTAGGACTGATCTAATATATACTTCACATATAATTCTGTGATTTAGAAATTTATTCCGTGATTAATCTAAATTCTGAAGTGACTATAGACTGTTGCTTATTTCAAGGCAGGGTTTGATATGTTCGTTAAGTATTTCTAAATGACGCGGTCTGAATCACTTTCGCATTGACACTATTCGGGAATGAGTAGTTGGGGATGTGTTTCACATATCGATGGTCACTCAATAAACTCGACAATTTTGAGAATGAGAAAAATCTATAATCGGTAGAGTGCAATTTCAAATTTATGGTGGCGTAGTTCCGGAGTTAATCAGTTGAGGAAGAATAAATTTTTCGATATATATTTTATTCAATTTATTGGAGCTAGTAGTTATAGGACAATGATCCATAGGTTGGCTCCTGATACACGGGTGAATTCTAGTATTTTGGGACTTCGATAAATAGTAGATAGTTGGACTATTTGATGGTTATGTGAATATGTTATTTATTTGTTAAATAATATGTAAAATAAAGAAGACATTTTATATTATCTTATGGCTTTAAAAGTTGGCGCCACATATGTATTAATTTTGGAAAGTTCTCTTAATCATTACACATGTGAAAAATATAATGGAAAAATTAGGTAAAAGTCCTCTTTTCCCTCCTTAATAAAGCATTAATCCTCATTTAATTTATTAGTACTACAAAAAAACAGCAGTTTTGCGACGGAAGGTTACCGTCGCAAACAAGGGTTATTCCGTCGCAAACCATAGTTTGCGACGGATTTGCGACGATTTTTCTTTGTCGCATTTTTTAGTCGCAAAACCCCAGTTTTGCGACGGATAAACCGTCGCAAATTGTTTGCGACGGATTTTGCGACGGATAATTACCGTATTTTATTTTATTTTTAATTATAATTTCCGTCGCAAAAAATGTATAGTCCGTCGCGAATAACAAATAGCGACGGAAATATTCCGTCGCAAACATGTAAAATTTCGTCGCAAAATGTATAATCCGTCGCAAAAATGTATAATCCGTCGCAACTTATTTTTATTAAATAATTTATTTATTTTTAGATCTTTTCATATCCGTCGCAAAATGAGCCTTTTCCGTCGCAAATACCATATTGCGACGGATATATTCCGTCGCAAAAATAAATTAAACAGAAAATTATGGTCATTTTGGCAAAGAAATGCCAAACCACCACTGCAAAACAGCCTTAATTTTCCCCGTAGCATTACAATTGCTACCGCTATCAACAACAACAATATAAACGGAATACGATATCAAAGCGGATATGTCAAAAATACGCCAAAAGGAAATGTCAAAAATGAATAAAACGATATGTCAAAGGGATACGATAAGCCAAAATAAATAAAATGTATCAAAACAATGTCACCCAGTCGGACCGGTGTACTACCTAAACCCACGCCACCTCCTCCAGGTCCATGATCGAATGGTCATCTCGTCTTTCGCCAGTACCGGGTTGCATCCTCCGGAGGATCTTGCGCTTAACTGCCCAGGTAATCCACGCCCATCTGCGCTAGTCTGTCATCCCGACGCTTTCTCGTCTCTCTCTAGCTCCTCCAACCTCGCCTGGTTTTTCGCACGAGTCTGCATCTGTCTCTCGCCATCTCCTGGGTGAGACGGGTGATTATGCCGGAGAGTATGTCTCGGCGGATGAGTGTCGAGCAAAGAAGAGAGGCTGTCGTAGTACATGGAGGCAGGTGACCCCATGCCAAAAACTCTCCCTTCTTGTCGTAACCACGCCAAGCCGTAATAAAAGACGCGACTCGTCGGCATTGCGGTGTCAGTCGCTGCTCTCAGGCTTTCGCCTTCTTCGAGGTGAAGACGTCCCGCAAAGTATGATATAAATTTGTTAGTAACAATAATTACATGATATATATATAATGTATATATAATATTTAGAATACATAACGTACCATGATTTTCTCAAACTTCCTCGAGACGCGAAGTTGCCCGACTTCTTCTTCTTCGAACTCATCGACCGGATCACCGATCGATAGGCGCGCCTCTATTGTCCTCCATGGCCCGAGCGAAATCGATACGCGCGCGTCGTCGCCCATAGCATGTGTCCTGTGGATCTTCCTTCCTCACCGGATCCAAGCTCGGTTTAGCTTCTTTTCGCAGATGTTTCTGAACGCCTATTCCGACATAAGATAAACAAGTTAGTACATACATATATATATATATATAAAACAAGTATTGTTAATTAAATATTGAATAATTGCTTACGGGACTCCCAATCCACTCCTCGAACTGACGGAGAATATCCGGGGTCATCCAAAGCCGAGCACGGGGGTTTGTTTGAGCCCGATACATATAATCACGGACCCTGTTGATAGCATACCGCTCAAAAGCTTCCCTAACCAGGCGCTCGTGGCGTAACTCGAAGCTGAAATGACCCTGCAACATAGTTATATATATATATGTTATATGTATAGTTATAATTATAGTTATATTTATATATAGTTATATTTATATGAACGACGTACCCTAAATGCGTTCCACCACCTATCCCCGCCGCTCCTGGTCGGGCATTATGCCACGTGGTGGCAAAAGTGTTGAAGCCGCTGATTATGGCGTTCTTGGCCATTTTCTTGACATAGTTGTCGGTAAACCTGTCATATTGAAAACAATAAGTTGTTAATATATTTGGTTAATCAAAATATAAATAAAAATACAAACAAATTAAAGCAAGATATGTATTAACTTACCATCTCCCCTCGGGATCCAAAACTGGCAATCCAAGGTCACCATTGACAATGACACCAAAATCCTCCTCGCTCATCTGGTGTATCTCATCATCCAAACCTGCTGTCTGTGAGGAGGAAGACGCTCCGGGGGAGGGGGAACTACCCCTACCGCGTCTACCTCTACCTCTACCTGACATCTATTTGACACAGAAAATGACGTTTATACTAATATAAATGCAATTATAATAAAAAGGCGTTTATACTAATTAATAATAAATTACAATGTTTAATACATTATTATTCACTATCATGACAAAATAAAATATTTAATACATTATTATTCACTATCACTACTAGAATGGAAGAGTTCTTCCTCCTCTTCATCGAGATCTAGATCATCAACCGATTCTTCTTCCTCTCCATCTTCTTGTTGAATGAAATCCTCCATCTCATCATCATCCAAGTCATTATCCCCAACATCGGAGTCAACATCGACATCAAGATCTTGGTGGACAATGTTAAGAGGATCGATAATCGGAAACATCATTGATCACTTGTTCTTGGAAAACGGTTTCCTCGACGGGAGCATCGATAGTCGATCTTGCCTTTGTTTTGAAAACAACCGACCATTGATCTTTGTCTTTTTCAAACTTGGATATGGAGCATAGTAGACTTGCTCGACTTGATAAGCCGTAACAAATGGATCATAAGCGCCATATTTCCTACCACGATGAACTTCAACTATCTTATAATCTTTATGCACATTCATGCCCCGTTCGTAATTATCAAACCAATCATATTTGAACAATACGGCTTTGTAGACAAATCGAATGTCCATAATACACCAACTCAATGATTTCATTTAAAGTGCCATAATAGTCGGCACCTTCCGTGGAATCGACACAAACTCCGTTGTTGGATGAAGATTTACCAATATCGATTGCCCGGTTGAATGTCCGAAAGTTGTAGCCATTAATCGAATAACGTTTCCAAGTTTTGACTTGACGAGAAGGACCACTTGCCAAAGCTTTTAGCAAATCATCATTCAACAATGATGCTTGTTGTCCAAACCATTTGGTAAATTCATGTTCATGTTTATTCCAAATATCTGTCGAGGTCAATTGAGGCTGTTGAACATGAATAAATTGCTCGAACAATCTAAGAATGAATCATTTTGTCAGTTAATGTATATTTGTTCGAGAAAAAGCTGTTAAGCATTGTATATATGTAGTAATGAGGTACTTACAGTTCATACGGTTTCATGATTTATAGATTAGACAATACGCATTTGTGCACAAAGTCATATTCTTTATTATCCAAGAACCACGTCTTGCACTTCCCGGTTGTTGTACCATTATGATCACGGAATAACTCTGTAAATCAAACGATTGTCGATGCCGAAGTCTCACCAACAAAGAAGATTCTTTGCTTTTGTTTCAATATGATCATCGTAATACATAGTAACGTAAGTTTGAAATCTCTTCCAACAAATACGCATTGCATATTGATCCTCTACGAAAGCTTTGTTACCAATCTTTTGTTTTAAGTGATTCAAAACCTTCGAATGGATACATCCATCGATATTGCACGGGACCACCAACTCGACCTCATACGGCAAGTGTACGGTAAATGCTCCATCGAGTTAAAAAAGCGCTTTGGAGGCAAAATCTTCTCTAACTTGCAAATAATCTCGGCAATGTTATTCTCTAAACGAATCACGCCTTCTATTTTTAGGGTAGCAAACACACAAGTCTCGAAAGAATTGACTTATCTCGGTCAATGCATTCCATTCATTTTTCGGAATCAATTCTCGAAGGGCAGCGGCAACAAACGTTCCATAAAAACGTGACAATCATGGCTTTTCAAACCACGTAGAATGTATTCATCATGATCTACGCACCTACTCAGGTCTCAAGCATAACCGCTGTGGAATTTCAACTTGGTGACCCATTCACACAACACTTTTCTTTTTTCGCTTGTCAAGAACAAGTGTACAATCGGGCGCACGCAAAGCTCTTTCAAATCTTTAGCGATTTTGGACCACAAGCGATCTTGCCTTTAACGTCCATAACCGTGTCAATCAGTTTTTCAAAGAAGTTTTTCTCAATATGCATCACATCCAGGCAATGTCGGCAAAGAATGTTTTCCAATACGGAAGATCCCAAAAATGCTTCTTTTCCACCAACCATTCTTGGAGTTTTTAAGCCGCTTCAAGTCCGAATCTGAGCCATCAATGATGCTTGGTAGGTGTTGTACAAATTCCCATACCTCCTCACCACTCAATCTACGGGTGGAGTCGCGTGTTCATACTTGTTTGGACTTCAAAACCTTTATCAAGGCGAAAAATATGGTCTTCGAGGAGAAATCGCCGATGACAATCAAACCAAGTGCATTTACCACTATGTTTGAGCCAGAACGACTTGTTTCCATCACCACAATAGGGACAAGCTTTCACACCAGCCGTAGTCCACCCGGATAACATGCCATACGCAGGAAAATCATTGATAGTCCACATTAGTGCAGCCCTCATATGAAAAATTGTTTTGTGGATACATCGTAAGTAAACAACCTGTTTCCCACAAAATTTGCTTCAACTCCTTAATCAATGGTTGCAAATAAACATCGAGGTTTCCTTTCGGATTTTTCGGCCCCGGTACAAGCACTGATAAGAATATAAACTGTCTTTTCATGCACAACCAGGGCGGAAGATTGTATGGTGTAACCATGATCGCCGACAGAGTAGTTCTTCCCAAAATTACCAAAAGGTGCAAAACCGTCGTGCAAAGTCCTAACCGCACATTTCTAGGCTCCTTAGCAAACTCGGGGTGCATTTGGTCAAAATGCTTCCAAGCTTCAGCGTCACTTGGGTGGGCCATTATACCGCTTGTCCGGGGTTTTCGCGTGCCACCTCATTTCCTTGCCTATATGTTTCGTGGCGCACAACCTTGCGATCTAGGTCCAATCGGGAAATAAGTCATCACTTTGTTAGGCACACGTTGACCTCTTGCGTTCGTTTCGCTGGTTTATATCGATCAAGGTCACACTTCCGACACTTGTCCAGATTCGCGTCCTCCTCCCAAAATAACATACACCCCGCGGGACACACGTGTATTTTCTCGTGGGGTAGCTCTAATGCCTTTAACAACTTTTTGGTTTGATAGAAGTTCGAGGTCATTAAGTTATTCTTCGGAAGAATATCTCCTATCAAACCGTAACCCCGTCCAACGCATTTGTGAGAGAGGTTGTGATCACATTTCAAAGTGAGCAACCTAGAAGCCGCTTGCGATGACGGAGACACTACTTCCATCACATCTGAGTTTCTCTGCGTTTCAAAGCATTTCAAAAACGATGCAACTTCGTGGTTTGGTGTCTCATTGTTCTCCTCTTGGTTAAGAAATTCTTCTCTTACGTGATCAATCCTATCACGTAATGCGCCATTAACCATGTCCACGATAAGGGTTCACATTCCGCTCTTGCCGAACGTTGATCGGAATGGGAAACTCTTCACCATGACACACCCAATCATAGTAGTTTGCGCAAAACCCATATTTAGTTAAATGTAATCTCACGCCATGTTCGATTGAAAATTTAGTGTTCTTACACTTACTACATGGACACTTCATCATTCCATTATTTGCCCGAAACGAATCTAATCGCTTTGCATGTTTTATGAATTCCTCCACTCCATTCACAAATACCGGGTTAAATTTCTTGTTAGCATCCAACCTCTCGTACATCCAACTCCGTTCTATTCTCTTCATTTTCAATCCTACACATCATATCATACAAAATATGAGACTAACAATAGTCTTTGAAGGTTGTCTCAACACTTTTGCAAACTCAGTTTTACTCAACTTACTATGAAACTAACAACACTATAACCTAAATTTTCGATTCATGGTCAAAGGTTCGACGTCAAAATAATTCGGAGGCTTTGCCGGATAACAAAGTACCCCAGCAGTACCATTTTCCAAACGGGTAGGAACAGCACCTCTTTTCAACAAACCAATTCAACCACATACTTATCATCATTTTCAACCAACATCCGGAACTACCCCTACCGCGTCTACCTCTACTTCTACCTCTACCGACATCTATTTGACACGTAAAATGACGTTTATACTAATCTAAATGCAATTATAATAAAAAGGCGTTTATACTAATTAATAATATGTGCAAGGAAAGCGAGATTTTCTCAGAGATCTCGTGACTACGGGGTTTGCAATAGATCCCCTAACTATTGAGATTTGCAAGAAGCACCTCTAACTACACCGACCTCAAGCAATTTTTTTGTTTGCTAAGCCGAGTAAATACAACACCTTCTTCGAAACTGTAAAAAGTGCAGCAAAGTAAGTGGACTCGCCAAAAAAATAAGTTAGGTAAGTATAGCCGCACACCAAGTATCATATGTCAATCAAACAAAGGTGGCAGAATCTCTCTAAAACACAATTGCACCAAATTGCGTTTTCTTTATATGGTTGGAAAGCTTAGAATGCAAGCTACAAAACGCATATTTCAGATCTCATTTTCATCCATCACACATCACACACCATGTCAAACAAAACGCATCGGATATTGAAAATCTGTTTTACAGCTTTCTGATGTGGTTTTGTGTCGAACTTTGAGTACCCTATACTACTTGGAATGAGCTGAATTTTTGATGTGTTATATATTGCATATAGGGGTACATTTTTCATTGAGAAACCATTCTGGTTTGAGGCCTGTATAATAGTTAAATGTTGGTCACAAACTGCTTAGTCAAAACTGTCCGGCTGGGAGCTAATTAGGCTGTGTGGTGTTTTTGAATGTCGGGTTGAAGCCCAAACGAGCTGAAAATTTAAGGGATTATAATTCAGAATATTATGAGCATTTTATCTTCTTAGACCAACTGATTTTGAGTTCGTTTTGATAGTAAGAAAGTGAGATAAACATAGGTCAAAAGTTCATCAAAAAAATGAACTTTCATCCAAAATCTAACACAAAACAATCAAAACCCCAAACCACCCATCACCAAGCACCAACCGAGCAAACATCACATAGCATCACCACAACCAACATTCAATAAGATCCTTAGTTTTTTTTTCTCTTAAATCAGTTTCTTTTATATGCAGTTTAAACAAAAATTAAGAAACAAAAATTAAAGAAACAAAACTCGATTCATAAACTCGATTTAAGAAACAAAATGAAACAAAAATTAAAGATAAATTACCTGAAAGTAGAGAAGAAAGAAAGAATGGAGACGGCGGTGGAGTGCGGGTGAAGAATGGTCGAGACGGGTGAGGAGGTGCGGTCGCAGGATCGTGTGGAAGTCTGTTTGCAAGTCCACACTGGTTGTTCTTTGTATGTGGTCGTGGTTCAAGGTGAAGGAGAGGAGGTGGCTGTGGTTGAAGCCGGAGGAGAGGAGGAGGAGAGGAGGTGGTGTGCGGAGGAGAGGAGGAGGAGACTGAAAAATTCGAAATGAAGAAGAAAGGAGAAGAGAGGAGCTGATCTGAAATGCGACTGATATCCGCCATTTTGCGACGGAAACTAATGTCCGTCGCAAACAAAAACCTAATTCCGTCGCAAACATGTGCATACAGAATAATGAAATAATTTATAAAAATTTATTAAATATTCCGTCGCAAACAATAAAAATTCCGTCGCAAAACTCCGTTTTGCGACGGAAATTAAAGTCCGTCGCAAAGTTTATCTAAATTTAGAATAATAAAATAATTTAATAAAATTTTATTCGATGGTCCTTCGCAAAATGATAAAAATTCCGTCGCAAAATTGCCCGCCAAGTGAAAAAATCGGTCCCGCCAAGTGTCCCGTCGCAAACATTAAAATATCCGTCGCAAACGTAAATTTGCGACGGAAATAAGGTCCGTCGCAAAAATGCCGTCGCAAAACTGCTGTTTTTTTGTAGTGGCAATAAGGACAATAATTTTCCTTTCGGACTAAAATACCCCCATTACTGTGGGTTTTATTGGAATCGCATTCTTAATTCCATGTCTCCACCTTCTTCCAGATCATTGTCTCATATCATTCCATTTTCAGCAAATCAGGCTCCTTTGCCTTTCTCCTCCAATTCAAGCTCCGGCAACGGCGGTGGTGATTTCTCATCCTCCGACAACAATTCTTTTTTTACAGGAAAAAAATTCAACAATTATGCTGAAGAAATCAAATTCTTCAACAATGAGCGAGAAAGAAGAAATCGTGAGTGCATTACGAACGAAAGCTTGGGATCCGAAGCTATATAATGATTTTAAGAAACTCAAGCAACTAGTTTTTGCAAAGGTGGTCGAGTAACAAACTTTTTAGAAGAATCTTCAAGTGGATAAAGATATGAGGGATTTATTGATAAGTTTACAGAAGGACAATTGCACTATATATTTTTTTAGCAATGCTTTCGCACTTGCAGATATGTCTTGAAGTTTTTTGTTTTCATTGATGCAATTGAAAATGGAATAATATGAGACAACGATCTTTGATTAGAAGTATTAGAAAGACAATGGTTTTACAGTTACTGCAACATAAACAAATTATTTCTGAAGAAGGTTTTGGACAGTTTAATCCATAATGTTATTCTACATTTTGGTTTTGGTCTATAATAAATTTCCACTCATTTTATTCTACCTTTTGGTTTTGGTCTTATGAATCGTGTGATGAGTTTGTTTTCTCTTAGGAAACTGTAAGCCTAATATATGTATGGATGAAAAGGGTGAGATAAAGGTGCAAACTGTAAGCCTACTGATTTGTCTAATGAATGATGATGATGATGATGCAACATTTGTCCATTTGGTTCACCTTGGCCTGCTGCTGTGCTGCTTTCTCCTTTAGTATTAATCATGCTACTTCCCAGTGGCTGTCTAATGAATGATGATGATGTGGGTTTTTTAAGAATGCAGCTGTTTATGATGCCAAGAACAAATGGCCTAATGTGATTGAACCCAAGAACAAGAAGAGGCCTAAAAGAAATGATCTTAAAGAAAAAGTAGTATCGAAACATGCTCCGAAAAGAAGTAAATATGAGTGCTTGAACTGTAAGAAGACATTCAGTTCATATCAAGGACTTGGGGGACATAGACCTTGGAACAAAAAAATCGAAAGGAGAGTCATTTTGAGCGACATCGATACTACCGATCATCGACACGATACTTCGACATCGACATCGTTGATAATGACATCTGGTGATAATGATACTCACGATATTGTGTGCCTTAATGCAATAGATAGGGCTAGTTCATAGGCTTACTATGTGCCTTGGTGTCTTTGAGGTTTTGATCTACATTGTATCATCATGTAATAGATATGCCTAGTTCATTGGCTTCTTGAACTTGTAATTCATCACCTTGTGAATTCGGGCATGATAATTTAGTTCTTTGAACTTGAATATCCTTCTTATAATTTTGGTGATAGTTCAAACTGTGTTTTAGACTTGTATTGTTCTTCTATGTATTACCTTTTAGTCTGATGTACCTATTGTACTAAATCTATAGTCTGTTGTATTGATCTTCTATGTATTACCTTTTAGTCTGATGTACTTTTTAGGCTTAATTCAAGTGATTAACTACTGAACCTGCATGTTATAAACACCACACCTTAATTAAGTTATTCTATGCTATTCCTTTTATCAATCAAAACCACATAAACTTGACATAGGCTTAATAGTTAATCACTTGAATTAAGCCTTAAATGAGCCTTATATGAGCCAGCTATGTGTGCCTTGAAGTAATCACTTGAATTAAGCTTTAAATGAGCATGATATCATTATTATTATCGACATCGATCACGGATCTTGTGTGTTAGTGTAAATGCTGCGATTAAATTCGGCTTTCAAATACTACGTCGAAAAAGGTATCAAGCGGTCTCAAAATGAAGATAAAAAAATATGAACTTTGGTGAAACAATTTTGATGATCGGTGTTCTAAATCAAAAGTTACGGTCGTTTATAAGAAAAAGAAATCTGGTTAATATTTTTTCGTCTTTCAAAATATACGTCGGAAGGGTATCGTATTTGGGCTCAAATTGAAGAGCAAAAAAAAACATGAATTTTGGTGAAAAAATTTCGATGATCGGAGTTGTAAATCAAAAGTTACGAGTGATTGAAAAAAAAAAAAAAAAAAAAAAAACATATAAACAAATTTCTGATAAAATATCATATATATGCAAACAATACCACTGAAGTTTACGCTGCCTCATAAATGGTAATTTTGTCCGTCTGAAATTGTTTGTCCTTTTTGCAACTAAAAAAATGTGTGTGTCCTATTTATTCATTTTGTGCCAAAAAAAAAGAGTTTTGCCTCTTTATCTCAAATATAGTTACATATGTGTTAACTAATTATAATAAGAAATTAGTTTTCGTATATGTAAAGGTTTTTTATTCCGTAAAAGAAAGATAATTTGGGCGTAGGGAAGGAGAGTTTCTCCCAACACCACATACAAACAATGCATATTCCGCCTTCACTAAGAAAACTGAGACAAATATTTTTATTGTTTTACCCATTGGGAAAAAAACAGGGGGGTTTTAGCCATATCTAAGAGAATTCGAATACGAGATCGACGTCCACAAGTAGTCGTTTGAGATACAATATGGATGATCGAGGCATCTCATCGATTGGTATCATCTTTGAACTCCTTTGTAGTTTAGATTAATTAACTATGTATTTCAATTTGTAGCAAAAGAAAAAAAAACAAATTTTGATCCGTAGTTTCCACTAATATAGTCGTTCGCACAGTGTTGAGAATATGCATTGAAATCCGTGATCATAAAATGAAAAGGAGGTTCGCCTAGGCGGGGCCTTGTCCTACCTAAGCTAGCCAAGTTTTCCAAGGCTAAGCGGCGCCCGCGTCCTGCCAAGGCAAAACCCAGAAAATTTCCAGATCAAGTTTTCGTGATTTGGATTTAAATTCAGATATAGTATTAATCCCAACATGTGGTATCAAAGCGCATGGTTAAAGCGATTTTTTGGTTTTGATTACAAAATTAATTAACGGGTGGAATTGTATTAGAATAAAATTTTCATTTTTCATATATATATATATATATATATATATATATATATATATATGTGTGTGTATATGTGTGTGTGTATATGTATGTATATGTGTGTGCGTGTTTAAATGTTTCCGTTGACGATATGGATTGGTGATCGGTATTTGATTACTTCTATTGTAGTAGGGCACCACTTTATAATTAATTTTTAGGTGTTCTATTTTATTTTCGAGTGGGAATTGATGTAATTAGGGTTCCGTTACCCCGGCAAAATTTTTTTTTTTTTTTTTTTTTTTTTTTTTTTTTTTTTTGTATGTAGCCTAAAATCTAAACTCAGTCCACCCAAACAATTAGCTCAACCCATCAATAACCATATCTAGCACTTTCAATTCATTGAGTCAGCCCATCACTCTAAGCATCCAACAATTCTTATGTTTAATTTTAAGGTGATTTAATTTAGTTCTTTTTTTTTTGACTTTTTATTTGTTGGATCTTCTATTATTTTGTTGAATTGTGTCTTTTGTCGAAAGATGAATTATGTAATAGTAGACACGTGTTTAGCGAGTCGTCCGAATTATGTTTTATACTTTATTTACTGCTTGCATAAAATGAAAGACTTTAAGGTGTTCTCGTTTACGGATTCAAAATGATTTTTCGCTGAATTGTATACATAGAATAAAATTGCGCTATAAAATAACATCTCCAATACTTTGATTCTAGCCCATCCGAAAAAAATCCTAGTTCCGTCCTTGCATAAAATACTTTAGTGAAAGACTTTCTAACCTGGGTAGTTGAATAGTTCATTGCACGTAGCCCAAAGTTGAGACGGTGCTCGTCAAGGCGGAGCCCCATCCCACCGAGGCGAGTCCTACACATTTATTTTATAGGGGAGTTGTGCAGAGCCTAGAGCTGAGACGAGGCATGACGGACCTTTTCTAGGTGTTACGATCCTTACCGGCAGTGTACCGGGTCAAATTGTAGTTCTAGTCTGGTGAGTCAGGTCGTATCCTCAGGGAAATGAATGCATAATTCAAAGTGTGGTTAAACACCAAGAAGCTATTATTAACTCGATCTAAGTCGCAGTTTTTACCATTTTCCTCGGGTTAGATAGTTAGATTAGTTAGATTGTTAGTAAAGCAGTAAATAAATACATAAATATAAAAATAGATAATATATATATTTTTAGATCTAGCCAATAATACTTTACTGAATCAATATCTTTTTGTAGTGAAATTGAATGAGACAGATCTTTTCCTTGATGCAAGGAGGTCAATTATGTATGAACCAGTGTACTCCTAAGCTAGACAACTCCTCCTTACACGAGCGTATGAAATTGTCATATGTCTAGTCCTCTGTCCAATGTCATCTTAAGCATGGGTCACTCCCGTTTTGTCATACGGCCAGTTTTAAGATATCAATTAAACAGGTGATTTAACGTAATAATATCGTGAGCACAATTTCAATAAGATTTATCTCTCCCAAGACAAATCCCCCGGGTAGAAATCGGATTCCGTTGTCACATTTTCACTCGGCCAATTTTACCCTCCGGTCTTTCTATTACGATCTCGTATTCTAATCGCGAGTTGTCAATTCATTAGATTACGTTTCTAGTAAAAATCGAGTGGCTAATTCAATTTTTACTTTCATTAAGTGCAAATAGAAAGAGATTCATTATAATTGGTTTTAATCATTATTACCAGAGTCGATCATTCATTTTATCAAAAAGATTAACTAATTCAGATTCATATCTTGGCTAGATATATTTTTAGCTTAACATAATTATATAATATATAAATAGAAATAGAAATAGTAAACATAATAATATTAGAATATATTACCGATTACAATCATTGAATTGGGGTCGTTTCACACGGATGTAGTATAACAAAGCTTGATTTTATCAATCTTTGATAATTATTCCGCCATTACAACAGTGATTATAACTACTTTATTTATATATATAAAACATGTATATACATACATGTAGATATATGTATATATAAAGTACCCAAAGTAAAAAAGAAAATAAGATAGATGAAATATATATATATGGATGTATATATATATTTTG
This sequence comes from Gentiana macrophylla, assembly GCA_026214975.1. Classification (NCBI taxonomy): domain Eukaryota; kingdom Viridiplantae; phylum Streptophyta; class Magnoliopsida; order Gentianales; family Gentianaceae; genus Gentiana; species Gentiana macrophylla. The sequence goes on from CM047806.1 coordinate 110,154,185, forward strand.
GGACGTGTGTGTGTGTGTGTATATATATAGATATATCTATATAAAGTGTTTACAAAATAAAAAATGAAAGAGAAGAAGATTGATGAGAAGAAAAAAAGAAATAGGAAAGAAGAGGGGCAAAGAAAGAAAGGGGGCCTAGCACGTATATATAGCCTCCAAAAGGGGGGCCGGACTGGGCCGGGTAAGGGCCGGACCGGGCCGGGCTAATCATTACATTCATCCCCCTTAATTATCCAATTTCCGGATAAAAATTTATATTTTGGAATAAAACTTCTAAAATTCATATCTTGAGTTCTAGATCTCCAAATGACATGATTTAAGAGGCATTGGAAAGCTCGTTGAATGATCTACAACTTTCATGAAGGACTCTTCTTCAGAAAATATCTTTTTGATGGGTCATTCGTTCGTCGAAGATATTTCTCGATTTCCACTAAATCGAATCGATTGACCACTTAACCACTTAAGCTAGTGACACTTCCTATATCCTTCCAAAGATATGATTATGACTTCAAAAATGTCGTTACTCGGGTCTTGGTTTATCATAAATCTGCAATAAAAATACCACAAATACCCGTGTAAATCGACACGACATTACTCAGGTTCTTAAACCGATACAAAACTTATAAAAACTTATAAAAATACGATAATTTATATAATAACCACTATTTATATATTTGGATAAAATTAAGTAATTATTGACTTAAATTGGTACAATAATGCTCAAAGTGGTATCAATATTGGGGTAAAATGTCGTAATAATGATCATTAATTTGTCTCTCATCAAGGCACACCCAGATAGGCCCCTATCCAGCCGAAGCAAGCTCTGTGAATTTCCAGTTCTAATAGTTCAAGTTTCAAGAAGATTCGGATCCATATGAGAGGGCTGACACTTCGGTGTGTGACATGGATCCCTTCAGTGTGGCCTGAATGATGACAAGAAATAAAGACAAGAGTTGATGATTCAATTTTTTTTTATTCTTCGTTTTGTAATAGATTAGATACGAGGGTATCAAACAATCCATCTTAATGGGTATTTTTTGCGTAAATTTATTTTGTTTTTAATAACATGATAAATTAATTTGATATCATGCATATTCATGAATTTCAGTCATCATAGTCATGTATACATGTAGATAATTAATAGTGCATTAATTAGACATGTATAATCGGATAACTAATTTAGATGAGTTCTAATGAATTAAAATAAGGAGTAGTGGTTTAAAAGGACAAAAAAAAGGGAAAAATATGAATCAGGACAGTGAAAATATAAATTGGGTGATAAGGACAAATCCACTATTCATAACCCCAAATTCACTGTTCGCTGAAGTGGAACTGACCTCAAATCTAATGTTTCACTATCACACGTGGAATAAGGAAATATCCTTTTTACCCAAAAAAAAATTCCACTGTCATTTTTCCATATTATGTTCAAATTGTCATTTTTAACAATAAACCCTTAAAATAATTGGGTCAATGGATCTTTATTTGAAGATAATTCACAAGATAAAATTATGTTTATTATCTAGATTTAATTTTATCATGACTTCTTGGGATAATTGGGGAATTTTTTTTTAGGGAATAATTGGGGAATTTTAAATAGTGCAGTGTCAGCATAATAAGAATTTTGAAAAATTATGAAAAGATTAACACTAGTTAGACGATATCGGGAACCTCTAAACTAGTGGGAGGACATATAAAGTTTCATTATTTATTGTTTTCAAAATAATCAAAAAATTCTCAAATCCTCAGAGTCCTCATGCTTTTCAAAGTGGGAGCAAGGATGGTGATGGGCTGATAGCTGACCCCAAGGCCTCTACTATTAACACAAGCACTGTGAGAGAAATTTGATGCCTAGTGTAGGCTTAAATTTTTGCCCCTTGAAAAACTTCACCCCTGTCAAAATTCAAGGCTTGGTCTCTGAGAGGATGAGATTTTAAGTACTCGTCGAGTTTTTGACCTACCCTACGGAGGCATCCTCAGAGTCTACATAAAATTTGAAACATTATGTGACACTCAGAAAGATATTTTTGAAAATATCTTGATGAAAAAAAAAAAAGGTAATCAACAACTAAATAATATGTGAAAATTTTAATTGTTGAGATAAATTGTCTAAATGTAATTGTCACATCTTTGACTTACCCTACGGTGGAACTGTAGGCATGAGATTAAATCATTGAAATGATATGATAAACTGCATGAGTGATATCGCGTTTATAATTCCTAAGATTTACTTATTGTGGCGTATGATTTGATTTATTCCAGTCATTTTAATGTACGATTAAATATCGTCTCAAAATAACTAAACTACTAAACGATAAAATTGGGTGATAACGACTTCGTAAAAGTGAAAGAGTAACAACGACATTGAACTCATTAATCGAGAATGCAAATTATAATTTTGGTAGAGGATTCACTTTATTAGCATACAAACTTAAGTGACATTAGTAAGTATGTCATTGTTGCCACTCTTGTTGAATAGAAGGCAAACAAAAATAGTTTAAAGTTGACATGAATGATTTAGAATCAATCTCATCTGACATCCCACAGTTCGGGAGTATTGGTTACTCAATTGAAGTGATAGTTCAAAGTTATATGGGAATATCAAAATGTATTCAATCCTTAAAAAAGAGTTAAGGAATGTCAAGAATGGGAATGCAGATGCCGCCAAGTATAAGTCATCTAAAACCAAATAAGTGGTTAAACAAAAATGTTAACAAAATAAGTATATGATAAGGAAAGTAATTTTGGTTTATTGGGCTATGAATCCTTAGAGACTTTCCAAAACGAGCATGTGACTCGGGAGCTAAGTTCTTTTGAAAGCGGATAGCTATGCATTTATGATTAAGTAGTTCACAATGTGCAGTTGTTCCAGCTAATAATGTGGGAGTCATATAAGGAAACAAGTTTCTCATACGGGATCAAATTTGAATCCTTGACTATCATAAAATATACTTTATGTTTCAGAAACATTGGAACAAATGGATTCACTTTCATGTTGATAATTTGATTTCTTATTTAGAAATTTTGCTACATTATAAAGGCAGAAGGGAATGTTGAGTGCAGTCAGCTGATGCACACATGCTGACAGTATGAGGATAGCAGCATGTTGAAGCAGTCTAGTATAGTGTAATGTAGAGATCAGTTATTCATTTATAGTTTGTAGCAACCGTTTGTAACTAACTTCTAATTGATTCATGAGGTGTGTGTGGTTATAAATACACCATGATCAGCTACATTTTATTCCAACTTGTAACTTTTAGTTCATCAATAATAATTCCGCATTTTATTTTCAGTTTATAATTCTATAAACTTCATCATGGTAACAGATCATAAATTTGAGAATTTCTAAATGCTTTCCTGTATTTTCTCTCCAATCTTTGAAGAATCTTGAGAGTGTTCTTCATCTTTTCTAAGATTTCAGTTTCTTGAGAGTAAACCGTCATCATTTTCCTGAGTTTTTTTATCATTTCTTGATCGGTTATTCTGTAATTTCACTTTCATTGTTGATTTGTGATCAATTCTGAAGTTTTTGTTAGCCATGGCAGGGAAGAAACAAGAAATAAGTCCTTCCAGTCCGTTTATGTTCATCCTAATGAGAATCCATCTTTAGTTCTTGTTCAGCCATTGAAGATTGGCAACAACTATAATCCATGGAAAATGTCTATGGAGATGGTGTTAATCGCCAAGAATAAAATTGGCTTCGTAGACGGCACAATCAAAAGGCCTAAAGAAGATTCAGCAGATTTCCGTGCAAGGAGACAATGTGATACAATGGTGAGATCACGGATCTTGAATTATCTGAGAGAACACCATTGCCTAGAGTTTGATGTACTTCAAGAGTGCACATGCAGTTTGGAAGAATCTTGCAACTAGATTTTCTAATGTTGATGCCTTGAGGCTTTCAGATCTCCTTGAAAAGATGCATCTGCTGAAGCAAAGCAATGATTCTGTCAATCAATATTTCATAAAATTGATGGTTATGTGGGAAGAAAAGACCATTAGGCCTGTATCAGTTTATTCTTGTGATCCTCAATGTCACTGCAATGCAATTAACACACTAATAGATCATATGGAGGCTAAACATGTCATGAAATTCCTAAAATGGTTAAGGGATGAGTTTGAGCCAATGGTTTCACAGGCAATGCTGATGGTGCCTTTTCCAGAAATCCATGATGCCTTTGCAAAGGCCATTAAGTTTGAAAGACAGAAGATGTATGTAGCTAATAGGGCCAAGAATCAAGATTCTATGGTTCTCTTGTCTCAGAAAAATGGACAGGGGCAAAATTAGATTGTCAGCATACCTAACTCTACATCTGTTGCAAATCCCAGACCTAAAAATCCCAAGAAGATGCAATGTATTTTTTGTGGATTTAATGGTCATACTGAGGAGACTTGTTACAAGAAACATGGCTATCCTTGGTTTCAAGTCAAAAAAGGCTAATTTGGTAGAGGAAGAACAGTCAGCAGAAGAAGATCAAGCCCAAAACAGGTCTGCCGGACCGGGGTTTCCAATTCTTACACTTGACAAGTTGATGGCTTTGATGAGTTCTGATCCTCCTAGACATGCAGGGTTTGCTGTTGGCCAGCCTGCTGAGATTATGACACACTACTCACCTGCTACAGGGACAGGTGATCTAAATTTGTAAGATCCATACAATGGATCTTCGACTCTGGTGCCACAGATCACATTGTAAGATCATTAGATCTGTTAAGCAATCCCAAACCTTCATCTGGTATAAAAATGGGATTACCTAATGGAAATAATGTTTTATGTCACACATATAGGAAAAGTAAGGATAAACCCTCATCTGGTCCTACATAATGTGTTTTGCATTCCTGATTTTAAATATAACCTTTTTTTTTCTTTACCTGCCTTTATAAATCATACAAAAGGTGCATCTATTTTTTCTGCTAACAAGTGTGTTTTGCAGGACAAGAATAAGAAAGTGATTGGTTCAGCTGACTCTATGTCATGGATCAACCAATAAGACTCTCTGTTGTCAATGCTGTAGAAAATCATACATTGTTTGATAGATTAGGTGATGCTCTTTTATGGCATTACAGACTAGGACACTTGCCAGATAAGAGACTACAAGTCATTAGTACACAGTCTGTTGATGTCAAGTTTTGTAGTCATGATATTTGTTATGTTTGTCCTATGGCAAAACTGAAGAACAATCCATTTCCTTTGAGAAATACTGTAGTGAATGCTATATTTGATCTTGTTCACATAGATATTTGGGTTCCCTTAAGAAAACATACAGTCAATGGACAAAAATATTTCTTAATTGTTGTAGATGAATTCTCTAGATTTACTTGGGTTTTTCTAATGAGGCATAAATCTGAAGCTTCTGACCTTGTTAAATCGTTTGTTAAATTTGTTTCTACTCAGATTCACAAAGTTATCAAAGTTATCAGGTCTGATAATGGAGCTGAGTTCCAGCTCATTGATTTTTATGCTCAGCAAGGCATCATACATCAGACATCCTTTGTCAGCACACCTGAACAGAATGGTATTGTTGGAAGGAAACATTAGCATCTGCTAAATTTTGCTAGGGGACTGAGGTTCCAGAGTAATTTACCCATTGAATATTGGGGGTACTGTCTTTTACATGCTGTAAAATTAATTAATGCTACACCTACACCACTACTAAAACAAATCACTCCACGTGAGGTGATTTATGGCACTAAATCAAACTATTAAGTGTTTAAGATTTTTGGTTGCTTAGTTTTTTCTTGCACACTTCAGTAGTACAGGACAAAGTTTGGCTTAAGATGTAGGACTTGTGTCCATCTTGGGAATTCAAACACGTCCAAGGGTGCAATTATATTAGATATTATCAACAAAGACATCTTTGTTGCTAGGAATACTCAGTTCCATGAGACTTATTTCCTCTATTTCAACAGGTATTAGGAAAGGCTAGACATCTTATTGACATGCCCGTTCTTTTACCAATAATGGATGATTTTGATGACTCTTTGAATGACTCGGCCAGACCCGACCTGGTTTCTGAGGATCACCGCAACTAAGGCATCCAATGAAGAGCATGCACCAGTTAATCAGGCACCTACACCCAAACAATTAAGAAGGTCCACAAGAACAAGGAAATCACCAAACTTTTATCAAGGAGAGGCTCACACTGTTCAACAGACCCCACACCTACTGAGTGAGGTCATGAACCTGGACAACCTATCAGCAGACTATGCCAGATTCATCAATGCTATTGATGTTGTTAAAGAGCCTAAGACGTACAATCAAGCTTTGATAGCTATCAATCATGATGAATGGGAGGAAGCAATGCAAAAAGAGATTGAAGCTTTACAAAAGACTCATATATTGGAAATAGTTGATTTGCCCCCATGCAAAAAACCCATTGGGTGCAAATGGGTGTACAAAATCAAATACAACCCTGATGGATCAGTAGAGAGATATAAATCTAGACTAGTAGCAAAAGGCTACACTCAAACATATGGTATTGATTATCAAGAAACTTTCTCACTTATTGTCAAGATCACTACAGTTAGAGTCTTACTTGCAACAGCAGCAGCCAATAATTGGCATCTACATCAGATGGATGTCATCACTGTCTTTCTACATGGAGATTTACATGAATAAGTATACATGCAGTTACCCTCAGGTTGCGCATCAACTAAACCAAATCAAGTTTGCAGACGTATTAAGTCATTGTATGGCCTCAAACAAGCCAGCAGATAATGGAATTGCAAGTTGACTGAATCCTAGGAGGCTCAAGTATTCATTCAATCCAAAAATGACCACAGTTTATTCGCTAAAGTGGTAGGACAGTCCTTTATTGATTTGCTGGTCTATGTAGATGACATCATAGCAGCAAGCCTCAACAGAAGTTAATTCAGCAGGTCAAGGATGCCCTACACCAGCAATTCACTATTAAGGACCTTGGAATATTGACATATTTCCTAGGCATTGAAACTGCTAGGACACCTACAGGCATATCAATTTCTCAAAGAAAATACACATTTAATCTCCTAGAAGAATAAGAATTTTCGGGAGCAAAAGCTAAGACACCCATGGAGTCTAAGCAAACTTTACATCATGGTGATTCCTTCATTTTGGAGGATAATACTGATTACAGATCCTTAGTGGGCAAACTTATTTATCCTACCTTCACCAGACCAGATATTGCTTTTGCAGTTCAGCAGCTGAGTCAATTTCTAGACACTCTTACTGAAAATCATATGAGGGCTGCTTATAGGCTGCTGGGGTATTTGAAGACTAATCCTGGTCAAGGAATCTTATTCCCAACATGCAACAACCTTGTACTTAAAGGTTTTACAAACAGTGATTGGGTTGGTTGTCCTGAAAACAAGAAGATCAGGTATCAGGTCATATGATGTTTCTAGGAGATGCTCCAATCTCTTGGAAGGCCAAGAAACAAACAACTATAGCTAGAAGCTCCTCAGAGGCTGAGTACATGGCTATGGAAAATACAGTTTGTGAAATCCAGTGGCTGATTTATATACTACAGGACTTGCAGGTTTCAGTTCAGTTGCACTGTTGTGTTATTTTGTGACAATGCCAGTGCAATGCACATTGCTCATAACCCAGTCTTTCATGAAAGGACAAAACATATTGAAATTGTCTTTCAAATTGTGAGAGACAAAGTTAAATCGGGACTTGTCAAACTTCTTTTAGTCAACACAAAGGAACAAGTAGCTGACATCCTCACCAAGGCCTTGGATGCACCTATTTTCTCCTATCTACTAGACAAATTGGGAAATTCAAAGATCTTCCAGAGTTCAAGTAGCTAAAGGGAATGCTGAGTGCAAGTTGTTCATGTACCACTCTCAGCTTGAGAGGGGTGTACTGATATAGAGTGAAGGAATGCCGAGTGCGATCAAGCGATGCACCCTAATGTGCGATTTGAGGGCAAAGACCCTCTTGAAGCGATCTAGTATAGTGTAATGTAGAGATCGGTTATTCAGTTATTGTTTATAGTAACCGTTTGTAAATAACGTCTAACTGATTCATGAGGTGTATGAGGTTATAAATACACCATGATTAGCTACATTGTAATCCAACTTGTAACTTTTAGCTCATCTAATAATAATTCAGCATTTTATTTTTGTTTATAATTCTATAAACTTCATCAAATTTAATGAATTTTATAGCACGATTTAAGGGACTCGGACTTTACTTGATGAAGTCAAAACCGTTATGGAATGTTGAATGAGTATATGTAATGTATCTTAAACTATTAAGGTAAATGGGTTTCCATATTATGATAAACGATTCTTTGGCATCTATTAATTAGTGTATATCTTTTAAAGGTAGCATCAAAAGTCTTGCAAATGGTGATTCCTATCTCCTTGTATAAGAATGCTATCTCAAATAAACTAACTAACCCTTTCAGCTAAGAAAGGGTAATAGAGTTAAAGAAACATCATTGCTTGTTCATGTTTACCTTTGACGTCTTATGAAAAATTACAAGCTAGTAGGAGTTCTGAGTGGTCGAAATTTTGACTGGTAACTACTCAAAATGCGGATAAGTTTTTCTAAAAAATTAGAGGAATCTTTGATATGACCAAAGAATTGATGTATGTCAACTTCACACTTGATTTACAGTCAATATTACCCCATTTATAAGCTTAATTGGACTATTCTTGTTACGAATTATGAGTTATTTGGGTTAATTACTTATGATTCATAAGTTGGTTTTACATGATTTATCCCAAGAATTGGTGACACTTCATAGCGTTATATCTATTTGACAGATTATGGTGGAGCCAAGCGATAAAGAAAGGGATTTGGAGCAAAAGTGTTAGCGGAATAGGCCCAGACAGAGCACATATGTCCAAGACCGGGCATACTAGAATTGGGCTAGCTGCAACGAGCCCATCACATGTTGCGGTTTGTCTCAGGATATGTGTAGCCGTCTTACAAGACGCGTTCATAGTCGGTTAGAACTGTGACGTCCAGAACACTATTTAGGGCCATTATGTCTGCGATTTTTATATACATTGTCATATTTTTCCATACAACTTTTAGCAATTAAATTTCTCCTCTTCCTTTACAATTTCTGTAATACCCACTCTCTACCCCTAGGTCCACTGGGGTCATTCTAGAAGGGGATGCGAAGCTCTTGCCGCGACTTCAATAACTAGACTATAATTTTCAAAATCATCTAATAAATGTACAATTAAATTTATAAATATTCACTAAATATTTCAATTTCTAAGATTACAACAATTGAAATGTTACAGTTGTCACTAATTAAAATTTTGCAAGCATGTTCTAAATCCAAGTCGTCATTACTTTCATCATCATTACATCTCCCTGACCCTTTACCTGATTTTATTTATAGAAAAAAAAAACAAAACAACACAAAGAAACAAAGAAAAAACAAGTCGTCAACAAAAACGCTGGTATGAGCATATGCGAGAGTGTTATTATACATTTTTTTTTAAACGTTGTAACAATATATACATTTTCTAGAAATCTTGAGAGTATTTATGCAATAATATACTTGTTTAAAATTATGTATCAAGTTCAAGTCAAGCAAGCTCATTTGAGATCAGTCAATTCATCAAGTTCCCTTACTAGATATCGATACAGCTGATACGATTGTCTCTACCTTATGACTCCCATTTCAACACCTTATATCCACAACTAGCAATTTTTATAGTGAAGTCCGTCCTTCTGACACCCAATCTCTGGGGCTTCCGGAGGGTCCACTAGCCTCGGATCCCACAACTGCGGTCACAGGCCCGATGCGCCCGATGCACAGCTAACCCGGCTGTGAAACCCTCGGCAGGCCACCGAGCGAGAACGAGAACGAGAACTAGAACCATGCCGCAAAGCGGAACTAGCCATGCCGCCGAAGCGGGAAAGGTACAAATACAATATACCATGTCGCGCGAAGCGGGAAGTACGGTACCATGTCACCGAGGTGGGACATGCAATGTCATTTGTACAAAATTTGTTTCATCACGTTATTATCATTAAATCGAGAGAATTAATATATCATCTTTAACAAGTTACATATTATATATCTATATCAATAATATATTCAATTAAAATAGTTTTATAAAAACACACTTTAACTTTTATAGAAAATAAAATTAAACTCACATTTTTTTTCTTTATCATGAATCCATTATGACATCAAGGTAAATGCCTGATGATCTAGTATGACTGTATGAGGCTCCCCGTACAAATGTTAAACACTTGTTGCGCAGTTTTATTTTTTATTTTTTATACAGATACTATCGAGTATAACAATATATTTGTTTTGGGGAAAGAAAATGATTGACAATAGTGCCAGCAAAAGGTATGAGGCTATGCATAATGATCTGTGGTTGGGGTTTTGCTAATCTACTATTTTGTGAGGAACAGGGTCGGCATCAAGGCAGGTGATCAAGTGAATTTCAAAGATTGTCTAATTAACACTATATATATATATATATACACACACACACATTCCATTTAATGAGTATTTAACCTTTGCATTATAATGTAACTGATACAGAAACTAAAGTAAGCTCCAAAACCGTTCTAATTAAAAGGTATGTAACACTGCACATAGGATAAAAAAAAAAAAAAAAAAAAAAAAAAAAAAAACAAAAACAAAGACTAACACCTAAATTCCCAATTATAATATCTTCTAACAGTTACATGCATTAAAACACCATGCATTAGTACACTATGAATATGATACATAAGAAACGTATGGTAGTAATTAATATATATATATATATATATATATATATATTAATTACCACCTATTTAAATCCTTACATAAAGTAACGTTTATCACACAGAAATTTACTAGTCTATGTTTATGTCAAATATGTAAATCAAAAGTAAAAAAATGTGATATCTTAGTCTTGAATATATATATATATATATATATATATATATATATATATATATATATATATATATATATATATTCGATGATGATGAAACAGTATGTTATTTGATATAAAAACAAAATTGCGTGGGTTATGAAAGGTTGACAAGACACATGCATGAAGGTTAAGCTGAGGTGAGTGTTTAATAGGAATGGATAAAAGAAATGAAATTTTTAGCTAATCCTGGAGGAAAGTTATACAGATGGAAGGGTTAATTAATTAATTAAGTAAGATATTGTATGCAACTAGTGGATAATAATAAGTCTAAAATAACTTACATCCATTTATTGGGATACTCAAGAGTTTTAGAAATGGTTCTATAATAATCCAATTTATTGACTTTTTTTTTTTTTTTTGAGGAGAAAATAATTGTTAGAAGTCATATGATTATCAAAATATAAAGTATCACAGAAACAATGAAAAATAAATATGCACGGATATATGATATATCAAACTATATGCAACTTATTATTTTATAATCTATTATTTGTAGAAGGATATATAAATTTAATACATATATTTATAAGGCAATTAATAAACATTACTTAGAAAAATAAAATCAAATACGAATAGGTGGACGTTTAATTTTACGCTTGTTAAGTGTATATAATAATGAATATAGTGACTAGTATTTATAAGTCCTATAAATCTCAGGCATACCCTACTCAAAAATCGGGGTGTTACAATTTCATTCTTCAATCTCTCGATTATTTTCTTGCGCTTGGTTCTTCGTTTGTCACGGATCATGGACATTCACCGGTGAGGGTAACGATCTCCTCTGATGTTTCCATTCATAACCTAGATTCGCCATTGTTTTTATGATGAATAGCAACTAAATCTAAATTTAACCAAACAATGTAGTAAGTAAACGAACCTAAATCCCGATTATTATTTGATTCGTTAAGCATGAGGAACACAAAATCACAATCTACACCGCTCACACTGCTGCGGCGGTCTTTACCGTTGTTGCGTGGCACCCAGTAGATCCAGATTCTGTGCATTTCGAGTCAAGTACGTCAGTTATCTGTTATAATTTACATGTAATATATATGGCAAATTTGTTTAAGTGATGTTTACAATTTATTTCGGAATTCCTAGTTCTTTATGCATGTTAATTTATAAGTTCTATCATGTCCACGTTGGACACTTAATTGAATATAGGGCTCTATTGTCGTGCAAAAGAATGGGTAAATCTGATGCGGGGAGTCCTCATTGGACTCAGTCGTCAGATTTGTGCCACGTGTATATAATACAAAAACTCTTTTTGTCTTATATACACATGGCACAGATCTGACGGCTGAGTCTAATGAAGACTCCCTGCATCAGAATCACCCCAAAAGAAGTTATTACCAATTGGGAATTGCACTAGTGGCTACAGTGAATTAGGGTTGGTTGGTTGGTTAATTAATGAATCAAATATAATTACACATTATAGGTAGTGTAATTATAATTAGTTTGGTTAATTCTTTGTCAATAGTTAATTGATTGTTGGTTTTTATTGTGTTTCTTTTACATGACCATCTCTTTACTTTCTCACACAATATTTGGTCAAGGACCACAACTTTATCTTGAGTGTGAATTCGATTGATAATATTTGAATTGTTGTCGAGTCTATATGGGATACAATTTTGACTCGCTTCGCTATATTACTATTGACCTAGTTCTCTTGCTAGGATCGGCAACTTACACGCAATCAAGAAGCGAGTACTCCATTCTAAGATTTGGACTATATGGACAAGGACGGAGCCAGGATTTAAATCTAGGGTGGGCTGGATTAAGAAAATTTAACGGATCAAACTGGATCACATAGAATTTTTAGTTTGATATTTTTTTGTCCAGGTGGGCTTAGCCCCCCTCAATATCACATACCTCCGTCCTTGTATATGGAATAGTATTTAATACTGATGCTCAGCCTATATGTAACGCCCCGAAATTTCAAGAAGGGTAAAAAGGGTAATCAGCTTTAGTTATCTTAACCTAATTACTATATATCCTAATTATTTGATTAAAAGGATTTAAATGATCAAAAAAGAAGGATTTAGTTATTAAATTAATGGATTTATATTAATGCCTATAAAAAGAATTAATCCCCTAATTTCTCACTTACGCTTCACGAAAATATACTAAAAGAAATACGAAGCCAGAACACGCAGAGAGATGCCTAGAAGGGGAGAAGAAGAATCTCCAGTCGCGTGGCTAATCCGTCAGGAATTTGGACAGGCCGTAGAAGACGGAAATAATCGTCTCATCGCAACAAACGTTTCCACACTAATCGTTCTCAATTCCGTAAGTTTTCAGTTTAGCCCTAAATAACTGAACTCATGTTCTTCATAAGAACCGGAACACAATAACATTTATTTAGTTCTTTTATTAGTTTACTAGACTCAGAATATTATATAGTAAATGTTGCAACGTTTGCTTCACTTCTATATCTTTGAATATTCTGTATTTAATCTTTCTAATTTAATCATATTCCAAAGATATCATATATCTAAGAGTTGACTTAAACTTAGATATATTTATCTCAACTTCCTTACTTAGAATAGAGACTTCGATAAGTTCTCTTGTTCAAGCACATGCCCAACTTTCCTTTTTAATCTCTTAAGCACTTGTAAATATTTATTAGTTTAGTCTGCATTAGACTTAAGAAAAAATTATAAGAGCTACCTTTTAATGTTCTTTCATAAAGAAAATCCAAAGTATATTAGATAGTTTATTTACCATTATGAACTATTCAATTAACTTTCAAGCAATGATTAAGGAATTAAGTCGATACTTAAATCTTACAATTTTGAAAACAACCTTTCCAAAATTCATTGTGGTTATTCTTATTCAACACATCTGATGTTCGAATTTTGATTGTCATCGTATGACAGAATGACCCATTGGATATCGTCGTATACAATATTTGATTAATTCGTTAAAACTCATTTCAAGCGATTTAATCACACCACAAGCTTCCATTTCGATTAATAATTAAAGTCTTAGAGAACTTCATCAAATATGTAGTCTCCTTGTCTCTAACTACTATAGCGTAGTTGTTCGTGTCATTGCTTATTTTCAAATGATTAAAATTACTTAACCTTATTTGAGAACGTTTATCAAAAAATAATAGTCATTTATAATTTGGTTTAAGAAATCGAGAAATAAAACGTAGAAATAAAAGTTTGCTCAAAAAACTACAACATAAAATAAAGATAAATGAGTGTTGTTATTTATACATGCAAAATCAAAATAGTCTTTTGATTTATGATTTTGCTCCCGCTAGTCAACTACTCTCTATTGACTTTTAAGAAGTTCCAAAATTCTTTAGTGGCCAAGATCCCATCTAGTTATCCCGATTCCCGACGAGGACCGATCAACCGGAATAATTTGAAGAGTAGGTAACCATTTACCAATCACATCTCTATGTGACTCTTGGTGGTTGACTAGTCAACTCTTTGACACTACTCATCTCTATGTTGTAGTCAACCCATTGTCTCTAAAATAAGACGGTCCTAACGAGGGTCAATCACCGCAATACTTTAGTCAAGTCATAATCCAACATTCGTGAAATCTCATACGATCATATCTCAATAACGACGATATACCCAAGGTAGGTCAACTCCCGACGAGGGCCCATCAGTTGGATCCGAACAAGGGCTCTTCACCATTAATATAATATTGGGAGACAATATTTCGACTTGATTTTTTTGTGGAAGTATTTTTGTAAATCACTTAATTAATTTTAATTGCGGTCTCATCAAATATATCTATCTATATAAACATACATCCTACACACTTATCTAGATCGTGCATAGTCATGCATCTATCGTATCATATAAAATAAATACAAGCATAAAATAAATAATGCGTAAAGTTACCGGCATGATCATGAACTTTCCTAAGTACATGTGGTTTCGAATACAAACTGACGAAACCATGGGTCACAATCTAAGGGTAGCTGCAACCGCTAGGGATGGAAATTTTGATCCAACGGTGGATATCCACCCGACCCTACCGGCCACCCGTTAGGGTAAGTATTTTTTAGGGTAGGAGAGGGTATGGGTTTCATTTTTCAAAACCCGCCGCGGGTAGGGTAGGGTATGGATATGTGTTGTCTACCCGTCAGAATACTCACCCGACCCACCATATATATATATATATATATATATATATATATATATATATATATATATATTATGATTAAATATTCACTACTTCCGTTACCTAAAAAATAAGAATACAACTAAACATTTGACTAAAAACAAAAAAAAATAACAAAAATAATTAAATGTAATTTAAATAACATTATTGTTCTCATTATATATCAATTACCGATGTCAAAATTCTAGTTTTTTTTTCTCTCAATCGATTCGGTCGTGCTTTCAAAAGCAGGATTGAAAGGTTGGATTTTTTTTAATCATTTGCTTTTTTATTTTTATGAATGTATTTTTTTAATCTAATCTATTCTTCCTGCAAAGGTGGGATTTTTTTTAATCACTTGCTTTTTTATTTTTTGAATGTATTTTTTAATCTAATCTATTCAACCTGTAATATCAATTGTCAAACCAAAACACGTGTTAGTCCTCTTATAATGTATATTAGTATGTTTTTTTATTCACAACTAATGTTGCCAAAATAAAGATATATAGTGACATTTTTTTTAATCTTTTGGTTTTATTATTTCAGTGTAAGTGTAATCCAATATATTTCAAAAACATGACCTTGAAACTCCCAAGGCATTTTTTTTTATAAGGAACTGACAAATTTATTTATGGTTTCGAGTGAAGGTAAAGATATTTTGTTACATTTATGATATTTTGAGAGTCTACATAATATTTCGTCATGAATCATGGCCATTAGTTTATTTTATTCAATTGTTTGTAGGATTTACCTTTAAAAAAATTGTTTTTAGAATTTACACGTCATTTGTCATTGGTGAAACTTCCTACTTTACATAACAATAATCACGTTCTAAGAAGTCAACACATTTAGAACAAATACAAGGAACAAACACATTCAAATATCACGTTCTAAAGATTCAACACATATTTTAAGACTTGATGTTGTGTATTTACGTCAATTGTTATTAGTTAAATTTTCTTATTATATGAGTTCGATTGTAACAGAACCAGATATCCATTGACCCGTGGATATCCATCTGAGTAGGGTATGGGCATAAAAATCTCTACCCGCATGGATAATGGGTAGGGTATGGGTAAAAAAAAATTTGATGGGTAGGGTATGGATATAGCAAAACCCATGCCCACCCGTACCCATTGCCATCCCTAGCAACCTCCAATATAATCTTTAATGCGCCATCTCCAGTGGGATCTTTATTCGTCTTTCTTTGGTCTCCGTCTTCTGCTTTATTCTTGTTACATAGAATCTATCTAATAAATTTATACACCTGCCGCACACGGGGGAGCTAATGTGAATGAGATAAATGTAGAAAGTAAACTAGGTCACGTTCTTCATAACGGCCTAAGACAATTTTTAAACCAACATAATAATAAATCATTCACATCTATCCTATAGGTCGAGTCCATGATCAATCGGAGTCCATATAATCATATTATATCTAACACATCTAATCCATACAATAAAATCTTAGGGGAAGGGACTACACGGACAAAAAAAATCAAAAATGGGTCTAGATGGACGTTACTACATGTTTTGTGAATAGAAAGGACAAATTCATAATAAATGGACAAAAATACCCTTTTACACATTAAACACATAGTAACACTAGATAAAATGTAGTAACAGCCACGAAAATAAATAGTACGTAACAGTCCATAAAATATCGTAACATCCAATGGAAATGTAGTAACAGTCTAATAACAAGTAGTAAATGACCTAAAAACAAGTAATAAATGACCCGTAAAATATAGTAATGTGACCAATAAACAAGTCGAACAGTCCCGTAAAGTGTCGTAATATCCTAAAAACAAGTAGCAACAGACTAAAAGCAAATAGTAACAGCCGCGTAAAATATAGTAAAGGGCAATAAACAAGTAGTAACAGCCCATAAAATAGATAAAGTACATCAAAAAATGTAGTAACGTTACAAAAAATAGTAAGTAGTAACAACCCTAAAAAAAAAAAAAAAAAAAACGCCTTCTTGGCCGGAAATTGGACTTGGGCGGAGCAGTGGTTGCAGCCGAAAATCCTTCTGTTTCCATCCTCAATCAAATCCTTGTTTTGATTTTCGTCTTCCTTCTCTGATTCTTTCCTAAATCGAATCCCCGTTTCATCCTAGCGATAAGGCAAAGCCGGCGAGCGTGAAGCATCCACTATGTCCGTCCGGGCCCGCTCAATCGAATCGGATTAATAGAAGGACGGATTAATCGGCGAGAAGGGACGGATCAAATCGAGTCTGTTACTATTTGCTCAATCGAGAAATTTCGATCAGTAGCAATCCAATCACCACCATGGACGATTCGCCACCATGAATCATCACCATCTGTTCTTTGTTGTGATTGGAAAAAAGAAGAAGGAGTTTTGAACGCTGCTGCTACTCAAACGCTGATGCCGATGGAAGCATTTTTGAACGATGATGGATGAGGGAAAGATTAATTGGGTAATTAGGTTTAATTAGCCAAAGGGTATTTTGGTAATGTTAATTAAGTTTTGTCATTTATAATCATCCATGTACTTGTAGCCTAATAAATATATTAGTTTGTCCTTTTGGACAAAAACCTATAAAATCTTATGAAAAAGATAAATATTAAAATTACCAACTCGCGTCTTAATTAATCGAATAACGTTTGATCAATTAAATAATTTTATCCAATCAATTAACTAATTAACATTTAATCAATTAAATGATTTTAATCGAAATGAAATTAACTATTAATTTTAAACGATTTCAATTCTAATTTTAATAAATTAGAACTATTCTAAAAATAAATCAAAATTAAAATTAAGTTTTTTTATTTCTTTACTTTTGATTTCTAATCAAAAGGGATGCATTTGGTTTCCATAACAAAAAAGCACCCACCTAGCCCTTTCCAAAATCAAATATTTTGAAAAGGGGCTAGGCATATTCCAAACAAAATTTGGAATGGCCTAGGTTAATCATAGGTCCAATTAAGAACCATAAACCAACCCAATTGTACTATAGTGCCATGTGGCATCCAACGGCCCAAACTATTTGAATAATTGGGTAGCCACATATCATTAACTAAACAAGGAGAGGTATTCTATGTATCATAAAGAATCACAAAAACAAAAAAAAAAAATTTTTGGGACCCGCCAAGTGCCACCGGCCGACGCCGACAGCTGGACATCCACCGTCGCCGCCGTCGATAACTCGGCTGTGGAGCTGCAGCCAATCGGCCGAGCTCCACAAAGCCGCCGCCCCTTTTTTTTCGTGTTTCGTTTCGTGAATCGATATCATTCATCTAAAATAATTACTATGCAAATTAACTAATGCTTATTGCTTAAGCTCGAAACTCGCATTGATACCACTGTTAGGAAATCTACGCGGGGACGCAGCGGAATTTAAAATTTATTTCCTTTTCTTGCCAAGATCGACTTCGTTTAAGTAACAAGTATAAAAGAAGCAGACGTAAAATATACCTTGGATGATCTAAAATAGATTGTCGCTATCTACGATTGTAGTTTCTGCACGAAGCGCCCAAGTGTTCGGCCTCTACCGTTGATCCACACCAAAAACCCACCAGAATCCCATCATGGATTGCTACTAGAAAAACTCGGTTGCTAGACTGGCATTTTCTCTCTCTCTAAGAAGCTCTCATATTTTCTAGTAAATTAGAACTCTTTTAATTGTGATGATGCAAAAGAGCTAGCAACCCCTTTCTTATATAGGGAGAGTGGCGCCACTTAACAATCCTAATCTGATTGGGGGAAACTTCCTAGTAGATTAATGAGAAAGAAAACATTTTACTAGTAAAATAAGGAAAATAAATATTCTAGATTTATCTCATTTAATATTTAATATCTTATATTAAATATATTTCCAAGATATATATTGACAATATCTTATATTGAATATATCTTTATTATATTATCATAAATCAGTTGCACATGTGTGCAAATCTATAGTGACTAATATATAATATTAATATATGATAATACTATTAATTAATTTGCATAATTCAAGTGTATCTCATACACTCCAAAATTGCACCCCATGCATATTGCCATTTAATAGCCTCCGGAATATTCTTAATTTAATTAATATAATACTATGATTAATTAATTTGCAAAATACACACACACACACACACACACACACACACACACACACATATATATATATATATATATATATATATATATATATATATATATATATATATATATATATATATATATCTCATCATATACATCAAATATGTATATTTAAGTAATCAATATAATTAATATCTTGTATTTAATTTATTCATAATAAATGAATACCATCATATTAATTTATCACTATAACATTTTATAGTCGAGATAAAATTTCTCTTATTTGGTAATCACTATAACTGCATTTTCATCCGGCTAGATGTTCTTATGTGTGTGACCCGATAGGCTTCCGAATATGATGGCCGTAGGCACAAAGTGCAATTACAAAAATGTCTTTCTTACCTAACGATCATGGATAGCGTCTAGCAACAGGTCCACGACCCTCAATCATCGGAAGAGTCAAATGCAATGACTACTACCTTTCATGTGAAACGGTTACTGTGTAAATAGAATCATATCGCTGTTACAATATCCATACGGTTGTACATCGAGATACATCAACGACCGTATATTATAATCTGGATATCATGCTCTCTCGAAATAACTCATTTACTCCCACTTTGCAAAGATTCACGAGAGCTAGACATTCCTTATTATAAGGCCCTTTCGGATATTTACTCATAATCATATGATACGCGATTTCCGGACGAGCAACATAAATCCTACGCATGCTTCAGTATCACACCCAATCACTACCGCCTTATCGCCTCATGGCTAGGGGAAACCTCAATAGTGTCAAAGTATGACAATCTATACCGTGATGTCATGAAGACTCCGGTCTTAGGATAATTACACAACCGCCACATAGTGCGACACTTAATAAAGTAAGTGGGTCAGTCTGACGTACGCATTCTCTAATACACGTCCACGTACAGTCCAAATGTCCCTACACTTTGATAGACGAGATATATCCATACCTTCAAAGATAGAAGACATCCCAATACGTGCTAGTCTAATCGTACTATTAATGTCCTATTTAATAGTACATGCGACTAGAGACTTTTAAGTATGAAACCTTTTAAAGTGAGTCGAGATCTCATCAATCATAATCACTTATGCTTTCTCTTTCACAGTTTGACACTAGGGACGTTATCATATATATACAATATTATAATTAGTCCATTAAATGAACAAATATATAATAACATAAAGTCATTTATCACATGTATAGACATAAGGAAATAGTAGAAATGATCCGACCCGGTCGGATTCGGTCCATCCCGATTGGGTTTAGGATACTATTTCAACACAAGGATGTACTACGGAGCTAATAGTGGATGAGTGAGCTCCCCTGTTACTACCTAAGTGGTAGTGATTGCGGAAAGTATTCATGTTATATATATGTATGTATTGCATGTTTCTTCTACCCGTTACTAAATACGTATGTACTTACCCGCTCTTCTTTATTTTCCCCACCCTAAGAATGTTGTGCATTTGTAGGATGTTTTCTAGGCCTCTGAGGAGTGATCCGGAGATAAAGCAGATGAATTTTGTTGCTCTTTAATTATTCAGTTTAATTTTTTTGGGTATATATTTTTTTATCCTTTGTAATGCTAGAAAACGATGAGTTGAGTTTGTGGATATCACGTTGTAATTGGTTAAATGTATTTGAAGGTTATAGTAAAGTCTTCGATGATTTAATAGATGTAGCATGTGTTGCTTTCGATCCTTTATTAGTTGTTTCAGTTATATGAGTCTATCGTTTTGTCTTCCGTCTTGTTCTCTGATATTTGCTTACGTATATAATTAGATTAAATTTTAATTATATGGGTGCCGAGCGTTATTTTCTGGATAAAGACTCGGTATCCGGGACAGGGACATCACACTCTATTACATTCTAGTGAAATGTTTTCACTAAAATAATAAAGCAAGAATTGCCTTATATAGTCATTGATGAATTACATTACATTTATTAACTCAATTAAGATATTTTTTGGCAAAAATAATGGTTTATTTTACAATGTGGTACCTATCGAGAAGTCTACCTATTAGATACTTTTGGATTTGTGGATAAAGAGTGAAGAAAGTTTACTTATTTCCACAGATAGAGGTGTTTAGCTCTTGTGCTATAAGGTAGGACTGAAGGTTTTGCATATACACGCTAAAAACGTGACTATTCATGAAATATCTTAATGCAATGACTAAAGGTTGGCTCGCCTTATTTTTGCCTTTTACAATGAATTTGAGGAGGGAGATGTCATTTTGGCGGAAGCAATGGCCTTTCCATTGGGATCAGTTATGTTTGCAATATGGTATTGAATCTTTTGAGATCGGGTTTGATTCAGACTTTCTCATATTTTTATTGAGACCTCATGCTTCACTGATGTGGAATCTCCCTCACACAGTGCAACACATATACTATTCGCAGACTTCATTTGCCCTGTCGACATGTGTATAGGGAGGCCAACTCAGTGTTGATACTTTAGCTCGTCTTTATAGGTCCAACCTTGCTCAATATACTGAGTCCATTGAGTTGGCGGTAGAAGTTTGTATGTGTTTACAATGAGATGCCATGGGTTGGACGGGCATTCGTTTTATCTCTGATAAATGAATTGTTTTGGAGGGGATTAAACTTGGTCTAGTGGTAAAGGTCATTGCACTTCATGGTATCAACCAGGTTTCGAATCTTCATCCCCATCCCCAATATAAAAAAAAACCATTCCCCGTTCCCCCTCCCCTCCCAAAATGATTCGTTTTGGAGGCACCCCTTCCTTCGGGTGTTGGGCGCAAACAAGTTGCGTGTGTTTCTCTGAAACATTATTTATTACTTCTTGGCTCTCGTGGCACCTTCATTTTTGTTTTTCGGTCTTTGACAGGTTCAAAGTGAAATGCATAGATTTTCGGACGTGCTCAGAAGAGAGCTAGCAGTATGGGCTCACTCTTCCCTGTACGTGGGGGCTGAATGGACTGGAGTCGGCCCATAGGAGTTGTGTATATGTGAGATTTGGATGTATTACAACAGTTCATTTGTACAATATTAATAAATCGTTGTTGTATCATAACTCTTCTTCTAACTATAAAACAATGTAATACGTCAATCATTTTCACGTTTATATATTGGAAATTCTAAATCGTCACGATAAATGATACAACAAACTTTTATCTCACCGATAAAATCATGACTCTTATCGATCAATAATAAAGGAAAAATGTATTTTATATGTATACCAATTGTTGTGATTATTTCCTTGTTGCAATACCACTATTCTTTATACTCCTAACCATGGTTAATAAAGGAAAAATGTATATTATATATGTATACCAATTGTTGTGATTATTTCCTTGTTGCAATACCACTATTCTTTATACCCCTAAAAAAAAAAAGATATAAAAAAAAACCCAACACTGTTCTTGCCAGCTGTGCATTTTTAGAGCAGTTTCATGATCCCAGCCGTCCAAATCTCCATCTCTACATCTATATATACCTCCTATTTCTCTTCCCTTAAATCCAAATTCTCTCCATCACCAAAGCTTTAATTATATCTACAATCAAACTTAATTGTGCTGGAGCTCCCATTTATTCCTTTTCAGCTTCCAAAATGGCAGCCTTTGAAGTTTACAAGAAGGTTAGCTCAATAACCTTTACTCATTCAAACAACAAATTATATATATAGCAGCAAAATAAAAAAATTATATAGAAGTTTGGCCCTCTTATAATTCCCAACAAAAACAAAACCCCTTAAAATAGCAGATTCAAATTAAAGAGCCTATTTTGTAGGTGATTTAGTTAATTTTATCAAGATCAAGAACAGATTTTGACTCCAGAACCCAAGATCTTGAACCCAAAATTCATATAATTAATCCCCCTCCTCTCCATGTGCATGGACATACATTTTTCATTTTTCATTTTTCATTTTGCTTAATTAAATTAATTAGATGAGAAATAACACTGATTTAATTACCTTCTCTTTTTTTCCTCTCTCCATTTCAGGGAAGTATGAAAGGTGAAAATGAAGAATACACTCTAGATGGAACAGTGGATGTACATGGCCAACCGGCGATCCGAGAAAGAACCGGACGATGGGGCGCCGGACTCATCATCCTGTGTAAGCTCTTTTTTCTCTGTAATTTATAAATACTGTAACAAAAAACCCGAATCAATAAATAGATCTTACAGTTAGATAGATATTAATGGCCAAAATAAACCCCATATCAATAAATAGATCTTACATTTATTTAAATATATATATTAATGGTTTAAAAGTGTGTTCGGGTTAATTGTTATTTTTCTCCTATATGCACTATTCATATATATATATATGGTGATACTCAGCTATGCTTATCTCTCTTTGCCTTTCTGAGTTTCAGAAGATACGCAACAGTGGTTATACCAGATGTATCCTAGCTGCATCAAACAGTATATATATTCTGTCTGTTTCTTTTTAAATGGTTTTTTTTTTTTTTTTATTTTTGAAAGCATATTTTTTTATTTTTTTTTTATGAATCGTTGGGCACGAAGGAACTAGTCAAGATGAAATTATTTCACGATACTAAAATCATTCAAATATAAATAACTTTTTTTTTTCTTTCTATTTGAACCTCATAAAAACTAATATTACAATTTAACTTTGTGGAAATTGTTTATTATCTTATTAGTTTCTTCTCTATTTTAGGATGTAAAGAGTTAGACTTCGATATTATATATATATATATATATATATATATATATATATATATATATATATATATATATATATATATATATATATATATATATATTCTCACGTGTAAAAATTATAATTGTTAAAATATGAGTTTGCTTCATGAGTATAAATTACTTGTAGGTGAAATATATAATTGAGACTTGTTATACACTATAATATATATAAGTGTAATTAATTAATTGTCACAACTGAGAGTCGCACAGATTGGTATATTGACGTCTCTAAGCATTATTTTAATTTCACTTGCGATACAGACTTTTCATATTGTCAGCATTTTATTAATTAATTGTTTCTACCATATTATTGTTTTTATTTTTTCGATACAAGTAATTATGTCATATATAGCTCATAAGAGAGAATACAACAAATAATGGATAAGATAAACTTTTATGAACAGAATTAGATCAGGATATTGTTTGTAAAGGAAATGTTTTAATCTGAACCTTATATCAGGATATTGTTGTTTTCTCTAAATTGTTTAATTTAAATATTATATTCTCTCAATTTCAGTATGATGTGTCTTCGCCGAGACCTTCATGATAATGTTTCTCTCATTATTTTCAATGTTTTAAGTGAGAGGGATCTTCGTGAGGACATTGTTTTGAGGATTCTTGTCCAATGTCTCTAATGGTGCGTCTCTTGTCCAATATGATAGTACTCAGTTACCGAATTCTCCTCATCTTAAGAAACTTCCTCGCCGGGCCAAGGCTTATCTGTGAATTCTATATATGCCCCCCTACTGTCTGTAATTGTGTGACGCTTGTCCTATCTGATAGTCTACTCAGAAACAAAATGCAACATCTCTGAACTCATGGTCTAACATCCTTATTCGATCCATAATTAATCCAGTAGGTTTATATGATTTAAACCTATTTAAATATAAGAGTAGTGTGTTTGTTTGTTTGTTTGGTTTTTGACATTAATTACTCATTCAAACAAGGCCTTAGAAACTAGAAAGATACTAATTTTGTTTTTCTAGATTAATTGTCATGCTTATAATACCTAACCAAAAACAATGGGCATGTGGGAAAAGACCAATAATAAAGAAGTAACGTATAGCAATTTCCGGGTAAAGGACCGATAGAATAACCAAGGGTGTGTTGTTTTAAAAAACAAACTTTTACTACACGACGTTTATTTTAAGGAAGGGAGTGCGAGAAATGCATGCAGATGAGACAAGAACCAATTTTTAGTTGGATTTTCCACTCACATGACACGTATGTTTTTGCCAACTCTGCATGACCTAGTTGAAGAGGTAGCTACTTGTCATTATATATAAAACTGATTTCCTAATTTTTATTATTATTTTTATATATATATATATAATAAAAAGACCAAAATTGCACAAGCACCTTACCCCATGCCTATCCCACCCCAAGCACCTTACCCTTAACCACCCGTCACACTCCACCCCATACCTCCATCCCGGATACCCGCTTCTAGATCGGAAAATACCATTATTATGTATGTTGTGTACACTATTTCCTAAAAAATTTACACTCGCGCCACGCCCCACCCCGGGATCTCTGCGTGGCCACATGATCATCACCCACACTATATGGCCTCACTCTACACTTCCTCACCCTATCAGGTCCCACTACTATACCTCCATGCACCCCTGCAGTCCACATCCCACCTCTAAACCCACCACACCACCATTCCTACCCGTTCACAATACCTACTTTACACTTGCCTCATCCTAGTGGCAGACTCGAAATTTTTTTCAGTGAGACACCGAAACAAATTTAAAGATCGAGTGAGGACATTAGTAATGTTTATATATTTTTACCAAGAAAACTAAATTGTTTTTTGGTTTTCGGTTGGGGGCACTGACCTCAACCTATCTCCACTTGGGTCTACCCCTGCCTCACCCTACCTACATCACCTACATTTACCTTACCCACCCTAACCTCATTCTCACCCTACCCATCATGCATCATTACATCCCCACTCCACCCTAATTTACCGTACCCGCCTCCACATGTAGCTCACCCCGAACCTTCTTCACATTTTTTTTTATCGGCAATAATAATTTTATTTATGTGAATTCTTCACATATTCTCCCACCATTACCCACCATCATCCCAACCTTACCACCCCACCCGACCGCTGGAACTGATCTTTCTTATGTCATATTGCCGGGTCGGCTACTTCATCTCTCAACTCACGGAATCTTCTATTATCGAAGAATCCTTCCGTTTATAGGACCGACCGACGCCTCACCTGCAAAGGTATCTACATAGTGTAATGTCGGTCGCACATTCAACATAGCGTTCGGACTCATGTCCCTTCTCAACTCACGTACCACTTGAATCGGCGAACAACCAAACCCTTGGGACCTTCTTCAACCCCAGGATGTGATGAGTCGACATCGAGATTCCAAACGACTCCGTCGATAAGAGCTCTAAGAGAGGATGAACATTCCCATTCTATAGGTAGTATTGCCCCCTATTCTAATTAGAATTATAGAAAGGTGAGGGCCGACTTCCGTACTTCTGATCTGCTAGATCAGCCATCCTTATCCTACCATCACCTTGTCTTACCATACCATCACCGACCTCCACTCTCACCTCACTCACACACTCACGCACCCTACCACACCCGTACGTACACCACCCCAACCCAATCTCTACCCCACCCTTACCCCTCACCCAATCCCTACCTTATCCTACCTCAGCATTACCTGACCATATCCTTACCCCACCCCATCCCACCTTGCATGCCAACCCTCACCATATGCCCAGCCTCATCCCTACTCATTATAAGAAAAAACATTCGCCCAGTCTTTACCATAATACAAACTCATTATAAAAAAACATTTTTTTTTCAAAAGTCCAAGTCTTTACCATAATACATGTAATATTAAAAAATGATAAAGTCGCTTTATATATAAACTTAGTTATGATGAAATTTGTTAGACGCTTCGTTCTTCAAACGTTAAAAGTAATTATATACCAATATTTAGTTATTTTTTGTGTGTAAAAGTAATTTACCAACATTTTTCGCGCAAGAAAAGAATGTTTTAACAGTAATATCATCATTCCATCCTACCGCACCACACCCACACACCACCTACCTACACCCATACCCTACTCGTACAAACCTACCAAAACAAATGTCAATTTGCTGTAGTAATCGCACTCAGAAAGCTTGAAAGTGATGCTAACCAGAAAACTTGTAATAAAATTTTAGTAGCAAGAATAAAAAAACATCAAATTAATTAAAAAAAAAAAAATAAAACTTATGGCAAGAGTTTAATCTTGGCTTTTTGGCTTTGATGACTCTTGACATGGACAGCATGAGTGTATTTCCCTTTGGCATTAGAGGTTGTGATTTGTCTTGGAAAGAATCCACAGTACTAATGGACCCTACTAATGTTTTCCTTTTCTTGATTCAATTATATTTAATTTTGTAATAATGTGTAATTATATGCTCGTTATTTTTTACCTACTTATACAAAACAATGATTTCATTTGGTGCAAATTATTATATAATTATTAAATGATTTGCTATGATCACATCATTTCTATTTCTATGACTAATTATTGTTAGCTGGAAAAGGAAACCTTATGATCAGTTAATTATAAGATAAGTGAGTAAAAGTGCTTCATTTGCATTTATGTCAAACCTTTCTAAAATGCTCCTATAGAAATGAATAAACTCAAACAGTTGATCAGTTGCTCACAAGAATCTCTTAAATAATAAATATGAAATCTTCTAACTTAATAAACAATAATTACAATAATAATAAGCCACTAACATTTTTGTTTTGCTTATGTTTTTTATCACTTGGGACAGTTAACCAAGCTTTGGCAACACTTGCATTCTTTGGAGTTGGGGTGAACCTGGTTTTGTTCTTAACAAGGGTAATGAAGCAAAACAATGCAGATGCAGCTAACAGTGTTAGCAAATGGACTGGGACTGTTTATATTTTCTCTTTGGTTGGTGCATTTCTTAGTGATTCTTATTGGGGAAGGTTCAAAACTTGTGCCATTTTTCAAGTCATCTTTGTCAGTGTAAGTTAATTTTCCCATTAACTTAATACATACTTCTGTCACGTAGCGTGTCTGTACGTACCAAGATCTTATATCTTTCGCAAATTCTGCAACCCCGTTTCTGTATCCACGTATCCGTGTCTGTGCCCTTTTACTAACAGTGTCATTGCATCTTGTTTAGACAAAGCTTTCAGCTTTTTGTGGAGTGGCATTAGTGCTGATGAAATTCAACTGCATGCATTTGTTTTGTTTTTCAGGGTTTGGCAATGTTGTCTCTGGCAACACATTTGTTTTTGATAAAACCGAAAGGCTGTGGAGGCCATGGAACTCCTTGCATACAACACTCGTCTCTGGTAATTGGCTTGTTCTATCTGTCCATTTATATGATTGCTTTAGGTAATGGAGGTTACCAGCCTAGTATTGCTACATTCGGGGCGGATCAGTTCGACGAGGAGCATTCGAAAGAGAGCTATTCTAAAGTTTCCTTTTTTAGCTACTTCTACTTGGCATTGAACATGGGTTCACTTTTTTCCAACACAATCTTGGGATACCTAGAAGATGAAGGGATGTGGGCGATAGGGTTTTGGGCATCAACTGCATCGGCTCTAGCCGCGTTGATTCTCTTTCTTACGGGTATACCTAAGTACAGGCACTTCAAGCCTACTGGCAACCCTATTTCAAGGTTTAGCCAAGTGATAGTAGCCGCGATAAAGAAGTGGGGCGTGGTTGCACCATCGCGTGAGGAAGATTTGTTTGAAGTAGATGGTAATGAAAGCGCCATTAAAGGCACAAGAAAGATGTTGCACACCCATGGTTTCAAGTAAGTTTTCAATGCATATATCCATATATATATCAATAAATAATAAAGGTAAGTGACCAGAGGTCACAAGTTCACACCACTTATAGAAATATAAGGTTAGATTGCATACAGTGCCACTGTCATTAAGTGGCGAGAGGTCACGGATTCACGGAACTTATAGAAATATATGGTTAGGTTGCGTAGAGTCCCAATCCCCATCATGTGACCAGAGTCACGAGTTCATGGCTCTTATAGAACTATAAGGTTACGATGCATACAGTCCCATTGTCATTATGTGACCAGAGGTCATGGATTCACGTCTCTTACAAAAAAATAAGGTTAGGTTGTATACAGTCCTGGCTAAGCAAGATGTGACCAGAGTCCCAATGCCATCATGTGACCAGAGGTCACAGGTTCATGCCTGTTACACAAATATAAGGTTAGGATGCATACAATTCCGTTGTCATTATGTTACCAGAGGTCGCGGGTTAGTCTCTTACAAAAAATAAGGTTAGGTTGCATACAGTCCCGGCTAGGCAAGATGTGACCAGAGTCCCAATGCCATCAGGTGACCAGAGGTCACGAGTTCATGCCTCTTATAGAAATATAAGGTTAGGATGCATACAGTCTCATTATCATTATGTGACCAGAGGTCTCGGGTTCACATCTCTTACATAAAAATAAGTTTAGGTTGCATACAGTCCCGGCTAGGCAAGATGCGACGAGTCCCAATGCCATCATGTGACCAGAGGTCACACGCGAGTTCGTGCGTCTTATTGAACTATAAGGTTAGGATGCATACAGTCCCATTATCATTATGTGACTAGAGGTCTCGGGTCCACGTCTCTTACAAAAAAATAAGGTTAGGTTGCGTACAGGCCCGTCCAGGCAAGATGCTTCTACGAAGCAAGTTGCCCTTTTATATTTACATATTAAAACCAATCAAATGAATTCTTTGATCTCATAGCACA
The DNA here is from genome assembly GCA_026214975.1 of Gentiana macrophylla. Classification (NCBI taxonomy): domain Eukaryota; kingdom Viridiplantae; phylum Streptophyta; class Magnoliopsida; order Gentianales; family Gentianaceae; genus Gentiana; species Gentiana macrophylla. The sequence continues at coordinate 110,183,745 of CM047806.1, forward strand.
AAGTTCATGTCAAATATTGGTAAATAATTATGCATTCATCTGTGTTCCAGGTTCTTGGACAAGGCAGCATGCATTACAGCAAAAGATTTCAAGGATCAAGAAATGATGGTAAACAATCCATGGCGTTTATGTCCAGTTTCTCAGATTGAGGAGGTCAAATGCATACTGAAACTACTACCTATTTGGCTATGCACCATAATCTATTCCGTGGTATTTACACAAATGGCCTCACTCTTCGTCGAACAAGGTGCAGCCATGGATACCAATATTGGAAATTTCAAGATCCCACCTGCAAGTATGTCTAGCTTCGACATACTAAGCGTGGCAGCTTTCATATTCATTTACCGTCGAGTTATTGATCCGGTAGTAAGCCTGATAAAAAAGAAAAAAACTTCCAAAGGTCTTACTGAGCTTCAAAGAATGGGAGTCGGGCTAGTTATCGCCGTATTAGCAATGGTTTCAGCTGGAATCGTCGAATGCTATCGTCTCAAACATGCTAACAAAGATTGCAAAGACTGTGATGGTTCAAGCACATTAAGCATCTTTTGGCAAGTTCCCCAATATGCCCTTATTGGAGCATCTGAAGTGTTCATGTATGTAGGCCAATTGGAGTTCTTTAACAAACAAGCACCAGATGGACTTAAAAGCTTTGGTAGTGCACTTTGCATGACATCTATTTCTTTAGGTAACTATGCTAGTAGTTTGATAGTGACTATAATCATGAAGATCTCGACTTCCGACGACATGCCCGGGTGGATACCCCACAACCTAAACAAGGGTCATTTAGACAGGTTTTACTATCTTTTGGCTAGTCTCACTGCAGTTGATCTAATTCTGTACATCATTTGTGCTAAGTGGTATGAGAACATCAAGATTAAAGGGCAACGTGTCGACGCGGATGCGGATGTCAATGGGGATGAAGAGAATGATGGAGGATATCAAGGCAAGTGATTAAAGAGACTTATGATGTGTTATGGATTTGATGCAGGCCAAACTTTTGTTGAATAATAAAGTAAATGAGGTTTAATTAATCCTAGGAGAATGATGATCATGTGTACAAATTAAAGGTTGTGTTTGATTAATTATGAGTTGTCAGAAGCTAGCCTCATTTACAAATTACAACAAAACCTTGTGGAAACCAAGTTATTCAATTATTCAGCATATCTGTTTCTTTTTGATGTGTTAAGTTATTAATTAATAGCTCATTTCATGCTTAGGTGAAATGGTTAATTAGCTTTTAATTAGTTAATTAGAGGGTTTTATTGATATGCTAATTATGTCTTCTTATGTTGTTCTTTGATTCAGTTTATTTAAGAGATTATTGTGTTTAATTAAGTGTTTTCCATGCTCATTTATGTACTTGTTAAGTTAAGATAATTGAGTAATTCCAGTTACTTAATTAGCTTACTGATAAATTACACAATTATCTTACCTTATCGGTACTCTCTTATATATGGCATTCTTTGGACAAAGATGTTTGGGATACAAGGATTTTAGGAGAATCTAAGGAAAGATTTCATTTCATTAATTTGGATAATGTCAGATGGTGAATATATATATATCTATATTAATTACAACACACTCATAACAACCCACTACACCATTTGATCTAAGGGACACATGACACCACAAGTCTAAATCACAGCCATACATATGTAAACACATAATTACCCCAAGTGTAACATAATATCTATATCTTATCAGCCCCTCAAACTTGGTGGTGTGGAAACAACATTAAGTTAGTGTCTGAAATTATGAAATGATGAAGTAGATAAAGGTTTTGTTACAACATCTGCAAGCTGATCAGAGTTGGGTATGTATTGCACATTCAACTTCTTTTCAAGGACTTGATTTCTCACATAATGAACATCTATTTCAACATGTATGGCCCTGGCATGATGCACATGATTTAGAGCCAGATTAGCAGCACTTGTATTGTCACACCAAGCAACTGGTGTCTTGGACAGAGGAACTTCAAGTTCTTTCAGCAAGTGCTGAATCCACTGCAGTTCAACAGCCAAATTAGCTAGAGATATATACTCTGATTCAAAGTTGTATCTTGAGACAACATTCTGTTTTTTTAGCTCCAGGATATAAGGCAATCACCAAGGAAAACACAGTAGCCTGCAACTAACTTCCAATCATATGAGCTAACAGCCCAGTCAGCATCAGAAAATCCAACTAAGTCCAAGAAAACCCCAGGTTTATAGTTTTGGGCAAGATGCAAGGTCCCTTTGACATATCTCAGCAACCTTTTGAGGAACTGCCAATGCACATTAACAGGCTTTTGCATGAACCGGCTCAAGTAATTTATAGGAAAAGTAATATATGGTCTTGTGAGAGTCAGATATTGTAGTTCTCCAATGGCACTCATGTACAAGTGAGGGTCTTGCATAGGGGTCCCCTGTGTTGGTGTCTATTGTTTACCAGTAACCATAGGTGTAGGGCATTCTTTCATGTCATCAAAATCCAGTCTATGTAGCAGTTGGATAGCATAATATTGCTGTGAAAGTAATATACCAGTCTCATCTCTGCACACTTCCATCCCCAAGAAGTGAGAAACATGTCCTAAGTCTTTTAAGGGAAATCTAGAATTAAGCAAATGAATAAACTTCTTGATAACACTAGATGATGTACCTGTCACAAGGATATCATCTACATATACAAGAACAAGAATTAATAGGCCAGGTTTTCTGAAAATAAACAAAGAAGTATTTGCAATAGACTGCTTGAACCCCCATTGAAGAATTTGTGTTCTCAAGACTTCAAACCATGCCCTAAGGGCCTGTTTAAGACCATATAGTGCCTTGTGCGATTTGCACAAAAAATTTGGATGTTCAGCTTTCACAAAACCTCCTGGCTGAGGCATGTAAACTGTCTCATTGAAAGGCCCATTTAGAAAAACATTATTTATATCAACTTGATTCACTGCCCAATTAAAATTTACTGCAAGGGACAACACAATTCTGATGGTGAAGGATCTGGAAACATGACTAAAGGTCTCTGTGAAGTCAACTCCATATTTCTGGTGAAATCCTTTGGCCACCAATCTAGCCTTATACATAACTATTGAGGCATTTGGCTTAGTTTTGATTTTATGCACCCATCTATTACCAACTAAATTTTGACGGGGTGCAGGTGGTACAAGTGTCCAAGTGTTATTGGCACATAGGGATTTATATTCCTCCTCCGTAGCCCCATTCCACTCAGCATTACTTAAGGCTTCTGATGCACTTAAAGGTTCTGTTGTGTAATGATGAGGAAGATGAGGGAATAAATGTCTTAGATTTGAAGATTTCACTCTTGGCCCTGGTCTGCATAGGATGAGAAGGGGCTAAGGAAAGAGTGGAGACACCATGTTGGACAGGACAATCTGAGGGTGTAGGATTAGGCCTAGAGGATGAGGAGCTGCTATCTACAGACTGATTATTAGGATAATGAATAGGATTGATAGTCAATGTAGAGTTGGAGATTGGTGAATCAGGACTGGTATTAGGCAAGGGCTTGACAACATCATCTATGGAGGATGAGGAACTTGACTGAGATGAGTGAGTGACACATTCTAGATTTAGAAGAAGAGGCAGAGAGGTTTGAGTCATGATATTGGGATCAACAAGAACTTCTCTGAATGGTCCTTGGTTGAAACCCTATTTGAAGGGAAAAGAAAGTTCATCAAACACTACATCTCTAGAGACATATATTTCGCATGTCTCATCAAGACACTGATAGCCCTTAGGTTTAGGACTCAGACCAATATTTACACATTTAATAGTAACTTAAACTTAGCAGGATAAAAGAATATAGTATGGGAATAACAAGAACAACCGAAAGTTCTAAAGAAAGAGTATCAGGGGATCTTTTAAAAAGAAGTTCATGTGGTGACTTCATGTGCAAAACTGGGGTTGGTAGACTATTTATCAAATAGACACTCTACTGAAAAGCCTCCCACCAAAACCTTAAAGGCAAGGATGCTCGTGCTAGAATGGTAAGGCCAAGCTCGGTAATAGGCCATGTTTCCTCCCAGCTCTGCCATTTTGGCCATGAGCATGAGGGAAGGGATGTCTGAATTGTATACCATATTATTTTAGATAAGGTTCAAAAGTTCTATACTCTCCCCCAATCAAATTGCAGACACTTAATCTTGGTTCCAAATTTATATTCAACAAGGGTTTTAAAATTAACAAAGGAAGTGAAGGCATCATAGTCAGATTTTAAAGGGTATCAATGAAATAGATATAATAACTAAAGCCAGACACTGACTTGGTAGGGGCAGGACCCCACAAGTTAGTGTGAATCAAGTCAAGAACACAATCAACATGACTATCAGAACTGGAATAAGGCATGGAATGCCTTTTCTAAAATTGAGAAGACTCGCAAAAGTTCAAACTATGATCCAAAGAAACATTACATTGATTGATAATGTGACTAAGAACATTCTTAAAAGGGTGTCCAAGTCACTTATGCCCGACAATTGGATCCCTTGACATTATTCTTGGAGGACTGACTAAAGGCACCAGCAGCAGCACTTTTGAGAGTTGATTTGGAGTGAAAGGAGGTCCTGGGATTTGGAGAGGAGTAAGGATTGGTCAATCTGTAGAGCCCATCATGTAGATCACACCTCTGAGAAGAATTATCTCGACCTTCTAATCCTTGACAAGACAAACAGAAGATTCAAAAAGAACATTAACAGGATTGTCAAGACATAATTTAGAGATACTGATATGATTCTTCTTAATACTAGGAACATGAAGGAGGTAATTAAGCATAATGGGAACAAAATTAGTGTGAATAGTGCTAGAACCAATGTGTTGGATAGTCGGTTTTTCACCATTAACTATTGTAAGTGCATTATTACCCTAGTAATCTGAGTTGTTATGCAAGTTATTCAGATCTACTGTCACATGATCTAAAGCTCCACCATCCAAGTACCACGAATTGTCATTCACAGTCTGAGGGCTAGCTGTAAAAGCATAAATTTGTCTAGGAGATGCACTAGTAGGGAACAAAGTCATGCTCAAATCTATGCCAACATGAGGACACAATGTTCCCTGTTTTACCACACAGTTGGCATACCATACGACTATTAGGGTTGGTATTACTTCTAGACCTACCACCTCTTCCTCTATTGGAACGGCCACCACCTCTTGCCCGACCACCTTTACCACGATTATTGTTAATTGACAGTGAAGAGCCATTGGGACTAGAGACCTTACCAGAGTTTTGAGCAATTTGAGCAGAGGGTGAACCTTGGCTGAGATGCAGAGAACTAGCACTACTAGAATTTTCCGGATTTGTGACGGCGATTTGCGTCGCAAATTCGTCTCTAACGCTCGTTTGTGACGAATTAGCGACAAAACCTATTTTCGTCACGGAACACCCCGTTGCAAATTTTTGAGTCAAAATTAACTTTGTCACTAAGTTTTGTGATAAAATTGTGGCAAAAGCTATACTTTGTGGCACAGTTGTGACGAGTTTTTTTGTGATGAATCTACGACAACATTCATAATTTGTGAGGAAAGTGTGACGGAACTTTGCAATGGGTTTGTGATAGAATGTTGCGTCAAAATTGCTACGTAAGATAGCGACAAATTTGTGACAAAAGACTGCGACAATTTTGTGACCAGATATATTAACGTATTTGTGACAACCTTCTACCACGAATATGAAATGAGTTTGTGACGAATGCTTGCGACCATATTACCACCAGTTTTAGTGATAGTTTTCTGATGAATTTTATGACATTTTTGCTACCAAATTTACAAACTGATCGGTGATGATTTTTTTACAAATCAAAAATAAATTTGTGATAGCAGACTACAATTGTGATGATATATTTTTAACAAATTAATGACCAATGGTTTGAAACAAAATATTGCATCAAATTTGTGATCAAACAAATCAATATATTCCAAATGATTTTATGATCACAATTATATTCATATTTTTATTTAAAAATTATATCCGAAGACTAGAAATTAGTGCTGTAAATAGTCCAATCCGCAGCTTTTCAACATTTTTTGAAACAGAATCTGTTAGGCCGGTTTTAAATTTTAGAAACCAAACTGGACTGTTTTGATATGTGAAACTGTCATCCTAGTCTGGACAAGTTTAATCGGGTTCCGGTTTTTAAACTGTGTTAAACTTTTTTACCAAATGATATTTTTTTTCCAGAGATAACAAATAAGTAATAGAATTAATATCCAAACAGCTATTAGTCTATTACAAATTACTACAAACAGCTTTGCTAAGAAGAAAGTGTACAAAGCCCCAAATTGAACATTACATTCACCATCAAATCCAGATAAACCAAAAGATTAGCAATATAATAATCAAATAAACAACATAATAGCGTAAAAAGCCAATAACAAAGCAAAAAACAAATTACTTAGCTAAACATTACATTGACACTAAGCAGCCATTTCTAAATGCCTCATAACTTAACTTTGGCTAAAGTAAATCATTGATTTTACATTGTTCTTGTATTAAAGTTCTTATCCTGCAACGTACCAAGGTCTCTTAGCGTTGAAAGTTTGCTAACATTGTCACTTCCTTTTAAATCCGTCGGTGAGGAACTTGTTTCGACGGTCAGCCTGAATCAATTGGCAAAAATGAGTTATAAGAAAACATTACACAGCCATATACAATAGTTATTTAGCGAAAAGGATACACAGAACAAGAAATGTTGTGGTCTACCTGAGGAGAACCATGCACACTTTATCAAACTATTCTCTCATTTCACATCATCTCACATATATATCTCTCTTTTGAATGGACTTTCTACTTGAATGCAAGGGAACCAAAGAAAATAAAACAAAGGAAAATTCGGATTCAAATCAATGCATTTTAATTCCACAATCCTCGGCTAATGATCTCAAATCAACGGATGGGTGTTAAAGATTACACCTTTTGTAAACAAAAACAATTAAAAATCCAACAATAATAAACTTCTTTCATTAGAGTAATTGCCACAAAAAAAAAAAAAAAAAAAAAAAAAAAAAAAAGCAATCGTAAAATAGGAAAAACTCACCCAGATTGAAATGGAGCAATTAGTAATTTCAGATCTTCCTTGCAACCTTTCACGATTTAACAAAACGAAGATTCCATCTTATTAGATTTAAAAAATTGCTTGCACCGTCGCGTTGCATCATCGATTCGAAGGACCAAGAAGATGCAAAACAGAAGAAAGAAGTCTTGAGTAGTGTGATAACTCCGATGAATAGCATGGTGGTGCCACGGTGTTTATCTTCGTGAAGATGCAAGAAATGTGTGGAACCTATAGGAGAGACGAGGGATGATATGGGAGCGGCGGAAATTAGGTTAGAGTTTTAGGTTACATGACGGTGGGTTTTTATATGGTGAATAAAAAATGACATAAATATATAATATATTATATATATTATTAATTGTGACGAAATATATGAGTAAAAAAATAGACGTGGACAACTATTCCAATAATTTAAGTGATGACTTTTTTTTTTTTGGACGTCTACACTAAATTATATAAAATATATTATGATAAATCTATAGTACTAAATCTTTCCTTTACTTGCCGACAGATATACAAATCCAACATTTTCATTCATTTCGGCCTGATGGGCTTAGCTTGGTTAAGTGTGGGCTCCGTTCGTAAAGATTTAAATCGTTAAAAATATATTTTTTTTATTTATTTTAATGATCGAACCTTTGAAATAACATACAAACAAACCAAGCGTGATTCCGTAGGGTACAATGTACCCCGTATGTGCTATAAAAGTCTACGTTTTATCGATAAAAACGTCATTCGATTCCGTGCGATATAGAAACGTAAGTGATAAAAATAGCGTGATATAGTGTCTAGATGATAAGACTATGGTCCAAAATGATGTAAAATGAGGAAAAATATGTGTGAAATGTATAGAAGAGTTGACTATCATCATGCTGTTTAATTTGGCGCGAACATTTTTGTGACAAAATAGTCGCATAACTTTTCGCATGTACATATTGTGTCACAATGTCTACTCAACTCATTACATTTTTTGTTGCGTTTTGTCACTAATTTGAAGCAATATTGTCGAAAAATATGTGACCATTTTGCGATGTGGGCACATATGTCGGTTAGCGTCAGCTTAGCAACGAAGGCTTTTATGACCAAGCCAGTTTGTCACAAAATTCTCACAAATTATGGTGCCCGAATTTGGCGCAAATATTTGTGACAAAATAGTCATATACATATTGCCACGTACATATTTTGTCACAATGTTGTCTCAATTTATTGCAAAAAAAAAAAAGAATTATGTGGTTTGTCACTAATTCGTAGCAATATTGTCGAAAAATATGTGACAATTTTGCGAAGTGGACAGATATGTCGGTTAGCGTCAGATTAGCAACGAAGAATTTTATGACCAAGCTAGTTTGTCGCAAAATTCTCACAAATAATGGCGCCCGAATTTGGCGCAAGGATTTATGACAAAATAGTCACATACATTTTTCCACGTACATATTTTGTCACAATGTTGTCTCAATTTATTGCAAAAAAGAGAATTATGCGGTTTGTCGCTAATTTATAGCAATATTGTCGAAAATTTGTGACGAACAGTTTTCGTCACAAAACTTCGTCACAAATCCGGGAAATTCTAGTAGTGTAGTGCCAGAACCAACATTGAAACAGGCAAGAAGCCTCTCATGAGTGATTAGTTGTGATTAGACCTCTTGCCACGGTGGTGAGCCAAACCTTGCAGTGAGATTGACGATTGTTGCTTCATATTCACGTCCTAATCCACTGATAGTAGAAAGGATGAGTTCAGATCTACTTATCGGATAACCGGCTGCTACCAAATTGTCAGATGGGATTTCATCAGGGCTAGGTAATTTTCCATGGACTGAGAACCTTTCTTAGATCTTGTAAAAGAAGCCTTAAATTCCAACATGCGAGCTTCCGAATAGGAGTTGAACAATGATTCAAGAGTTTCATGAGTGGTTTTTTTCCCGCTCGTTCTTTGGGGGCATGATATAGAGAGGCATGGCCTTCACCTTATCGCCTGGAAGCACACATGTCCACCTAAATCTACGGGAGGCCTCGGCATCCAGAGTGCCGGAGACATGAACACCGCTTTTTTAGCTAAACTGTCATGGCAGCTTTTCATGGAACCTGAGAAATTATGGGTACAACTTCTTAGCCGCAAATATGGCTCCTTTCTTGATACACCTAAGCCGAATTGCTCTTTCATATGGCGACATATTTGCTCGGCAGCAAACTCTATGCGTGATGCCTTTGGTATTGATGAAGCAGGAAATGTTTTTTAGAAATTGACTACTTCGGGTAAATTCTCGGTTGCTCGGCCAATCACAACCTTCACCATGCCAAGACAACCCCTAGGATAGCATTTGGCGTATCATTGGGCAATCAAAGGATCACTATGAGGTAACCTCTTACTTTGGCAAATTCACCATGATGCTTTACCAACCGCAAACCTACTCGAGGCGAGATCGATTAGTATGATGGTGCTTGCCCCGTCCGTAGTCACTATCCTGAAACCATTCTACAAGCTTTGAGTGATTGTCCCTGGACTTATACTATGTGGAAACAAGTTATACACCGGTAATATTGGAGTCCTTTTATATCCACTCATGACACTCCCTCTTGGTTGGAAAACTGTTTGAGGATAAATATGTACAAGCACGATAACACTGCATTTTGGAGATTCTTATTTGGAGAAATTTTGATGAGCCTCTGGTATTGGCGGAATAAGGATTACCACTTCAGACCTCCCACGGCCCCCGAGGATGATTTTCATTTCTGAAGCTATTCGCCGAGCTAGAGAGCTTAGATTAGCGCTTGAGGACGATTTTCAATTCAAGACCTAGTTCACTGCTTAGCCGAGTATGTCCGATGGTACTATAATACGGAAGGTTCAAGGCAACAAACCACCTCGCCCGATGCAACAGATTTCCGCCTATAATCTCTTCTGAGTCTGCATTGCACTTGCATTAGTTTTAATTCATGTGGGGGATTGTTGGAGAATTTTGAATAAAAATAATAATAATGGAATGAAAATCCGAATGGACATGTGGCAAATGAGTGTTAGGAAATCTACGCGGGAACGCAACGGGATTTAAAATTTTATTTCCTTTAACCAAGATCGAATTAGTTTAAAACAATAAACACATTAAGTAGTAGACGGTGAATACCTTGCTTGATCTAAAAGATCGACGCTTTGACCGTCTACGGAGAGTAGTAGTGCGCGAGCCGTCCACGTGTCCGGCCTCTATCAATATCCACACGAGCACCTCACCGGAATCATCTCTGGATAGCTACAAGAAAGACCCGGTTTCTAGACCCACATTTTCTCTCTCTCAAAACCCGCTCTAAGAAGCTCTCAATATTTCTAGTAAATTTGAACTCTTCTGATTGTGATGATACAAAAGAGCTTGACACCCACCTCATATTTATAGGTGAAAGTGGAGCCCCAACGTAGTCCCAATCTGATTGGGAAAAAAAACTTCTGAGTGAAGTAGGGAGAAAAAAAACCTTTTACTAGTAAAATAAAGAGAATATATTTGATTGATTTATCTCATTAAGTATTTTCCTTAATCTTATTAAGAATTTTCCTTAAAATCATATATGATAAATATTCAATATCTTATATTAAATATTTCTAAGATATATATATTGTCAATATCGAATATTGAATATATCTTTATTATATTACCATATATATATATATATATATATATATATATATATATATATATATATATATATATAACAAACCGGACCTACCATCGATGATAATTGAAGGCCCAACCAGAACTGGGAAAACAGCTTGGGCTAGAAGTTTGGGCCGTCATAATTATTTTTGTGGGGGTATAGATTTTTCTTGTTATGATGTACACGCCCTGTATAATATTGTAGACGATATCCCCTTTAATTTTTTTTCTTACAGGAAAGAATTGTTAGGTGCTCAAAAAGACTATACTGTAAACGACAAGTATTGTAAGAAAAAAAAGGTACCAGGGGGGATACCATGTATTGTATTATGTAACCCAGATTAGAGTTATAAATTAGCTATAGAAAGGGATAATACAAGGTTCTCTGAATGGGCACAAGGAAATGTAATACATTTGGAAATAAAAGAACCATTTTATTAAAAACACTGGGCCAGCGGCTGCAGTTATATATTGTATAACACTTCTTAGACAAACGATCTTTCTTTGTCGTTGGGGTTGATAAACATATTTGATATATTAACTATAAAATACATTCGGCGACAGACATCACATTATCGCTAATGTGCTTTTCATCGAATCTGGCAAACACATAAATACACAAAGATTCTCATGAATTTTATCAATAGTGCGGTGGTTGCACCTCCATATTTAACTAGTATTTTTTGTTGCAATATTCTTTTACTACTTGCTCTTTCTGACCACCTCAAGTGGATCCTTCCTTTGTAAGCCAATAAACTCCCCTCCTTAATACCCTGAATCTGTCAGTCATCTCCTTTTTAATCATAGCAGTAGAAGGCTCATCAGCATAAATGTCGAAAACATCCTGCATCTTCAAATTTTCTGATGAAGTAGCTTTAGGTTTTTTTATCAACAATTAAAAACCATATCACATGGAGACCTGTAAAAGGCTCACACACGTGAAGATGAACCTTTCCTTTGATATTAATTCCATACAAATTAATATCATGTCCAAGCCTTTGGTCAGAACTAGTCCCTTGACTTATATTGTTCAGCAGCTTACATTCACCTACGTTTTCAATTGTAAGTTTGTCATGAATTGTTAACAATCTCCTCTCTGATTGTCTTTTCTGCCTAAAAAAAGGTTTCTTTTTATAAAATACAGGTGGTCTCCTGGCAGGTGCCCTGTAAGAAAACCTAGGAACTGTTCCAAACAGATTCCGCTTTAAACTTGCATATGCATTCCTCCGGGTGCTTGCTAGATAATCCTCATTTTTTCTTCGATGTTGACATGACTCGGTCTTTTGAAATTACTACCTCTCACGCTTCTTAATAAAATACTTACATTTCTGCTGTTAAATCTACGATTAATAGCACGTAAATTTAGCCAACCTTTGCATTAACAGAAACCGATTCCTCTGATCCATGAACAAAGGGCCTTGACAGACAAATTTCTCCCCTGTCTCTTGACAGCCCTTAAGTGTGCCAATTGTGACGAAATCCAAAGATCTACGCACATCGCTCTTGATCCTTCCCAAGTCGTTGGATATTCCCCCACATCGTATATACGTAAACCCATTTAAAATAGTTATTAAATTTAAGACTGTTGTAAATAAACAGATAATAAGACACAAATTATAACTTACACAGATTTCTTCCTTGCAATGACTGAATGACTAAACAGTCAAAGAAAGTGTACTTATTAACAATGTTTGCTTGCAGTGCACGCAACGCCATATTTTATTTTATTTTTTTCAGCTTCCAATAGATTCTTCTGAACAACTTCGTCTGTAAGTTTGACTGGATCTTCACTGCTGATAAGCCCAACACTGTTGACTGGGCCAACTGTTTCAGATAAAACATTAATGGAGGTTGAGGGCTTATTGGGTATGTCACAAATACTGGGCCTCTCCAAATGACTAAAAGACGATCTACTATCTGAAAATGCATCTCCAGGTCCACATGTTATAGCCTTGGCTTTCCAATATGGTCAGCACGAGCACTAAGACAACGACTCAAAGTGGGCTTTTTAAATCCACAATGCCACACATCACTGTATTAATATTTTTCTTACTCCATTTTCTGAGAAAAGCACTTTATTTGTCCTTTTTCAATTTCTTCATGATTATTTTCCTCACAGTCAATACACTATTCATCATCTTCTCCACCTGCAATGAATAGTCTCCCCCAACGACAAAGAAAAATCGTGAATCTAAGAAGTGTTATACAATCTATAACTGCAGCCGCCGGCTCAGTGTTGGAGTACTGTCAATCACTCATATACCCAGATAATCATTTTCAGGGATAATTGTGTTAAATCAATTATTGATTAAGGAATATATGACAGATCCACTAGAACACTTTGACCATTGTTGTTAATCTCTCTCACCTGTAATGATTAAGGATCAACTTAACATTAATGGTCATGGGTTAATGACTAACTTAACATTAATGTTCATGGGTTAATGACTAACTTAACATTAATGGTCATGGGTTAATGACTAACTTAACATTAAGGTTTCAGGGGGAGTGTACAGGGCATATTGCATCATCTCCTCCACCTGCAGGCTGAGCCGCCGTTTATCTGGGCTACACAGCTCAAAACGCAAAAAGTCTGAATAGTATGTGTGGAACTTATTTACTACTTAGGTTTTGCAGAGGCAAACTAGTCCTCTAAGTGACATGAAGACGTGTCAATAAACCAGTCTTACAGGTGGCAAAACCGTTATAATATTACCAGTTTTTGCCCGCCACGTGTCATGAGGCGAAGGGGGTAGGCCGTAGGCGTGACATAGCCGCTCATGACCTTTCTTCTTCCTCTTCTTCACTGTAGATACCAAATTTGAATTCAAATTTTTTAATTTTTCAAAAAATAAAACTTTTTATATGTTATTCAGTGAAGAATTCTAAGAATGTTTGTAGTTGAAAGTTAAGGCTAATTCATTGTAAATTAATTTATAAAAATTATTTACCATTTTTCTCCTTGTGTATTTTCCTTAACGAATTAACCTTAACTTTCAACTACAAACATTCTTAGAATTCTTCACTGAACAACATATAAAAAGTTTTATTTTTTGAAAAATTAAAAAAATTTGAATTCAAATTTGGTATCTACAATGAAGAAAGAAGAAGAAGAAAGGTCATGAGCGGTTACGCCACGCCACGGCCTACCACTTCGCCGCCATGATATACGTGGCGGGCAAAACTTGGTAATATTATAACGGTTTTGCCACGTGTAAGACTCGGTTTATTGACACGCCTTCATGTCACTTTAGAGGACTAGTTTGCCTCTACAAAACCTAAGTAGTAAATAAGTTCCACACATACTATTCGGCATTTTTATGCGTTTTGAGTCGTGGTAGCCAGATAAACGGCGGCTCACTGCAGTGGATGAGAGATGATGCAATATGCCCCGTACACTTCTGAAACCTTAATGTTAAGTTAGTCATTAACCCATGACCATTAATGTTAAGTTAGTCATTAACCCATGAACATTAATGTTAAGTTGATCTTTAATCATTACATGTGAGAGAGATTAACAACAATGGTCAAAGTGTTCTAGTGGATTTGTCATATATTCCTTAATCAATAATTGATTTAACACAATTATCCCTGAAAATGATTATCTCGGGTATATGAGTGATTGACAAGATCTAACACCTGAGTCGCGGCGGTCGCAGCTTATAGATTGTATAACACTTCTTAGATTCACGATTTTATATATATATATATATATATATATATATATATATATATATATATATATATATATATCCAATATTAATACATAATATAATATTATGATTAATTAATTTACAAAATTCATGTGTATCATATACACATGTCACATGCGCCCCATATGCCATAAATTGACATTCGGAATATTCTTTAATTAATCAACATAAATAATATCTTGTATTTAATTTAATCATAATAAATAAATGCCACCATAACACTTTATAGTCGAGATAAACTTTCCTTATTTTGTTATCACTATAACCGTATTTTAATCCGGCTAGATGTTCTTATGTGTGTGACCAATAGGCTTCGAATATGTTGGCCTTAGACGTAAAGTGCATTTACTAAAATACCTTTCATATCTAACGATCATGAAATAGCGTCTAGCAACACATTGTGACCCCCAATATCGGAAGAGTCAAACGCGATGACTAGTACATTTCATGTGAAACAGTTACCGTGTAAATAAAATCATATCGCTGTTACAATATCCATACAGTCGTATCTCGAGTGTCAATACACTAACGACCGTATCTTATAATCTGGATATCACGTTCTCTCAAAGTAACTCAATTACTCACATTTTACAAAGATTCACGAGAGCTAGACATTCTTTATAAGAATGACCTTTCGGATATTACTCTTATTCATAGGATACGCGATTTCCAGACGAACAACATGAATCCTACGCATGCCATGAAGACTCCGGTCTTAGGATAATTACACAATTGCCACATACTGCGACACTTAATGTAAGTGGGCCAGTCTAACGGACGCATTCTCTAATACACGTCCACGTACAGTCCAAGTGTCTCTACACTTCAATAGACGAGATCTGCCCCTACCTTCAAAAAGATAGAATGCATTCAATGCGTGCTAGTCTAACCGTACTATTAATGCCATGTTTAATAGTGCATACGACTAGAGACATTTAAGCGTCATACCTTTTAAAGTGAGTCGAGATCTCATCAACCATAATCACTATTATGATTTCTCTTTCACAGTTTGACACTAAGGACGTTATTATATATATACAATATCATAATTGGTTCGTTAAACGAACAAATATATTATAACAGAAAAGCCATTCATTATATGTACAAAATAAAGAAATAGTAGAAATGATCCGAATCGGTCGAACCCGATTGGGTTTAGGACACTATTTCAACAATGAGTTGCATCGATTCGGTGAAAAGTTGCAATCACATTTGGGTTGCACCTGTTCGGTTGAATCACTTTTTGAAAGGACGCAACCGGTAGTAAAATAACCTCCATTTTCTCCTATAAAATCCTAGCACATAAGTGAAAATGGGGCTGCAATTTTTCCATAAGAAATTCATTCTTTTCAAAGGATGACTTCTTACGTTCATAGCATCCGAAAATAAACCTTGCATAATTTTTCGTGTCAAGAAGAGATTAACAAAACAGGATCGGTTCGCCTGCTTCTTCTCATTGAAGTGCAACAATCCGAAGAAAGTATAACTGTTGTATCTTGGGAGACGATTGGCATTACCGTGTGCAAATAATCGGGGCAAAAACGTCTTAAGGACAGAGTGCTACAGTCGTCTCAGTCAATAAATTTTCTGTCCTATTTTCTAATTTTTTTTTGTTTAAATTTTGTGTTAAACAACATGCTAGATTACTATTTTACCCTACACTTTCACCCATCCTTACCACTCTGTCCCCACCGCCCCTATCACCCCATGCATCACCCTTACATTACTACCCAAAAATCATCCTACCCCACCTGTATACTCACCTCAACCCATACATACACTACTCCACCCTACCCCTACAACCCTGATGCCTTTCTTTTCTATCCCCATCACCCACCATATCATGTACTATGGACTATCGTTCATTTCATTCCACCACGTGTCAAATACAATAATGAAATGAGTGTATTACATTACATTAAATTCATCCATTCCATGAAAAAATTCATTATTTATTCCATTTTATTACATTAACATACATCCAACCAAAGTAGCCAGTAGGGTTGTTAACGAACAAAGTTGTTCACGAACGAATTTGGATTCAGTTCGTATAACCTCTTGCTTGTTGGTTTGTTAAGATAAACTAACTAAACTAAAACAAGTAGTATCATGTTCGTTTATAAAACGAATAAACATGAGCTGGTTTACAAACATTCGCTTAGGTTCGCGAACATGTGTGTGTGTGTGTGTGTTTGTAAATCATATATATTACTCAAAATGCTAACCTTCTCAAAAGTTTTCCTTGTTTCGCATCACGATTGCTTTTATCCATTTTCTTATTATTCCCCCTATCTATTCATTTGATAGAAACTTAAAAGATAAAGAAAAAATTCATCATATTTGTCATTTCACATTCGGGAAGTTAGCTAAAGATTATCATTTGAAGTTGTTAGAAGAGAGGTGAGCTCCAATGAGCTCATTTTTAATTCAGATTATAGATTAGTGAACAACGCTCAAACATAATATTTAGTTTAATTATTAAACAAACAAATTCGAACTCATTGATATAATAAACAAATACAAAATAAAACATTTGATATTTAGTTCGATTCTTTTTTTTTTCCACATATGACCGGTGTCTAGAATGAGCGTAAAGATGAAAAGGAGGTTGAATGAATGAATGTGAAAAAAGTATAATTAAATTCATATATAATGATTTTACAAAATAATGTATTGTCATAATGGTGAGAACTATAGTATAACTTAACAAGTGACTAGGGTTCAAACCATATTTGATAGAAAAAAAAAAATAATGATTTTCACATCATAATTTTTATCTCAAAAATAATTCGTTGTCAAAGGATATTTGTACACTTTTCCCTTGCCAAATATCGACCTCCTTTTTTTTTTTTTTTTTTTGAAAAAGTCTATCGACCTTTCAAAATGCAAACCATACCAAAACCACACTTTGCATTTCTCATTTATTCCCAGCTTTCTATCAGCTAAAAAGAGAATCGGTACAGCAGCACATAAAGCAAAATGAAGCTCTCCTTTAAACTCCTAAACGATCGCCACAACCACCGGCAGCCGTCGCCGGCGCCGGCCCCTCCACAGCAGAACTCCCATAACCACCCACTTCTAGTCCGTGCCAAAATCCCACTAACAATTTTCAGCCTACCCTTTCTCTCCAATTTCTCCACTACCTCCACCACATATCCTTCTGACCTTTCCCTCTCTCTCGCCACCAACTTTCCCTCTGGCCCCTCTCTCAAACTCTCCTACTCTACCTCCTCCTCCTCCTCCACCACCACCACGACCACCACAACTAACTCTCCCCCACCTTTAACACTCACTCTTAAATCTGGGATTGGAGTATATGGTTCTCCTAAAGAATCCCCACTTGTAATTTCCGCCAATTTTTCCTTCTCTCCTAATAATTTCAATTCCAATCCCACTTTTTCTTTACTTCTCAAGCCTCAATTTGGCTCCTTTTCTTTTTGGAAATCCACTTCCTCTAATGCGAATCCGAGCGTGAAACTTAACGGTGAAGCTGCCAATTCATTTGGGTTTATTCCGATTGAGAGGCCAGTGAGCTTGAAAGGCTTTTCTGTGGATAGTAATGCTAAAGACTCGATCTTTAAGGGATTTTCAGTTATGGCAAGGACGGAAATGCCCATTGCAAAGAGGGCTTCAATGATTTTCCGGTGGGGTATGAATTTTCCTGAAGATTTGAGCAAACAGATGCCTTATTTGAGTGTTAACAAGTTTAGTATCCAAAGGATTGATGAGGTAAATGAAGTGAAAGGACCGAACCAAAAGAAGAGTGAAGGAAATTCGGGAGAGACAGAATTGTTGAAAAGCATGTGCCTTTGGATGAAAAGAGAGATGGATGTACTGAAAAAGGAGAATACAGAAATGAAAAATACACTGGTTGAAATGAGATTAGGCCCTGTCGATAGGAATGGTTATATCAACGGTAATAAGAATATTGGGAAGAATAAAAGTTTGGTGCCAGAGACTTCTTCTGGTGGAATTGAACAGTGGAGGAAAACAAAGGCAATTGGTGGGGAAGAGAGTGTGAAGACAGAGCCTAAGAAGAAAAGCAATGGAGTGAGCAATGTTGAGAGTGAATTGGAAAGAGCTATCAAAGCTGCTTCATCCTAATGAGGTTCTAGTTTGCTACAACTTTTGAGTTTTTCCCAAATTGAATCTTATGCTGTACAGTTTGTTCTTATTGTAGTATTGTTATCTTTTTTTTTATCTAGTTCCCTTGCTACAGAATGGTTTGTATGTTACTGTCAATTAGTTTGCTTTAGAACAGTGTATGAATAAACATGGAGTATGTTTGAAAGCTTGTTTCCTTGTTCTGCCCCTATATTATACTTAGCAAGACGAGATGGTCACATTAGGTTGCTACGTAGTGATCATGGTGGACTGATTGATGGATATAGTTACCGTTCATTAAGCAAAAGCCTATAAATGTGCAATTACATAATTTTATTGTCATAATGTGGTGGTTTTATCATTTTCTGTAAGTTTAACTCACTTTCCACTGGGAATGAAGTGCTCATATTGTTGTCTTTGTGTTGTGTCCTATGATTTGTTTGCTTTTATGGAAATCGTTTTATCCATTTTTTTTATACACTCTTGTTTAGCCATCCTTATATGGGTATATTGACAGTTTTAGCTTTATATTTTGCTCTCCTTCATGGGATCACACCTAGCCATGCATGGATGCAACTGGAAAATACTGTTGTGGAGTCTCCATCCTGCAGAGGTCTCATGCTAAAACTCAAATGCAATAATGTTTGTATGTCTATTTAGTGATAACACATTAAAACGCTAGTGTCTGTTACGTGTATTTTAGGCAGTAGAATATTCCGGATGCAATAATCTATGTGAAATAGCTTTTTATGTCACAATGTGATTTCCAAAGATTTAAGTGCTTCTCTGTTGCACAGAAGTGCATCTCATCTTGTTGTGGTCTAGAGAAGGGCCAGTCGAATCATGTATTTCGGCCCTTAGGCTTACTATGTCAATGAGACCACTCTACAGAGCAAATACCACAACCTGATGTGTTAGTGAGACCACTTAGGATACAACACCGAGTCTTCTCTTTGAATAGATGTCACATCATGTTGTTGCAGAGTGATTGTGACAGTAGTATTAATCATTTCTGGATCGTAGTGATATTTGCCTGAACCTGATTGCCATCATGTGCTAATATTCTTAGACACTGCACTTTGCAATAATAGGAAATAGGAAGCAGATTTTGTTTGCATGGGGACATGCTATATAGTGTGAACAATGTACTCTTTGAAGGACACCCTTCATATGATACATCTACATGTCAAATCAATTTATAGGCTTAAATTGACATGTTTAAGACAATAAGCATAAGAATGTCTGAAATATAGCTTGTGTCTGAAATATTAAGTATACTGTAAATAGGTGATAATTGTTCAGTTTGCCCTTAGTTTCAGACTTGTTTTGTTTTTGTTTTTGTTTTTGTTTGTAAATGAGGATTATATCTTTTAACTGAAGAGGTATAGTTAAAAGTAGGGTGTACTGTGTACATAGTCCGGTCTGGTCGGTTGTTTTGTAATTTTCCCGGACTGAACTGTAGCAACGGTTTTCTGTTTTCTTAAATTGGATTGAACTGTTCAATATGCTGAACTGAATTGGACCAATACAGCCCGGTTCGGTTTTCAATTTTTTTTTTTTTAATTTCCATAAAAAATGTCCCTTTTTTTAAATTTTCTGAAAACGAGACAAACAAGTGAAGGTGGCCGGACAAGACGATGATCGGCGGCGGAATCCGACTTCCAGAGCACCAGAACTGAAACGTGAGTGAAGAGTGAATAGAGCAGCGGCGTGTGATTTTTGCTTAGGTTTTTATGGCTCGTTTGGATTGATGGAATATAATGGAATGAATGAATATGTTGGAATGGAATTCAATGGAATGGAATGAAATTGTTTCTTATTGCATGATTTTTTTTTTCATTCCATTCCGGCCATTCCATTGGATTTTGGATGGAATGAAAATCATCCATTTTCATTCTGTTGGAATGAAAACATATTACATTCTTCCGTTGCCAAACACGCCAAATTGATGGAATGGAATGAAAAAAGCATTCCATTCCATTTCCGCAATCCAAACGTGCCATAATAGGGTAATGGTCAGCTGACTTATATTTTATATAATATATGCGTATATAATTATATATTTATATTATATTTCGGTTCTGTTCGGGTCATATCCGGGTTTTTTCAAATAAACTGAAAATTAGACTGTTTCCGGTTCGGTTTTTTTTTCGTATAAAAAAACCGACTGAAAAACGACGGTTTCGTATTTTCGGTTAGTCCAGTTTTCCAATTTATGTACACATTGATATCAGTGACTGATACCACTGATTGATATATCACTTTTTTTTTTTTTTTATTCACAAATTTTCGTTTTAAATATTTCTAATGGTGAAAAAAATATGAGATGCTCATGATAAATTTGGATAGAAGGAGGATAAAATTAGTGGTAAAAGAAGGATGATCTGTTAACCTTCAAAACTAGTAGCCATTCAATTCTAAAAAATTAATCTCAATTGTAGAATCGATTTTCCACCCGTTGATTGTTTGTAGTGTGATGTTACGATAAAATAAAACAAAACAACACGGTAACTATTAATATCATATCTACTACATTACACCAATCCAAACATGATTACTAAATTAATCAAGAGAAAGAAAAAAATTCTAAATAAGATTCCATCATAAATGGAGGTATAAAGGCATCAATACAATCTCATGAAACAAGGGAACTAAATAGCATATCCATCCCAAAATCATAATTCTCCCTACCATGTACACAAAAAGTAATATAGGTTAGGGAACAGGCTGTTCCTTAAGCTAGCCAAAAAAGAGGGGGGGGGGGGAGGGGGGAGTAGATAGGGCCTAGTTGGCGGTGGAAGTAGAAGGTGATGCACCACTGGTTAGGCGTCGTGAGACTTCCTCGACAAATCTATCTATTGGTACATCAAACTCCTCTTTCGTTTTAGCATCCTTCAGCTTAACTATTCCAGCAATTAGCTCTTTCTCTCCCACTAGCACTCTCCATGGGATCCCAGAGTCTATAAGGCGCACCGTATGCTTCCTCAACCGCTTATCAATCATAAACTTTGCCTTAATATTGGCATCCCAGAGTTGGCTGATAAGTTCTGCCCCTAAAGATAAGTCATCCCCGAGAATGCTCACTAATACATTGGTTTCCGTTGAACGGCTTGCCTGAGAGTTTTCAGACACAACACTTAAAACAGGTCAATGACATGGTTGAAAAAGAGAGTAATGCTAAACATTTATTTATTTATTTTTTCAGAGAAGAATGCTAAACATATTTATTCATTTTAATCTGATGCGGTTTCATTTCCAAAGCAGAATTTTTATAGTCTTTTTTGTCACTCTAACATTCTTTATTACTACGTGGGAGATTAAACAAATTAATTATATACAAAGATTTTTATATCGTTTCATTGTTAAAGTCAAAACATTAACTCACTTCCTTACTATGTGTGATTTTAGCAATTGCTTTAGTTAAATAGGAATGGAGAGAGTAATTGACAATATCCTTAAATGCATTTGGATCTAGTAATGTGGCTTCTAACCAATTTCACTAATTTAACTATGATTAAAATGGCAGTTTATATTAAAGCTAGTCTCCCGGGAGAGGCTAAGCACACAGGATTCAATGCGAAAACGGGGAATAATAAAAGCTTAAACCAAGATAAATCACAATTATCCATCTGCACTTATTGTTTAGTTAGTCTGGTTGCACGTTTCGAAGGCCTTGTTTGATATTGGTCATAATCACTGAATACACAAAGCCAGAACAGGGTACATGTTCTATTACCTGGTCTGGAATAAGCTGCTCCATTATGACGAGAACCTTTGAACTATACATTGTTCTTGTAAGAAACTTCAGAGTTCTCTAGTCAACAGGGTGAAACTTAAAACTGCTTGTTTTTTCTTCTTTAAATCAGTATCTCAATATCAATCCCTATGATTGCATTTGGCAATGCCAAGAGGGTCAAAATTACTCGTACTTTCCATAAACTATATAAACAACCAACTAGAAATCTATGGACAATGAATGCATCATTTAGGGAAGTTATTTGAAGTTCAGAACAAGATACTTATATAGTCAGACATAGTAAGAATGTATAGGCAGAAGGAAGCTAAACCATTTCTTTCTTTATCTGCTCAAAGGGCTGCTTGTCTAGCTTGTCAATGCTCGAACAGATTGTCCTAAATTTCTCTGTAGGACCACCACAAATAGCCAACATTCCATACAGCAACTTCCTGTGATTCAGCTTTACCTGCAAATAAGGAACACATCACAACATATCCTACATGTTTACTAAATATACTAAAATAAAAGTCAAGTAGGGACTTATTTGCTGAAAAGAAACCCATAAAAACGTTCTACAAGGTTGTATGTAAGAAATTATATCTTGTAGCTAGGCAAGAAAAGGACGAAAAACAATCGGGCTACTTTTTTCGTTGCTCGGTCAACAGACACAGCACAGTGGACCAACATCCAGCAATTAATTAGACAATGTTTTGGAGACAGATGAAGGAAAGAAGTGAAACAGTCGGGAACGAAGTGGACAAACAGTTTTGCAGCAAACAGATTTTAGGAACACCTGAATGTGACAGAAACTTTTGTAGGATATCAACACCAAGACATTTGTTGTACAGGAAAAAGGGAAGACAAATTTTACAATACAACCGTTGTATGAAGGTTGTACTAAATGGCATATATTACAACATTTTATTTCTAATTTATCACACACGATAAAAGTGTATTATGTGAAAGAGAGTAAAAATGAAAGGCTCTAATGTATGCTACTTAGTACAACCTTCCTACAACCGTTGCGCCATAAAATCTCTCGCAAAGACAATCTAATCTGCACCTGGAGACGGAACATTTTGACTTCTCCACTTCTAAAATATACACTACCTTCTTTTTTTTTTTCCTTTTCTTTTTTTAGAAAAATATATCTTCTTGTAAATACAAAATAAATACATAACATGAAATCTACACAACAGATTCAATCCATGCTTTCCCACCAAGGTGCCCTATTTCTTATTTCTCTTTCCAACAAAATAGTAATCCATTTTTTCCTGTGATTACAAATGATGAATTTTTGCATAGAGAAAAGGTCAATGAGTTCACAAAATGTAGGTGGGAGCTGACTTCATATTTCTCTTCTCATCTCCAATGAAAAGTTCATGTTGAAATGCTTAAACATTAAATCACAAGTCTCTCGAATCACTAAATCTTTAACGTGAATGATAATTGAACATAGTATCAGTGCAAGAGATCATGGGTTTGAATCTCATTGCTAGCACTACCACTATAATTACTAAATTTTTTTAGTGTGTTATTCATACCTTACGCCAGCCAAGTAATTGGCCGATATGTTACCCACGAGTGAAGCCAACCAAACTAGTTGACACATGAGGGTGTGTGTTGGCGTTTTAATACTAATTTACATATCTCCCTTAAGCTTGTGGGTGTGTGTTGGCTTTCTAACACGAGGCCCCATTTTTTCAAATTGACCAGCAATATCAAAATCGCATTGATAGAATTCATAGTATCTGCCCTTAGATGGATTATCTCTTCTGTATACCTTTGCTATTTGATACCTTGTGAATGACGAGAGACTTTTCATCAATTTCATGGCCACGTATCGAGCAAAAGGGAACAGTCAAGTCATAGCGTAGAGAGCAAAGTTCTCCGCCCTGCATACAGAATAAGTGACTGATAAAAAGAATCTATAGAGATTGAATTGAAAGCTTCAAAATATGACTCCCTCATGCCTAAACTGTCAAGCTTTAAAAAATTCAAAGAAACGACAGAAAGTATCTGTGTAACACTTGGAAGATCCCTACTTAAACTTTCAATGTCACTTTTCACTTTTCCCAGCCCCACCCTCCCACGGAAATGCAGCAATTCAGTACAATACTAGATGAATCCTTGAGGCTCCCTATGACAAAGTCAAACATATAAAGTTGTATAAGCAAAAAAACAGAATTAAAATTATCAGTCACATGCACAACCTAACTGGTGGCCAAGACAAATAGAAAACCAATAAAAAGATAGGCAGCTATAGCTCCTGCATGAGAGCAACAGGAATGATAAACAAGCAAAAGGATGTTCAAAATGACGAGAACAATAGAACATAACATCTTGACAGGATGACAAGAAGTCCAAGTGATATATATACCTGATCAGCCAGATCATAGATTAACTTCGAGTCTTCTCCATACTTCCCCATAAGGGTGTCTCTCAATTCAAAGGCAGGAGTATCAAGTGCTGTGGCACCGTGCCTCTTAAAAACTCCAACTATTATGGAAAATGCTCTCTCTCTTATGGTCATTTGATTTTTAGAAAAATCCCGAGTGCCCTATGTGCTATGATAGATAGATCAGTAAGCCTAAAACCAAAAACACTTTTATGGTAGAAATAAAAATTTACTTTTTTGCCCAGCGCTATTCAAAAAGGGAACGTTTTAAAGTTGCATTGTTAACAAAACATCGTGTCAAAAGGAAAACAAATTTATGAACCTGGATAACATGCTTAACACCACACTATCAAGAAAACAGTAAGGACAAGGGAAACAAGATAGACCAAGATTACCTTTGGGAGCTTTGGAGTCTCCTGCTATCGTTGCTTTCTACTATATCTTTGACTTTCTTGAGGAAGCCCTCGTAGCGAAAGTCTTTAGGATCCAATAATGAATAAAAATCTTGGCACCATCTCGCCAAGAGAGCAGGTGCGTCTTTATTAAAATCTCCACACAGCAAAATTTCTTTAATGGACTGCATCAAAGTTCCACTACCTTTCCCGAGGACTTTCTTCCTCTTTTCGCCCTTATTATCACCAACTGGAGGGACAATCAACCCATAACCTTCAAGTGATACAAATGCCACTGTAGCCTCCCAAGAAATAATTTTCCTTGCTTCATCAACCAACCCAGAAACTGACTTGGTGCGAAAACTGCACGTAATCCTTCTTCTTCCTGTGTGATGCTTGCGCAGAGACCAAAATTCCTTCTAAGCTTTCCAGACTATTAGGTCTGTAGGCTTCCAAAATTGATCAAATTTCCACACTCTGAATAGAATCTAAGACTAGCTTGACACGATGGAAGCTACTCCACCAAATTAAAGACTGCATTAGACAGAGCTATTAGATCGGTAGACACCCAGTAGGCAGACCCAATTATAAACCCGGAGCTTAACCCAACCCGAGTACTAGAATGCAGAGTTCTGTATATTTCCCTAAATTTGCCGTGAACTACAGGTATGTCAGAGACAGCAGCATCCAAAACCTTGAAATTAACCAGCTTAAAGTCATTGAAAAACACCCTGAAATCAGCAATTAACCAGCTTAGAGTCATTGAAAAACACCCTGAAATCAGCAACTACGGCAACCACGTCCTTTGATGAAGAACCATCACCAGAATCAATGACATTGAAAGCAGATACACCAGCCCACATAGCCTCACAGGAGAGAGAAGCAACTGCATCAGCAACATTCGCCAAACCAAAAGACCTATAATCCAGTATAGCGGAGATACCGTCCAGGACAGCCACAGAGTAATCAACAGACGGAAAATCACTAGGTGAAACGTCAATCTCATAGTCTACAGAACGGATTGTAATGTCACTGCGTAAGATGTCAGAAATCCTATTAATGGCGTCAACAGAAGTTGAAGACAGTAATAGCTTGTTAAGGAAGACAAGGACAGAAGCTCGGGCCTCCTCTTCTGTTAAACAGTCAGGAATTGAAAAGCAAAACTGGGTAGCAGTAGCGGAATCAGATGATCGGGTAGCTTTGCTCAGCGACGAGGAGTCAATGGTGAAGTCAGCAAGACCATTGGCAACCTCAAACACAGACGATGGAGATAGGGTGGACGCTTTCCCACCCAATTGCACCACTCGTTTTTCCATCTTTTTCTTCCTCCATTTTTTACGACTTTCACCTCTGATACCTAGAGATGAGGGACGGCGGAGACCTTGCGGCCTTTACTTCCGACACTAACACCGGCGGCTGCGATAGTTGTTACGTCCCGTTCCCGAACACCGAGTCCTTATCCGGAAAAGGAACGTTTGGCATGTATAAAATAAAAATAAATTCACTTTATCGTGCAGTTCCCATTACGTCGTATCAAAAATAAGAAACTAAACAAAAGACTAGAGACAAAATTCCCAAACATCCAAGAATAGAAATGAAATCTAAAGAAAGAAATGTAACTTATTACATTCAGGAACAGCACGATATCCAAAAGAAATGAATTGCAGATTACTGATGCCGAAAGTCAAAGTCAAAACCAAAAGTACCAAAAAACAGTCTACGAAAGAATAATGAGAGTATAAAAGTAAAGTCTTCAATGAAGCGTCTTCAAACGTCATCAACATACTCCTCTTCGTAAACACTATCAACCTGTTAAATCTTCTCACCCCAAACACATGTAAAACATGATTTGAGGTAAGTCAACGTCTTAATAAGAAAATGTGTTTATGATAACAATTACAATTTATAAAGATAAGATAATTAAAAGTTTAGTTGTTTATGTTTGACCGACTAATCTAAAGCGTTCATTCATGTCCATCAACACGAATTGACTAAACGCTTCTACTTAACTTATCTATGTTATAACCGCAATCGCCAAGACTACGCTCGATGTATATCCACTAGGAGATATCGATTGCAACATATTAGTGGATCACACCAATATCCACGGAGGCTAGACTAGGTAGGCTCCGATAAGACGCACACCTCAAAGAGAGTCCCCGAACTTGTGGTTCTTTTGACCCACGGGTTCTTCCACCTTCGTAGGTAGACATACATCGCGATATGTACCTGGTTCTCATCCAAGAGAGACATGTTGTTTAATCTTTTACTAGTCAAGTACGTATTTTATTAAGATGATTAACTAACCACCCAAGTGTTTTCAATTAATCTCCTCACAAATACCACTCTCTTCCTGACCAGCACTGACATAAACAAAGCGCAGTGATTCATGAGCGTTGATGAATGCTAATCCATCAAAGCACAAGCCTATCATGCTCTTCCGACGGATCCGAACTTCAACTCCCTTTAAGAGTACGTTCGGTGTGTTAACTGAACGAATCAGAAGCTCAATTCAGGCTTGTTTATGTTATCCAATATTATCATATCATAAATAAGGGTTTAAAACAATTACAACATGATTATGAAACCCGAATCCAACCTAGAACGATAAAACCGTAAAAACAATGTAAAATAGGTCAGACGCCCGTCCGATCTCCTATGGACGCCCGTCCTTAATCAAACGCCCGTCCACTAAACCCCAAACGCCCATCCGTCAAAAACAGCTACATCCTGAATCAAAAATCTAACCTCAAACGCCCGTCTGCCTTGTGCAAATGCCCGTTTGGGCTACTAGGGTCGCAAACGCCCGTCCGCCTATTGCAGACGCCCGTCCGCCTGGGTTTTTCCCAAAACGCTAAAATCGTCAAGCTCGATTTCAAATCCGTTTTTGACCTAATTGGCATCGAATTAAACACAGAAAAACGTAGTGAAACATATCTAAACATCCCAAGAACACCTACGATCCTTGACCAAAGAAAACACATCTTTTTAGCATCTACGCATCCTAAAACATGATCTACACTTTACGAATCATAACTGAGATCATAGGAAGAGTTTCTTACCTATTTACAGACCAAAAAACCGATTAAATTAAGCGACACGAAAATCTGCAACACTTCTCAACAATCGATCCCCAAGCGTTGCTTCTTCTCACGACGATTCCAATTTCTCTCGTCTCGATCCGAAAGCGGTTAAACGCTTCAGATATCGTGAAAACTCTCTTGGCCTCTTTCTTCCTCCAAATTGCGCAGAGAAGAGGTGAAAAACTGATTTCTAATTAGTGTTTAGGCTATGGGATTATTGTGTGTTAATTTTCCATAAATACCAATTTTCCATAAATCCCTTTTTCCTTAATTGTCCTTTAATTACCAACTAATCAGATTTTCCCTTAATTATATATACATATAACTCGAAAATATATATATACACTCAATTAAATACTTAACTCCCATAAAAGAAAAGAAATAATAATATTTCGTTTTCGCAAAATGACACGTCTGCCCTTTCCCAAAAATCGGAATATTACATTCCTCCCCCTTAAAAGGAGTTTCGTCCTCGAAACTAGAACATACCTGGTAAATCCATGAATTCTTGGAATTCACTGATCATATCATCTTCAACTTCCCAAGTTGCCTCCTCGGGTGAATGATTACTCCACTGAACCAAAACCAAAGGAATCATTCGTCTCTTAATCATCCTTTCCTTCCGGTCCAAAATCTTGATCGGTCTTTCATTTTAAGCAAGATTATCTTGTAGAATTTCCGGGTTAATTGTAGTTTCAACATCATTCCTCGTCAGACACTTCTTCAACATTGAAACGTGAAACACACTATGGACCCTTGACATCGATTCTAGTAACTTAAGCTTGTAAGCCAACGGTCCAATCCTTTCCAGAATTTCAAATGGTCCAACATACCTTGGACTCAGCTTTCCCTTTTGTCCAAAGCGTTTCACTCCCTTCATCGGTGAAGCTCGCAGATACACTCTATCACCGACTTCAAACTCAAGCGGTCTTCTTCTAACGTCTGCCCAAATTTTCTGCCTATCTTGAGCTGCCTTCAGATTCTTCTTAACCAACTGAACCCTTTCCTTAGCTTGTTCAACCATTTCCGGCCCTGTGATATGTCTTTTCCCGACTTCATCCCAAAACAGCGGCGTTCTACATCTTCTTCCATACAACGCTTCAAACGGTGGCATGCCTATGCTTGCATGATAACTATTGTTGTAGGCAAACTCTGCTACCTGACGATGCAGAAATCATCACGGTGGCGTAGCGGTGTTTATGTTGTAGATATCTGGCTAGTTTGTGAGTAGTTTATGTGTATGTTAGCCGGAGATATGCGGCGGCGAGAGGAGGACGGTGAGATAAGTTTGCTTTGACAGAGCTTTGGCCCGTTTTTTGTGTATTTTGAATCTCTTTGGTTAGGTTACACAAGACTTCCTTTTATAGGAAGATTAAACTTAGGGGTGAACTAAAAGACTGGCGGTGCGAAGCAGCTTAGTCACTAGTCTTAATAGCTAAGCAAATACTAAATATCTAACAGCAAGTGGATGTAATATCTAGCAGCAAGTGGATGTAATATCCAGGCGGCGACCCTCTGTGGTCCCCAAGGCCGCCAGCTTCGTTGTCTGGTCTTCGCTCCCTATTTTCTTCTCAAGTCTTGTGCGGCCCTTAGAGAGCCTTGTGTCCATGGTCGTCCACCGGCCCTTTAGCTCTGACGAAGCTCTAGGAAGGGTCATTGGCGGCGGCCTTGACTTAATACCATTTGACGTCGCCGAAGATGCAGTTGCAGACCTTCCTCAGGCTGTTTTCGAGACTAAATGGTGGCGACATAATTTGTATCATCAATGGCCCCCTACTCCATATCTTGGTCATTTTTTCGTGAAAATGTCGAGTGTGGAGTAGTGAGCTCTTGGACAATGTATTTGCGACCTTGTCGTCTGATGCGACTTGTTCACTAAGGACCGTTCTTTCAAAGCAACTCTGGGCTTGTTCTTGCGACCTTGTCGTCTGATGCGACTTGTTCATTAAGGACCGTGCTTTCAAAGCAAGCGGCCTTCGAAGCAACTCTGGGCCTGTTTTTGCGACCTTGTCGTCCGCAAGGCCATCTTATCCTTCACGGGCTGTTGGGGGCAGTTTATTAGTCAGATCGTGGCTGACGTCGGCCCCCTTGATAACTGCAATTACGTGGGCCGTAACGCCCAGGGTAACTGCCAGAGTAGGCACGTGGGCATTGATTAGCCTTCGTCATGATTGCGGTTTTTGAATTTTGGAATTCGAATCGACCGCGCAAACCCCAACCGTTGGATGGATCAACTCCCAGCCCCACGATCGCAACTTGCTTGCCTATATAAAGCTGGCCTCCTTTATACCTCCTCACTTTTCCCTCCTCTATTTTCCCATAATTTTTCTCCAAGTGCTCTCTCCTCTTTTTCCCTTCTGGATTTGATAAAGGTTTTCGGCGAAGGCTAGCAGGGAGGGTTTGGCGGTGGTTGAAGTAGACTTCGAGGTTTCCGGCGAGAGTTTGAAGGTTCCGGCGTGTTTTCGAGGTTGCTCTTTTCATCTTCCCCCCACAAACACGTAAATTCTTCCCTTCTTATCCCTTTTTCCTCGCTTTTCTCTTTGAATTTCGAGCTTTTTAGTGGTTTTGATTCACTGTATGGGGATGAGTTCATGTGTAAGGTGTTTGAGGGAAAAAGATAAGGCTTTTTGGGGGTTGGTGTTCTTACTGTGGGGGATTGTTTTTCTGGAAAGGGGGGGAGGGCAGGTGATTTAGCCCAGAAACCCCTGTTTTTGGCTATGTTTGCTTACCCTTCCCTTCTTTTGCGCATTGCTTTCCATTTTCTCCTGTAAAAACGGAGGGGAAGGCGTCGAGATGGGTGCGATTACCTTCCTGGCTTAATTCTTATTATCCCAGGTCTGAAAGCTCCACCTTTTCCTCTTGTTTTTGCAGGATGTCCGACGGAGAGTATTCTGTGAGAGGCGACTCCGACGAAGAACAGGAGGCATATGACTATGATCATGAGGAAGAGGATGATGACCCCTCTAATCCCGAAGTGTCCGCCGGGGTCGACCCGCTTGAAGAGATAGTCGGCGGAGAGGCCGCAGCCCGAGTGGGCGACGATCCTTTTGAGTTGGATTCTATGTTCCCTGACCCCGTCCCGCGACGTAAGAAGAGTCGCAAGGAAATGGCACGGGCCCAGGGGGCAAGCACTTTCGAGGCTGGTGAAAGGGGGATGTCTGATATTGAAGAACAGACCACCGATCCTAGCCCCAGTGGCGCCGCTGATCATGACGAGGCGTATATTGTGGACGCCGCTCTGCATAAGCTAATGGGGTCGAGTGAGGACGAGAACGCCCCCTGCCTCGTAAAATTGTCTGGGAGCTCCCTAAAAAACCAAAGAGGAAGAGGGATGTTGAGAGAAAAACACGTCAACTAACTGTTGAGCGAAAAATCTACCCTTCAAAATTTAAATTTATAAAAGACTCGAAAACAACCGTGGGTAAACTAACTCTAACAACAGAGTGCGGATCAATTGTTAGGATAGCTACAAGAGTGCGAGGTCGAACCCAAGAGATAAGTGGTTTGTAAATACCAAAGTGAACAAAGACAAAAATAATAATTAAAACAACTAAGACGCACCATTGTTCCACCATCCCACCGAAATTAACAAGAAAGACACATTCATTTGTAAGTCTTGGATTAATAATCTGCTAAAGAGGCGGTACTTTCTCTTTCGGATTTAGCGCCCGTTGATTAGTTTACCCACGAGGTACAACTACAGATTTTCCGAAACAAAGATTTGGATATAAAATCCTAATCTAACAACATTCTCCCTCAACTTTCGTATGTTCGGAAAATATCATCATTCTCCTTCACGGTAATCGACGAATTTATCAACTTTCGTGTTTCTAAATTCGAACAGCATGCAACACTACATTACACTTTAAACAAGTCTAAACATGAAGGAAGAACAAGAAATCTTACGAATAAATGCATAAATCCTTATTTAATCTGATGAGGGTGGCTTCACAAGGGTGGTCCTAGCACCGAGCCTTAACCACTCATGACAACGAAAATAACAACGAAATATAAATACATGTATAGATACATATATATATATAAGTATATAAGTATATAGATATATATATATATAAGCGTATATATATAGATATATAAAAGACAATAAAGAAAAGAAACAAAACGAAAAACAGAAATGAAAACGATATTATAACAACATATATATATATTATATATATAAATACATAAATAGATACATATATATATATATGAAACGATAACTAGTCGTGTTATTACATCGACATTATAACGACATATATATATATATATATATATATATATATATATATATATATATATATATATATATATATATATATATCTAGGCCCCGAAACATAATAAAATAAGAAGAAGGATGGGAGGAAGGAGAGGGGCGGCCAAAGTTGGCCAAGAAAGGGGCAAGGAAGATCAATGGAGATGGAGGAGTTTATATAGGGAGAGATATATGAGGGAGGTGTATTTGGGGGAGAAGTGGTGAATCACCAAAAGCATGTGAATGTGATGATGACTTTAGCATGTGAAGGTGGTGAGTCATGTATTAGCATGTGGAGTTTGTTGGGGAGGAATCATTGCAATTAACATGCAACAATTTGGGCCAAAATATCTCCGATTCGTCCCGAGATATCAGATGTTCGGTAAAAAATTCATAACTTGAGTTGTAGACCTCCGATTGACGTGATTCAAAATGCGTCGGAAAGCACATTTAAATATCTACAACTTTCGTCAAGAACTCTTCC
The DNA here is from genome assembly GCA_026214975.1 of Gentiana macrophylla. Classification (NCBI taxonomy): domain Eukaryota; kingdom Viridiplantae; phylum Streptophyta; class Magnoliopsida; order Gentianales; family Gentianaceae; genus Gentiana; species Gentiana macrophylla. The sequence continues at coordinate 110,216,594 of CM047806.1, forward strand.
CCTGAAAATTCCTCTAAGTTGGGTCAAATTTCCATCGAAAAACAGGTTACGGTAGAAGTGCGTTGGACAAAATTGATTCGTTTAACTCGTAAACTCGTGGCATCTTCTTCTTTCCCTCAAAATCCATCTTTTAAGCCTCAAAATATATCGTTACTCGGAATCTTGGTCAACCTATAATTCTGCAATAAAGCACAAAATACCAAGCGTAAATCCGACACGACTCTCCGGTTACTAAACCGGTACAAAACTTATAAAAATACGATGTTTTACATAATTATTACTACTAACATACTTAGATAAATCTAAGGAATTTATGACTCGAAATGATATAATAATGCTCAAAATGATATCAGAAGTGGGGTAAAAAGTTATAATAATAACTATGAATTTGTCCCTTAACAACAACCCCCCACTTAGCTTTTGATCGTCCTCGAGCAAAACAAGCGATAAAATAAAAATGAATAAGGGATAAATTCATGAAGATAAGATGTAAAGGACAACCAGATGATGCAACCTTTTAAATCATAACCACATGTTAACCTCAATATAAATGTATAACAGAGTGTGTGTGTGACAAGCCTTTTCAATTTCAACTATCCTCTCTTGAATAATTCAAGCAATACGCACAAATATCCATTCAGACAGTCCTAATGACTTTCCTAGGTATAGGCAGTAACAGTTCCACACAACATCCTCCCATGTACTTATTAGGATAATCCCTAAAGCATATCATTCAGTTTATACTAGGGATAGTCAGAAGATAACTAAGTTTTCAACTATGCTTAACCAAATTTCCTTATTGTTATTTTTTTCTTCTTTTTTTTTTCATGAACTATTTTTTTTTTCACATTTGTAGCATATGCCTTCATTCCCAGCAATAGGACGTTTCGTGATAACACCCTAGCTGGACTACTATCATTAGGCAGTCGGGAGCTTTTAAACCTCATTGTGATATAGGACGTTTCGTGATAACACCCTACTGCACTCAAATCATTGGTAGCTACAACCGACATAAATATAATTCAACTTAGTTTGATATTCTTTTTATCACATTCAAACCTTCAGATATTCACAGTACACGTTCAGAAGTTAGGTACTAAATTACTGCAAATCTCTCGAATAACCACTAGGATACTGAATGGATACAGTTTAAAATTTTCGCTTCATTATCAAAGGCTTACGTGAAAGAAGTCATGTTACACAAATATATTTGGAATTACAATGCACTTACGGTTCACATTGGTTATACATATCCAAATTGATCATTACATCTTCAAATCCATGAAATATATGCCTTATACAATTTATTTTAATCAACGCATTAATGTTCGAAAAAAAATCGAAAACTAAGGGATTTTCTGATACAAAATGAAACACTTCATGCCTTTTCTAGACCAATCCCGACTCTACCCCACTTACGAACTGCAGTGTCCCAAGTATGTGAATGAGATAGAGAGGAAGACTTAGCTTATAAACCCGGCAGAAAGGTGCTACCGAATCCCGTAACAGCTATGAGAAAGCACGACCCGAATTCCTATATAAAAACAACCAAAACAAAGCAAACACGGGACATGGTCCTCGTGCCAAAACATCGAATAGAATATGGGAATAATAAGAAAATGGCCTGTCACGTCGGAAAATTCGATAGGCAAATAGAAAGCATCAAGCGTACATATATATCATGATCAAGGCATAAATTCATATTGAAAGCAGACTATAAAATGAAATGTACGAAAAAGTATTGAGTCTTTTATACCCAGATCCTCAAGGGTTTAACAACCTAAGTCCAAGAAATGAAGCATTTGAATTTTATCTTTGTTATACCTCGGGATTTTCGGATAACCACCTAATCGTTCCCTTTAAATGATATTCAAACATTCATCATGAGACTTAGTTGTGCTTAGTGTTAATCTTCCATACAGATTCTACATTTCATTAAAACTAGTCTTATCCAAATTATTATTATTATTATTATTTCACACGATTTTATTAAGGCGGGGTTGCCTCCCCCAAGCGCTTTTGTTTTACGTCGTTGGCTCGACTAATTACAAATCATCAACCAAAATCCAAACTCAAGAAGATCAATAGCTTAAGAAAAATTAACAATGCGAGAACCACAGAAATTAAATTGTCTAGAAACGTACCTCTTTTAGTCCTCGATGCCAACTCCTCCCAGCATGCCCAGAGTCTTCTTTTATCAATTTGTCGAACCATCTTCTTTGACATTCCATAAAGTTCATTCATCGGGAGTACACAAACAACTCTCCCGGTGGCTCTAGATTTCAAGCTTATTATAAGGGCTGAAGCATCATGGCCTCCCACAGACAGGGGCCTCATCTCTCTTTGCAAATCTGGGCATATCACCATGCCTCTCCCTCATCTTCTTTCCTACCACCTTGTGGTAATCAGAACTTTCCTTGTCAATCTCTTCTAAAAATTCTATCCACTCCTCATTAGTCCAAGTTGCAGATAGTTTATTGAATTCTTCCTCATCCCAACTACCCATGAACACTTGTTTATCATACTCATCAGTGAAATCGTCCTCAATAGCTAAACAAGTGTCAATGGATGCGTGCTTCACTAACTCTGTCTTATAGGAAATTGAATCATCAACCTCATTCTCATCCTGAACTTCTTCAATGAGTACCTCCTCATCCTTAACCACCTCTATTGCACCTGCTCGTTTTTCCTGCTCGAACCCCATTATTTCAATCAATGCACCACCACCTCTCTTGAAGATTTTTTTTATGGAGGATACAACACTTATATTGAACTCTTGCATGTTTTGCAAGATTTGTTTCGACGAACGTGATCTTTCGGTTGACCGAACCCCGAGGCAAAAAAAAATCGACGCGCGTTTCAGATCCTTCCCTATGCCGGCCACAAACTCCTATATAAGCGACATCCGTTCGGCGGTGAAGGTCGTTCAAAAAATATTCACAAGAATACATTTCGATAATTCGAACTCAAAACTTCTTTAATCAACTTGGTGAGAGGTTCCACATTCCATGGCTTCTCCACGAGGACCCACACGATCACATTCACTCGTTTCTAGAATCGTGCGGGACCGAGACGCCTACGAGGATGAAACTTTTCCCTTCTCCGAAGGGAGCGAAAAAGAATGGTATAAATCTTTACGAGTCGACTCCATTACTTCGTGGGAGAGTTGGAGAAAGAATTTACGAGCGATACTTTCCACCGCAAAGACGGCTCATCTTACGAATCGGATATTCACTTTTGTGCAAGCGAGAAGGAATCGTTTTGCGATGCATGGAAACGATTTAAGTCTCTCTTGAGAAAGTGCTCCCACCATGGGCTGGATAAACAAAGATTGGTCAACACTTTCATAGTGGTTTGGTATGAATTGACCAAGGAATGGTGAATAGTTTCTGCTGGAGGTGCATTTTGAGAAAGACAATGTCCTCTATTCTTTGCATTCGCAGGAGGTGAATGCATTCGATTCTCAAAATTATCGACCTTTGGGTCGTAATCGAACACTCAAAGGTTTAATTACCTGGAGTGACCCTTCTAGGTAGCAAATCCCCATCGGGCCAGGCCCCCAGCTTAATCGAGCAATTTTTCAAACCAACTCTCGACCGCATGGAACAATAATCCACCGGTCAATCAAAATCAAAATCATAATCAATCATTTCAAATCTTAGAACAAAAGTTGAGTGAGCAAGCCACGGCCAACACTCGATTGGCAAATGCATTGAGTACTTTGACCAAAGTCTGATGAGAAATCTAGAGGTGCAAATGGGGATGATTTCGGGCAAACAAGCAAGTCGACCTCAAGGTCGGTGCCGTTTTTTGATCGAGAAGAACCCCGAGGGTTAACGTGGTCGAGAATGACCGAATACTTGCACCGATCTGCTGCACCATGGAACTATGGTCAAGATGAGTTGAATGTCGTAAATCCGAGGAGTGGGAAGCGGTTGGCGGTCGAGGCCAACTAGGAAGCGAATAGCCCTCTCCTGAGCAGAGAGGCAGGGGGGAAGATCTTCTTTCTCCTCGGAAGGATCTTCTTGGACAATTTGTTGAGCCCAGTGAAAAGGAACGAAAGAAATGTGAGAGTTGAGAATCACTCGCTGAAAGAAGTCGGATTCTAAGTTGAGTTCGAGGAAGCATGTGAGGTGGAAAGATAGGGAAGACAAAGCAATCAATCATAAGACAGCAAAGAAGACCTTCCTTGTGGAGAGGACTTTCTTTGATCTCCACTACCCACCTAGCAAGAACAAAGCATCATTAACAATCGATAAGGAGTATAAGAAGGTTATCGATTTGCTCAAGAATCTTGAGGCAAACATTCCATTAGTTGATCTTTTGGTAGGATGCCAAAGTATACAAAGTTTATAAAGGGCAGTGAGAGTCGAAGAAGAAGCTTCAAGAGCTCGAGCACATAGTGTTGAATGAAGAATGCTCATAATCGGTCGAGACTAAACTTCACGTGAGAAGTGTCGACCACAGTAAATTCACGATTTCGTGTACTATCGGGAACAGGGACTTCCACAATGTTTTATGCGATTCGGAGCATCGCAGTCAATGATGTCTACTTCAATCTTCCAATCTCTTGGATTGGATCAATCTATTACTCTTAGACCCATTTCTCTTCAACTTGCAGATAGAAGTGAAGTATGCAAGAGGAACTAGAAGATGATGTGTTGGTCAAGGTTGAGAACTTCATATACCCGGTGATTGGGTAATCATGGACATGACCAATGATGAGAAAACACCCTTGATCCTTGGAAGACCTTTTCTTGCAACCGCCCGTGCCTTACTAGATTCTACGGTGGCGAGATAACCCTACATTTGGAGGATGAGAGTGTAAAGTTCAATGTGGGCAATCACGGTGAAGCACGATCCAGTGACACTTGTTTAGCTATTGAGACGATTTCAGCGACGAGTATGATGAACAAGTGTTCATGGGCGATTAGGATGAGGAAGAATTCAATAAAAATCTGCAACTTGGACCTGATGAGGAGTGGAAGAAATTTTTAGAAGAGATGATGAGATTGGAATCGATTTTCCAACCGAGCAACTCATGACCATTGATGTGTGCGAGGTTGCTCTCCCCGTGCCGGAAAAGGTTCTCCTTGGTTTGCACCTTTGCAAACTTCTTGAGCGGCGATATCTCGACCCCGACCGACATATCGCAAAAGAAGAAATCTTTTCGGATTTGAACTATTATGTGTGGGACGATCCCATTCTCTTCAAGCGTTGCAGGATGGATTGCTCCGTAGGTGTGTCCTCGAGTTCGAGCGAGAGGACATTATGGAGCAATGCCATGGTGGACTGTGGGGAGGTCATTATGGAGCCGGGAAGCTGCTGCGAAGATTTTTCATCCGGTTTCTCTTGGCCAACAATTTTAAGGATACAGAGAACTTTGTAAAGGGTGTGACCGGTGCCAACGCACGGTAAACTTTCTCGGCGAATGGACATGCCCCTCCACCCCATCCAAGAATGCGAGGTTTTCGACGTATGGGGTATTGATTTCATGGGACCGTTTCCATCCTCGTATGGGAACAAGTACATTCTGGTCTGCGTCGACTACGTGTCAAAGTGGGTAGAGGCGATAGCAACATCAGCGGAACGACCACAAGGTGGTCAAGAACTTCTGAAGAAAAATATTTTCACTTGGTTTGGTGTTCACGAGCCCTCATCGATTTGAGGAACTCACTTTTGCAATACTCCACTAGAAAAGATTTTAGAACGATATGGGGTGAAACACAAAATTGCTACCCCCTATCACCCTCAGACGAGTGGACAAGTTGAAGTGAGTAACCGAAGCCTGAAGAGCATTCTTGAGAAGACGGTGAATTCTAATAGGACGGATTTGGAGTGGAGTCGAAACCTGGATGATGTGCTGCGGGCCTACTGGGATGACTTTCAAGACTCTATTGGCACGTCTCCGTTTTGAGATGGTTTATGGCAAGGCACGCCACCGCCAATCGAGCTTGAGCACGAGGCGTTACGGGCTATTAAATTCTTGAATTTCGATAGCGATTATGCAGAAAAGCGATTATTGCAGCTGCAGGAGCTTGATGAATTGAGACTCCAGGCCTCACGAGCTCGAGAATCGATAATGAAAGGACTAAAGCGCTCACGACAAGAAAATCAAGATTAGGAATTCAAAGCGGCGAGTGGGTTTTACTATATAATACCAGGTTACATCTGTTTCTGGTAAGCTACGCACCGTTGGTGCGCCCCTTTGAAATCTTTGGTATTCCCAGTGGAGCAATCGATTTGAAAGATAAGCGGGCGGGTTGTTGAGTAAATGGTCATCGGTTAAAACACTATATTGGTCAACAAAAGGAACGACCGGTGGTTTTCTATCTAAACGACGTCCCTAGTCAAACCCGGCTCGATCCTTCGGCACCCGATGATTTACATCTCTGTGAGTTCTTTGATGATGTTGTGCTCCACGATGTTGCACCTCGGCTTGTGAAAGCAGAAACCTAAAAAAGAAGAAGAGAAGAATCATGTAGTGCGAAGTGATACGAAGTTTGATGATATGGCCAAGGCGTTGGCGAGACTTTGTTCCTGTGGTTTCTGCTGTTGACCCGAGAAGGTCGAGAATAATTCGGGATGAGGCTTCACCGCCCTGACCCGGTTGAGTTTTTATTGATTAGTCGAGCTCCCGACTATAATTAAGCCCTACTAGGACGGTAACCTAGATATCTTTTCTTTTGTTTGTAGTTTATTTTTGCTTTGTTTCTCTTGTTGGTTGCTAATGTTTTCCACCTAGCGATTTCGACTATGGATCTGTATTTGGGCGATTGCCCACATCATGACCCTGTTTGTTTCTTTTATTTCCTCATGTACCCCAAGTATCTCTCGATATTACATTGTGCACCACATTTCACATAGATTCGGTTATCATCAATTTTGCATTGCTTCGATTTGTTCCATGATATTGCCTTGTCTATCATCTTTGTGCCCCTATCCCCCGAGGTACGTCTTGTTTCCCCCATGTGCAGGATATTTGCGATAGCGATTGTGAGCTTTCAATGATATTAGTTTACCGGTGGATGGTCCACGATCACTCGATTTCATCAAGCAATTACGAATCGGCCCGGACCACTTCCGAATTGCCTCCTTCGAATTACAACCACTAAGTTTTCTTATTTTGCACATGCCGAGGACATCATGTAACTTAAGTGTGGGGAGGGTTTATTGGTTTGTTTTCTTTGGTTTGTTTTACATGTTATCTAGTTTTGCTCCTTTGAAAAATTTGATAAATTTTTGAAAATTTGTGAGTCGAGTAATTTCAATGACATGCTATTTTTGTAATTTGGCACCTTTAATTGTTATCGATTAATCATATCATGTTCTAAGAATAGGTTTGGTAGATCGGATACTCACTTGAACCTCGATTACGAACTCGTTAGATGAGGAACCAAAAATATAAAATAGTCTCCGGTTAGTTAAGGGATAGCCAATTCTAGCTGCAGATATTTTCTTACTTAGCACTGATGAAAGTTAAGAACTCGTACTATACTCACAGTTAGAATCTAAGTACCTTAGTGTCTTGAGAACCTTAAAAGTCTTGAATGTGTTAGAAATGATACTCGACGGGAGTTTCCAAAGAGTTTGAAAAAAGGAAAATTTTGAAAAAATTAAATTGCGGAAGTTGTTTGCGACTATCACCTCGAGTCCACTTGATCGCCCCAATTGGGGAGTGTGGTTTACCTTGACAAGATAGGTTTGAGTGATCTCGGGGGACCGCCTCTAAAGTAGGGAGAGTGTTATACTTTTGAGACGCTGACGATGGAAGAAAATATAGGCCTTTTGGAACTCTAAGTCGAGTTGATCTAAACCAGTAGAGACACGAAAGGTATTTTCTTGGCACCAAGTAAAGGAATTTAAATGTGAGTTGGTTACTTTGTTCTTGATAAATAATTTTTAGGGTAAGTGTTTGAGATGTAGCGAACTTCGTTTATTTAACCGGATGATGATTGTTAGTGCTTGATTTAATACATCAAGAGAGGATCGGTGAAAGTTTAGTGGGTTCAACACACACAATCACTGAGTGAGTTCGATTTGCTAGATACTAGCTTGATGTGAGCATGACTACATCTCGTGTCAAATTATGTGGGTTTTGATAGTTTGTCGTTGTTTGTTTTGCTCGGGGACAAGCAAAAAGCTAAGTGTGGGTGAGTTGTTTAGGGTATATTTTACTATATTTTGGGCTTAATCCACTAAACAATTTACCTTGTTTTCGAGGAATAAATGAGAAAAGCATGTTTTAACCAATAAATTCATATAATGTTCATTGAGGGTTTATAATTTAATTATGAGGAAATATTGAGTTTAAATGTTATTTCGATTTACATTTTTCTATTATTATTACTCGATGACTTGGTGTAACAATTATTTTGCGTAAAATAAAGAAATGCAAGGGATATTATTTATGAGAAGATTAATCTCATTTAATCAAGAGATCAATGTTATTCAATCAAAGGATTTTGAAATAAAGAAGGAAAATCGGAGCATTGAAGAGAGGATAAAGAAGATCCGATCAAGGAGTGGAGTAGGGAACACGTTATACGAAGCAAGGTGTGAACGCGTAAAAATGTGAGGTTCGGTCGACCGAGCCATGACACTCGGTCGACCGAACGTGATCTTTCGGTTGACCGAACCCCGAGGCAAAAAAATCGACGCGTTTTCTAGATCCTTCCCTATGTCGGCCACAAACTCCTATATAAGCAGCATCCGTTCGAGCAGGAAGGGTCGTTCAAAAAATATTCACAAGAATACATTAGCATAAATTAGATTCATAATTAGGTTTTTATTTTTTTCAATTTCGATTCAGCAATTATGGTTTTTATTATGAAGATGAGTGGCTAAAGGCACGAGGCTAGGACCACCATGTGAAGCCACCATCACCGGATTTAAACAAGGATTTTGCATTTATTCGTTCTAGTAAGTTTCTTGTTCTTCCTTCATGTTTTGAATTGTTTATGTGCAATGTGTGTATGAACTATATTCATAGATTGTTGTGAAGGAGAGTGATAATATTTCTTCGAAAGTTGAGGAGAATATTGTTAGATTAGGATTTTATATCCATATCTTTGTTGGAGAGCTTTAGTCAAACTTTAATTAAAGGTGTAGAATCGAGAGGAACAGATAATAATCCAAGACTACGAATGAATATGCGATTTTCGATTAGGGGTGGTGGATCAAAGGTGATTCTAGTTGTTTTAATCATAGTTGTTAGAAAAAGATTTGATAAGTAGTAGTTGTTCTTTCGCTTTTGCCATTTCGTTCTTTAATCCAAGATCGTATTGATAAACCTTACAAAAGAAATCGAAGGCGGAAACACTATTTTTCGCATACAAGTATGGATGACCGGTTTCATCACTATATCGAACCTTCGCGACTTGGGGTTGACATCGGTTTTATTTATTATATTTTATCACTTCTTGCATGAACATAAAACTTTCTTGTGGCACGGAACAACTTGATAAGATTCATCGAGTTTAGGCTTCTTGCCAACCCATTGATCAGTGGTAATATTGTGGTATGAACACCGTAATCTTGATAAGTACCGTGAGTTTGGACAACCTCATAATATTGTGGTTCATAACTTGAATAACCATAGTCGGTCTGGTATGCACTAAGGCAATTATAGGACCAAAAATCCTGGTTACTCTGCTGTTGATACTGAGGCTCAGGCATATACTGTTGTTGATAACATGGTTCAGGAGCCTGAGATTGGTAAGGGTATTGTTGTTCAGGTGAGTAATATTGATTGAAAAATCCATCCATTTAAGCTCAAACTGCAAGATCTCAGAAAACAACAAGAAAACAATAATATATTTTTTTCTCTCGGTAATTACCGAGTGAGTTTTTTTTTTTATTATTTTCTTTTTTTACGAAAATTGAAAACAAAAAAAAAATAGAAAACACACACACGAAGATATTACAAATAGCACACTTATCCCCGGCAACGGCGCCAAAATTCTGTTGAGAGAAAAACACGTCAACTAACTGTTGAGCAAAAAATCTACCCTTCAAAATTTAAATTTATAAAAGACTCGAAAACAACCGTGGGTAAACTAACTCTCTAACCAACAGAGTACCGGATCAATTGTTAGGATAGCTACAGGAGTACGAGGTCGAACCTAAGAGATAAGTGGTTTGTAAATACCAAAGTGAACAAAGACAAAAATAATAATTAAAACAACTAAGACGCACCATTGTTCCACCATCCCACCGAAATTAACAAGAAAGACACATTCATTTGTAAGTCTTGGATTAATAATCTGCTAAAGAGGCGGTACTTTCTCTTTCGGATTTAGCGCCCGTTGATTAGTTTACCACAGGGTACAACTAAAGATTTTACGAAACAAAGATTTGGATATAAAATCCTAATCTAACAACATTCTCCCTCAACTTTCGTATGTTCGGAAAATATCATCATTCTCCTTCACGGTAATCGACGAATTTATCAACTTTCGTGTTTCTAAATTCGAACAGCATGCAACACTACATTACACTTTAAACAAGTCTAAACATGAAGGAAGAACAAGAAATCTTACGAATAAATGCATAAATCCTTATTTAATCTGATGAGGGTGGCTTCACAAGGGTGGTCCTAGCACTTGAGCCTTAACCACTCATGACAACGAAAATAACAACGAAAATAAATACATATATAGAATATATATATATATATATATATATATATATATATATATATATATATATATATAAGTATATAATATATATATATATAAGCGTATATATATAGATATATAAAAGACAATAAAGAAAAGAAACAAAACTAAAAACAGAAATGAAAACGATATTATAATAAACATATATATATTATATATATAAATACATAAATAATACATATATATATATGAAAACGATATATATTACATCGACATTATAACGACATATATATATATATATATATATATATATATATATATATATATATATATATATATATATATAATCGTTATAATGTCGATATATATATATATATATATATATATATATATATATATATATATATAGGCCCCAAACATAATAAAATAAGAAGAAGGATGGGAGGAAGGAGAGGGGCGGCCAAAGTTGGCCAAGAAAGGGGCAAGGAAGATCAATGGAGATGGAGGAGTTTATATAGGGAGAGATATATGAGGGAGGTGTATTTGGGGGAGAAGTGGTGAATCACCAAAAGCATGTGAAGGTGATGATGACTTTAGCATGTGAAGGTGGTGAGTCATGTATTAGCATGTGGAGTTTGTTGGGGAGGAATCATTGCAAGTAACATGCAACAATTTGGGCCAAAATATCTCCGATTCGTCCCGAGATATCAGCTGTTCGGTAAAAAATTCATAACTTGAGTTGTAGACCTCCGATTGACGTGATTCAAAATGCGTCGGAAAGCACATTTAAATATCTACGACTTTCGTCAAGAACTCTTCCCCTGAAAATGCCTCTAAGTCGGGTCAAATTTCCATCGAAAAACAGGTTACGGTAGAAGTGCGTTGGACAAAATTGATTCGTTTAATTCGTAAACTCATGGCATCTTCTTCTTTCCCTCAAAATACATCTTTTAAGCCTCAAAATATATCGTTACTCGGAATCTTGGTCAACCTATAATTCTGCAATAAAGCACAAAATACCAAGCGTAAATCCGACACGACTCTCCGGTTACTAAACCGGTACAAAACTTATAAAAATACGATATTTTACATAATTATTACTACTAACATACTTAGATAAATCTAAGGAATTTATGACTCGAAATGATATAATAATGCTCAAAATGATATCAGAAGTGGGGTAAAAAGTTATAATAATAACTATGAATTTGTCCCTTAACAAGGGATCCCAAAATCACTGTTGGGGAGGCCGCTGCAAAAGCAAAGAAACCAACACCCAATAATCCCGAGACGCTGAGAGAGTTCGCTATCCTGGCGGAGTATGAGAAGGCGTTGGAGAAGAAGTGGGCGCAGCTTCGTGACAGCGGTGATGTAAACAAATTCATCCGGCGCCGATTTAAAATCGACACCATTATATACAGGTTTTCTCTGCTGGATTATTCGAGGGAGGAGGATAAGCTTAAGCCCGGAGACCGCGAGGATTATGTCTGCGCTCGCCGCCCAGACGATACCCTAATCCTACACTTTGATCATTTTTATGCGGGGCTCAGACCTCCATTCGATCCTTTCTTTGTTAAGATTTGCAGGCTTATGGGGGCTCTGCCTTCTGATTTTGCTATCGGGGCCGTCATTCAGATCATGGCCTTTATTGTGATGTGTAGGACGATGAAGATAGAACCCACGCTCACTTTGTTAGGTCAATTTCATTTGTTCTGTGGCACGGGCATACCGGGGCAAATATCACTGAGGACTAAGACGCCGCGCCTATTATTTCTGGTGCCAAATAAGATTCACAGATGGCATGAGCGGATCCTTAAGGTAGAATCCAAGGTTGGCTGGCCGTTCCTAAGGCCGGAAAGCGCATGGGAAAGTCCACTCTTCCGATTGACGAGCCTTTAATCTCAGAGCGGCGTCTCGTCAAAGGACTTATGGCGCTCATACAATCTAATGGGATCGAGGCTTCTTTGCTGAACGTTGCTTGGGTTGATTTTCTTGACCAGGCTCTTCCCTTGGCGCGCAAGGCTGGCATCGTGGGCCCGGGTAAGTCGGAGCCATTGGTTGCCATAGTTTCTGAGGAGAGTGACCCTGATTGGGTAGGAGATTGCCACCTAGGCAAATGTTTTCCCTCTGAGTGTGCGGTTTGCGGAGGCTACCCGAGTGAAAGGCCGCCTTGTAACCTTTCTTGCTTTCTATTTGCTTATTTCATAAGTTGTCGTTTTCTTTCTTTTGGATCCGTTTTTAACGAACCTTTTTTTTGCAGATATGGACGCCACCAAACGCATAGCTCAAAAGCAAAGGCTCGCTGATGAGCAGGCTAAGGCCCGTCAGGCGACCTTGAAGCAGGCTCTGGGGAAGGTTCCCCGTACTGTGGACGCATCCATTATTGATGAGACATTTGATCCTACCAAGGCTGCGGCGGCGTCACAATCTGCCAGCTCAAGCCAGACCGTGGCCCAAAAATGATCACAAGCTAATGAACAGGCCAAGGAGTCCTGTGGTCGGTCGAAGCGATCGAATCGAAAACCAAGGCTGCTTTGGCGGTGCCGAAAAAGGTCCGATCGACCGCGATAGGCGAGCATTTGAAGTTGTTGAAGAGGTCTCCGAGGGGGTGGAGCCGGTGCCGACTGGGACGTTGCCCCGTGGTTACAAGGGGAAGGAGGCTGTGTTGGCTGGATGCCAACTTTATCCAGGGCCTCGACATGAATAAGGCGAGCCAAATCAGGAAGGCTATTGCTGATGTCATCCCCTTGGGTCGCTTAGGATTCGAGTCACCGCCCGGGGTTCAGATGAAGATCGGGAGGGGAATCACTGCTCGCGTCGTGGTTCAGGATGACGCCCCTGCCGGTGATGAGGTCGCCGAGCTGAAAGGTCTGTCGGGCCAATTTGGAATTGCCGCTTCTATGGTGAGTTTTTATTTCCCTTGCATTTCCATTCTTTCATACTTTGCGTATCTAGCGAGCTTTTGACTCGCCTCTCTCTTTCAGCTTGGGACTCGCATAAACAAGGCGATTGAGGCCGCCGAGAAGCGCAAGGTTGAACTGAAGAAAGCGACGGCGGCTCTTGGGGCCTCAGAGAAAGCCCGGATCACTTCTGAAAAGAAAAGCTCGGCGGCGTTGACAGAGGTTGATCGGATGAAAAAAGCCATGGCGGAGAGTGCCAAGCTGGATGTGGAGTTGCAGAAGAAAGTATCGGCTCTGAAGGAAGAAGCTCGCTTATCTGCTGAGGAGATCGCGAGTCTGAAGGAGAAGCTTGCTGCTGCAGAAAAGGCTACTGAGGAAGCAGGGCCAGCGGCTGTGGATGCCTACAAGCTCTCTGACGAGTTTTTTGCTTATCAAGAGGCGAGCTTTGAGCAAGGCTTTAACCATCTTGCCCGCTGTCTCTGGGCCTACCATGGGAGGGAGAGCATTACCTTTGAGGAAATGCTTCAGTGGATTGACTTGTCTCAGCGAACTCCCGAGCTGTTGGCCCTTCACCCCGATATTCCTCATACGACGGACCATATTGCTGCCATCCAGAATAACCAGATACAGCGTGGCGACCCTATGTGGGATCCTCCTCCAGTGAATCCTGTGAACTTTTCCATTTTGAGAGCTCCTCCTGCCGCGAGTGATCAACCCGGTGACGAGTATATTGACACTCCTGGCTCTGTTTAATTATTTTGGGCTTTTTTTTCGAAACATTTCTGCGGTCTTGTAATGAATCAACTTTGCTTGTCTTTTGAACTATTTGGCGTCCTCATCTGATGATTGTAATAACTTAGCTTATCTTTTTTCTTTCCGTATTGACATTTTGGTCGTGTTTGGCTTGTTGGATTTGGTTTGTGGCCGCTTTTCGGCCCTCTGACATGTATCTGCCTTTGTTTCTTTGATTTACTTCCTGCTTGTATTTGAGTATGCGTATGCGACCCCCTTTATTTTGGCGAGGTTTTTATGAGCTCGCTAAAATAACTAGAACGGACGAGCTGAGAGTTTACCGAGAATTGCTGCTGCGTGCCTAAAATTTCCCCATCCCCCTTTGTTTTGGGCGAGGCCCGAGGATACTTGAACGAAACAAATCTTCGTCGCAAACTCGTACAACCCTTGATTCGTTTGAAATTTTCTGGATGCGGCCCCATAAGTTTTAGGCGGAGCAAAGGTTCGTCTGAAACTTACGAGATGAACCGATGGGACTGACTAACCTTTCTCGACTGCCGTGTTGTCGGGAATCCAGGGATTTGAATCGATTTGACAGCTCACTGGCAGCGCATGCATGTTCAAAGTGGCCTATATCTCGGGCTAGTAACTGTTGCGTGAATATAGGCTAGAATCTTGCCTTGATATCTGATATACATCAAATGCGCCCTTTGGATTTTGAATTTTGGATAAACCGTGGTCGGGCCGACCGTAGGATCATGTTGATCGTGGCCGTCCCTTTTGCTGACCTTTGCTATAAAAAAGAGGAGGCAGGCTAACTTCATTCTCATTCTCCTTTTGCATAAATTTTTGTTGTGAGAACCATGTCTCTTCCATCCGGAGAGGGTAGAGTGCGAGTTTGGAAAGCCCGTCCCATGCGTGATGTATCCCCCTTTTTCCTTACTGCCTCCCCTGTTGCTAAAGATCATTTCTGGTGCTATTTTGAATGGGTTGAGCCTGTGAGGAGAGGGGTTTAAATCAGAGCAAGGTTGAGGGTGATGGCTCTTTTTTTTTTTTTTTTTTTTTTTTTTTTTTTGCGGCCCCCTTGTTTTTGGCTAGATCGATGGGCGTTGTAGGCCGCAGGTTTGCTGGAAACAATTGTACTCCCTTTATTTGAATGAAGATTTTCCTTTATTGATTTCATTCTCCGCATGCTTTGCTCGCACGTAGCAGATGTACGTTCTACATGTAATATTTTTTCAGATTATCTGCATGCCAAGGTCGGTTGTATTCGCGACCTTGGTTATCACTTAGCATGTAGGTACCTTTCTTGACTACTCTAGCGATCCTCACTGGGCCTTCCCAGTTTTCCGATAGTTTTCCTTTCTTGGCCTCGTGGCCAGTGGCCTGTCTCTTTGGTAAAACATAATCTCCGATAGCGAAGTGATGACCGCGAATGTGCTTGTCGTGGTGACGTTTGGCAACCTGTTTACAATTGAGCAAACGTCCATATGATTCGATCCGCCGCTCCTCCGCTAAATCAAGATCAAGCTTTCTCTTGAGCGGGTTATCCGTCTCGCTGAAATGTGCGACTCTTAAACTTGGTAGGGACATTTCCACCGGGGCCATAGCTTCGGATCCGTAGGTTAAAGCAAATGGAGTTTCCCCTGTAGTTGTTTTCCGCGATGTTCTGAGTGCCCATAAAGCCGCGGGGAGGTGATCAGGCCATTTACCCGCTTTTTCACCCAAACTCTTTTTCAGCACGCTGAGTACTTGTTTGTTTGCGTTCTCAGCCTGACCATTTCCCTGCGGATAGCATACTGACGATTGCCAATGCTTGACGTTGTTCTCTCCACAGAATGTGTCGACTCCTCTCTGAATTGAGGTCCGTGGTCTGACACTATTACTCTGGGGACGCCGAATCTGGTCCATATTTGATCGAGCAAAAAATAAGTTATGTCCTTGGTGTTGATTTTTACCAAGGCTTTGGCTTCGATCCACTTGGTGAAATAGTCCACGGCGACCACCACATATTCGCATCCGGAGCGCCCCTTTTTCAATGGCCCAATGAGGTCGATGGCCGACATGTCGAAGGGCCACGCGGCTACGATAATGCTTTGCTCGACTGATGGTAGCCTAGGAATATCCATAAATTTTTGACATACGTCGCATGCCTTAGTATATGCCTTGGCGTCCTCCGCGAGTTTCGGCCAGTAATATCCTGCCAATAAGACCTTCTGAGCAAGGGTGCGGCTAGCTGGGTGCCGCCTCATATCCCTTCATGCAGCTCTATGAGGATCCCATCGACTTCTTCAGGTCGTACGCACCTTAGTAATGGTTTAGAGAACGATCGCCGGTAGAAAATGTTGTTTAAGATGGTGTATCTGGCGGCTCTTCTGATCAGAGCTTTTGCCTCGTTTGGCTCCTTGGAGAGCTTTCCAGAGTCGATGTAGTCCCTCATGATATCAATCCAACATGGGTTGGTGTATTGTAAGTCCATTACCTCGATCCTGTCGATGGCGGGCCCTGACAGATATTCTACCATAATTGATGGGTTGCTTATCTCATCCTCGATGGTTAGCTTGGATAAATAATCAGCCCGGTGATTGTCCTCTCGGGGGATGTTGGTAAATTTGCAGTATTTGAAGCTGCTTTCATGCCTTTTGACGAGATTAATATATTTTTGCAAACTTTCGCAGTGGATGCCGAACGACCCGGTCACTTGATTGACAACCAACTGTGAGTCGCAGAAAACCTGCACATTTTCGACCTTCATGGCCCTTGCGAGCTCCAGTCCTGCGATGACTGCCTTATACTCTGCTTGGTTGTTTGATGCAGTGAAGTTAAATCTCAAGGCTTTCTCAATTTCTTCTGAAGTTCCAGGCTCAAGTAAGATGATCCCGCACCGCAACCTTTGAGGTTGGCGGCGCCATCGACATAGAGTTGCCAACAGTGACTTGGCCGCTGAGGCTCATCCGCTGTGGTACTTCTGTCGGGGCTATGTCTTGCATTGGTTTGTTGCGGGATATCTTCGTTGAAGCTCGTTTCGGCGATGAAATCGGGCAATGCTTGAGCTTTGATGGCCTTTCGAGGTTCGTATCGGATATCGAATTCTGTGAGCTCGATGGCCCAGCGTAGCAAACGACCTGATAAGTCCGGTTTGTGGAGGACCTGCCGTAGCGGCGCGTCTGACAGTACTATTATTGAATGCGATGAAAAGTAAGCCCTTAATTTTCGGGCGGCTATAACAACGCGGTAGGCTAATTTTTCGATATTAAAATAACGACTTTCTACTGGGCTTAGAGCCTTATAAACATAATAAATAGGCTTTTGCGAGGTACCCTCTTCTTTGATAAGTGCTGCGGCGACGGCCCTGTCTGAGGCAGCTAGATATAATAGCAAGACGTCTCCGACCACTGGACTGGTTAGCAGCGGCGGGCTTGAGAGGTAGGCCTTGAGTTCTTCGAAAGCCTGAGAGCATTCTTTTGTCCATAAAAATGTTTTATTTCCCTTTAGAATTTTGAAGAAGGGTAAGCTTTTATCGGCGGATTTTGATATAAACCTTCCCAGGGCTATCACTCTCCCATTCAGCCTTTGTACTTCCTTAATGCTGGTTGGCTCGCTCATATTTATTAGTGCTTCAATTTTCTCTGGGTTCGCTTCGATTCCCCTCTGACTTACCATGAAGCCCAAGAATTTCCCTGCCTGGACCCCAAAAGTGCATTTTGCGGGGTTTAATTTCATCGAGTGACTTTTTACGTTTGCAAAGGTTTCGCGAAGGTCCACCAGATGATCCTGGCGACTTGATTTCACGACCATATCGTCGATGTAAGCTTCCATGTTTTTGCCTATTTGTGTACTAAAAACTCTGTTCACCATCCTTTGATACGTTGAACCTGCGTTCTTTAGACCAAACGGCATCATCTCGTAGTAATATAGTCCGCCGGCGGCCCTGAAGGCCGTCAGCTCCTTGTCTTCGTCAGCCATCTTGACTTGGTGATAGCCTGAATAAGGGTCTAGAAAACTCAGTGTTTCAAAACCTGCGATCCCATCGACCATTTTGTCAATTCGGGGCAGCGCGTAAGGATCTTTGGGGCAAGCTTTGTTTAGGTCGGTGAAGTCGACGCACATCCGCCACTTGCCATTATGTTTTTTCACCATTACCACGTTTGCCAACCAGGTAGGGTATTGCAGCTCTTTGATAATGCCTGCTGTTAAAAGATTTTCGACCTCATTTTTTATTGCGACCTCATTTTCTGTAGGGAATTGACGCGCTCTTTGTGGGATCGGCCTGAAGTTGGGGTCGACACTTAGATAGTGCAAAGCGATCTCCGACTCCACACCTCTCATATCTGTCACCTCCCAGGCGAAGGCGTCCAAGTTTACTTTTAGAAGCTCGATTAGCCCTTCCCTTTCTTTCTCGGTGGTCTGTGACCCTATCTTGACCTTCTGATCAGGGTGCTAGTCATTTATAATAACCTCGACCAGCTCGTCCTCGGCGATGAAGTCCGGCTCGTCCCGGGTCTGTAATGTTTCAACCTCTACTGTTTCTTCTGGAACCTCCTTGACCGTGGCGATCTGATCTGTGGCCATATTAAAACCCTCTACTCTAGGTCGCTTGGAATCGACCCTATTATTGGTTATGTATTCGAGGAAAAATCCGGGTCGGCTGATGGCGACCCCAATTTTGTCCCCTACGTTGAATTTGACCCTTTGGTGAGGAACAGACGCCACCATTTGAAATTTTCTCATAGATGGAATCCCCAAAATCATGTTGTAGTACGAGGGGAGATCGATAACTAGGAAAGTGACTACCTCAGTTCGGCAGGGTTCGTAATCGCCAAGAGTGATGCTGAGGTCGATGGTGCCTTTGACCCGTACCGTATCATTGGTAAAGCCCTCGAGCACCCCAAGGTAAGGTTTCAACTTGGCCTCTCCGAATCCGATTTGTTTTAAACAGTCGAAATAGATGACGTCACGGCCAGCCCCAGTGTCGACCATTACTCTGTTGACGCCATGCTTGTCGTTCACCCCGACTTTGAGAATGAGGGGTATTTCCATGGGGCCGTCGATCGTGGTCAGCTCGCTTTTAGTGAACATGATTCCTTTCTCGTTTTCCCCTAACACTATCTGCTTTTCAAAGCCGCGCGTATTGATTTGATGTATCGGGATTTGGTGATTGTTCTTTGGGAATATTCCATGGATAACTTGAACTTCCTCTCGATAGACGCGGGGTTGGCGACCCTGACCGGGACCGGTATTCCCGTCTCGTTTATACTTAGTCGCTGGTCCCTCGTGGATTAATCTCTCTATTTCTCGCCTCAATGTGAAGCATTTATCTGTGACGTGACCGTGATCTTTGTGATAGTCACAGTATTTCGATTTATCGCGACTGTCGGGATCGCCCCTCATGGGCTTGGGTTTGTCGAAATGCTCGCGAATCTCGAACTGTATCTGGGATGCTTTCGTGTTGAGCGGGGTAAAGTTATCCTCGCTGAACTTGTACGGTTTCTTCACCTCGCGATCGTGGCTGGCATCTCGCCCCTTTTCTCTCTTGCGATCCTCCGTGCGATCCTCTTTATGTGAATGCTGCTCTGTTTTGGGTTTGGTTTTCCCAGAGGATGGCGCTTCGCTGACTCCCATCATCCGAGCCCTTTCCAGCATTTCCCTGAGACCCGCTTTGGGGGGCCGCAGGTTAAATTCTGTCTTCATCGGACCCCTGGCGATCCCTGTGAGAAAACATGTTATAACTGTGTCATCCGGAATATTTCTGGTCTGATCGTATATTCTGATGAACCGCTCGTAATATTCTTTTCCAGACTCATGCCCTCCCATGCGAACCTCATATAGGTCCTCTATGGTCTTCTTAGGTCTGCTTGCCGATTCAAATTCTCAGACGAATTTTTCCGATAGGTCCTCCCAACTTTTAACTGAGCCGCGGGGAAGCCCGCGTATCCAGGACGCAGCCCTGTCCTGCATGCTACCGACTAAAGCGATGCACCAGGCGGATTTTTTTTGAGTTGCTAAGGTGATGCGGCCCTGGAAAGCGGTGAGCCAGTCGTTCGGACACGAGTTACCATTGTAGTAATTATAGCTGGGGTAGCTAACCTTTTCATTGCTGGCAGGTAAAGTCTCTGTGATTCTTTTAGCGAGCACGTCGATTCCTGACCGGTGCGGCCCTCTCGACTGGCCTCGACTTTTTCAACTCCGTGAGCTCATTTTTCATTATTTCCATTTGTTCTGCCAAGGCAGAGTCGAACCTGGGTCGCGACAATGCCTGCTTATCTGCTCGTTCCTGCCCGCGTTCTGATTCCCTATAGTCTTGCGATCCCTCCGGGCGAGCTCTTTTCTCCCTTATTATCACGCGAGCGTCCTGCGTGCTCCTATCTGGTCGGGGGGTATTCCTCCCCCTGGAAGGCTGAGACGACTTGGGGCCGAGGCCTTGTCCTTCTCACCCAACCTTTTGAAAGCTGATCCTTTTTCGAGTGTCTTTCCTCTCTGATAGTCGCGATCTGGGAGTACTGAGTTTTGCGCAATTTCTTTCCTCAATCCTTTGCGACCCGACGAATGCACACTCTCCTCTATCTCGATCTCTTGGATCTGACACTGGCGACCTTTGTCTATGGCCGCGGGAGTAGTTTCATTTCTAGGAGGATTCGGGGGTCGTATCGCCATTGGGGCCTGGCCCTTCGCTACCAGGCGAGAGTTAGTTAAGTACATAGTTTCCGCATACCTTGCATATTCCCTTATTTCCGCGATCTCAGGATCCTCCAGGGAGCCTGGTCTTGTCTCGGGGGTGGACCTTTGACTCTGTTGTGACCTTGCTCTCTCTTTGCGAGCCCCATCTAACGCAGCATTGGCCTCTTTTGACTTAGCCTTTTGGTTAATGACATTCCGGGCGTCGCTAGGTGGTAGGACCCCTCGTTGCGACCCTTCTCCTTCTGCGGGGAGATTGTCAAGTGTTTCTCCTACTCCTTCTCCACGAGCCTGATGCTACATGCCCCCCTTTGCAGGGGTTTTGGGTGTCAGATGTCCTTTACTTCCTGTCATTGTTGTAGAGTGACTTTCTGGGGAAAAATGGTGACGATTTGTGTGTAATAACCCCGGTAAAGTGTGATTTTTCAGAAGTGTTTCGTTTAGATGAGGGTTTTTTCTGGGTATATGCTTTTGAGGTAGAAAAGATTTTCCTTTGACAGTTCCCTTCTCTGGGGGGAAGGAAACAAAGGCGGTTTTGAGGGTTTTTCTTTGTAAGATTACCTCTTTCTGGAACGTAACTTGGATGAATGAATATAGCCGGACGTTTCCTGACCGGCGGAAGTGAGATTCCTTCGATCCACCGCGTGTTATCACTCTTAGCTGATTTTCACGCCTGGAACTGTGAGTAAGTTGTTGCGAGATTTTCCCGGTAACGGAGCCAACTGACGATGCAGAAATCGTCACGGTGGCGTAGCGGTGTTTATGCTGTGGATATCTGGCTAGTTTGTGAGTAGTTTATTTGTATGTTAGCCGGAGATATGCGGCGGCGAGAGGAGGACGGTGAGATGAGTTTGCTTTGACAGAGCTTTGGCCCTTTTTTTTTGTGTATTTTGAATCTCTTTGGTTAGGTTACACAAGACTTCCTTTTATAGGAAGATTAAACTTAGGGGTGAAGTAAAAGACTGGCGGTGTGAAGCAGCTTAGTCACTAGTCTTAATAGCTAAGCAAATACTAAATATCTAACAACAAGTGGATGTAATATCTAGCAGCAAGTGGATGTAATATCCAGGCGGCGACCCTCTGTGGTCGCCAAGGCCGCCAGCTTCGTTGTCTGGTCTTCGCTCCCTGTTTTCTTCTCAAGTCTTGTGCGGCCCTTAGAGAGCCTTGTGTCCATGGTCGTCCACCGGCCCCCTAGATCTGACGAAGCTCTAGGAAGGGTCGTTGGCGGCGGCCTTGACTTAATACCATTTGACGTTGCCGAAGATGCAGTCGCAGACCTTCCTTAGGCTGTTTCCGAGACTAAATGGTGGCGACATAATTTGTATCATCACTACCGATAGATAATCATCCCATGATCCACCTACTTCCAAGACACAAGCTCTTAGCATGTCCTCGAGTGTTTGGATGGTCCTCTCAGATTGTCCATCCGTCTGAGGATGAAATGCCGTACTCAAATTCAACTTGGTTCCAAAAGCTTCTTGTAAACTCTTCCAAAACCGACTGACGAATCTCGAGTCGCGATCTGAAGCTAAATAGATAGGGACTCCGTGCAGCTTCACTATATTATCCAAGTATAGTGTCGTCATCTTCTTTAAAGGCATATCAACCTTATACGGTAAGAAATGTGCAGATTTGGTCAATCTATCCACAATTACCCAAATCGCATTATGTCCACCCTTAGTCCTCGGTAAACCGGTGATGAAGTCCATCGTGATCTTATCCCACTTCCATTCGGGGATATCCAAAGGTTTAAGCATTCCTCCTGGTCTTCTGTGTTCTGCCTTAACTTTCTGACAAATGTCACACTCTGCTACGAACTTGGCTATTTCCAACTTCATCGATGGCCATCAAAACTTCTCCTTCAAGTCTCTGTACATCTTAGTAGCTCCTGGGTGAACTGCAAAAGCAATCCTATGTGCCTCTTTCATAACTCTTTGTCTTAGGTCGCCAACATTAGGCACACACAAACGATCCTGGTACCAAAGGTTTCCGTTCTTGTCCAAGACATAACCCACTGTAGGTTTTTCTCTAGCAACTCGCTTCAAATCAACCAAAACCGGATCTTCATCTTGCTTCTCCCGAATATCATCCATCAACTCTGATCTTGCTAACAACGGCGCCACAAACTGTCGTTCCTCAATCTGATCAAATATGCTGATTTCCAGCCCATCTAACCTTTCTGCCACATCTTCGACGCTTGAAACTGCAAACACTGGTTTCCTGCTTAAAGAATATGCCACTACATTGGCTTTTCCTGGATGGTACTGGATATCCAAATCATAATCCTTTACGAACTCTAGCCATCTCCTCTGTCTCATATTCAGATTCTCCTGAGTAAAGATGTACTTCAAACTCTTGTGATCGGTGAAGATCCTTGCTTTAACTCCATATAAGTAGTGCCTCCAAGTCTTTAATGCAAACACACTCTGCGCCGCCAACTCTAAGTCGTGTGTCGGGTAGTTCTTCTCATGCACCTTCAATTGTCTAGATGCATAAGCAATCACTTTCCCTCCTTGCATCAACACACAACCTAGGCCTTGTCCCGAAGCATCCGTGTAGACATCGTAGTTATCGAAGATCTCCGGAACTGCCAACACTGGAGCCGTAGTCAACATATCCTTCAAGGTATGAAAAGCTGCATCACACTCGCTAGTCCATTCGAACTTCACATTCTTCTGTGTAAGCTTAGTGAGTGGAGTAGCTATCTTTGAAAAGTCTTGCACGAACTTCCTATAGTAGCCAGCCAAACTAAGAAAGCTCCTTACTTCGGAAACGTGGTAGGTTTAGGCCAATTCTCGACTGCCTCAATCTTGGCGGGGTCAACTTGAATGCCATCTCCAGAAATGACATGACCTAAGAAACTGACTTGCTTCAACCAAAAGTCACACTTCGAAAACTTAGCAAACAACTGATTTCTCTTTAAAGTTTCTAACACTATCCTTAAGTGTTCCTCGTGTTCTTTCTCATCCTTAGAGTATACTAGGATGTCGTCTATGAACACTATCACAAACTTATCCAAGTATGGCATGAAAACTCGCTGCATCAAATCCATAAATGCAGATGGGGCATTAGTGAGTCCAAATGGCATAACTAAGAACTCATAATGTCCATACCTCATACTAAAAGCCGTCTTCGTATATCACGCCACACCTTGATCTTCAACTGATGATATCCGGACCTAAGATCAATCTTAGAGAACACTTTCTTGCCTTGCAACTGATTAAACAAATCATCAATCCTCGGCAAGGGATACTTATTCTTGATGGTAAGGTTATTCAACGCCCTATAATCTATGCACATCCTCATGCTACCATCTTTCTTATTCACGAACAAGACAGGGGCTCCCCAAGACGAAGTACTAGGCTGAATTATATTCCTCTCAAGCATATCCTTAAGTTGAGCTTTCAACTCTTTTAATTCAGCCGGTGCCATTCTATATGGTGCCTTGGCAACTGATGCTGCTCCCGGTATCAGCTTGATCTCAAACTCGATTTCCCTATCCGGCATGTTTCCCGGTAACTCTTCCGAAAACACTTCAGGGTACTCTCTCACTACCGGAGTTTCTTCTAGCTTTGGCTTCACTTGTTCCACATCCACTGCGTACAACAAGTAGCCTTCACAACCCTTCTGACAAGCTCTAATTGCCTTGACCGCTGAAATTATCGGATGTCGCTTCTTACTCGGCTTGTACACATTCCCTTGATAAGTCTTATCTGATTTCCCGGGTACTTTAAAGGTCACTTTCTTCTCTCGGCAATCTAAGTGAACAAAATTCTCGGATAGCCAATCTATCCCAAGAATCACGTCAAAATCTGAGAAGTCTAAAACAGTGAAATCACTCTTGCATCTATAAGGTCCAACTCGAATTTCCACTTGAGGTATCATCCTAGTTACCTTAGTTACCTTCCCTAACGGTGTAGTTATCTCCAAAGTGTTTCTTAAAGGTTCCAAGGGTAAACTCAACTTCTTAGCTACCTTGGTCGACACAAAAGTGTTAGACGCTCCCATATCGAACAAAGCTCTGACCACTAGATTATCTAACATTATCGTACCTAGGATGCATATTCATTCATTTAAATAAAGTTACAGCATGAATAAACGTGCTATAAAAATATCTTAATAAAATAAAATAACAACAAGGTACCTGAGATAACATCATCCTCTGGTTCTGCATCTCTAGCATCAACAACAAAAACTCGAACTGGTCGGCTTGGGCCGCTTCTCCCGTTTCCTCGGCTCGTACTCCCTTTATTCCCCTTATTGGGACATTCTCTAGAATAGTGCCCCGGTTCTCCGCAAAAGTAGCAACCGCCTGAACTAGCTCTGCTCTCTCCTGAATGATTCTGGTTGCACTTGGAACACAAAGGTGCACTGTTTGGGGCTTAACTGCCAGAGGAGCTGTTGTCTTCTTAACATTCTGTTGTGGGGCTCCTCGGTGATTACCCTGACTAGTCCCAAAATTCCTCTTTTTCCCAATAACCACCGTAGCCTTCTTCCTGAAGGTCTCAACCTCCAAGGCTTTATTCAATAACTCTGCCATGTTCCTCGCTGTAAATCCCAACATGCCAGACTGTATCGCATGAGCTAACCCTTCCTTATAGAGGGCCATCTTCCTTTCTTCCACTTTCATAAGCTCGGGATAGAATCGTCCCAACTCATTAAACTTATTGGTATGCTGAGATACCGTCATGTAGATACCCTGCTTGAGCTTCAAAAACTGACTTGCCTTATCTGCCTGTACCGTTGCCGGAAAGTACTCATTATAGAACATAGCTTTGAAAGCTTCCAAGTCGGTTACTTTGCCATTGCTACTCTGTATAGCATCTATCCAAGCTTCTAATGCGCCCAAAAAGAAACTAACCGCCAGCTGTGCCATCTCAGTCTCAGGCACATGAATGTTCCTGCATGCCTTCTCGAAGCTCCTTATCCATTCCTCAGCCTTTGAATGTTCTACATTCCCATAGAAGTTCTCAACCCGATTCCTTCTCAATCTTGTATACCAATCCACAGCCGGTGCTTGTTCAAATGCCGGTCTCACTGGTGGGTAAACCGGAGGATAACCAAAAGGTACTTCTTCTGCGTCATGCATTCTTTGAGGGTGAGTGGGATTTACTTGAGGTTCCGGCTAAAAAGGGTAGTATCCCTGATGGTAATTATGGTGGTGCTGCGGGATTGGCTGAGCTTGTTGGAGACCAAAGGGTAGGTAACCAAAACCTTGCTGATGGTCGAACCGCGGTGAAAGTGGTACAGTAGGTCGAGGGGTATGACCTGCAGGAGGTGGGTAGAAAGTCTGCTGTTGTTGGTGAAACACCAATGGTGAGGGGTGGCTCATTGGTGGAGGGTAAACACTGGCTGGTGGAGGATAAAGGTTTGCTGGTGCGGGGGGTAGCTTACCGGTGGCGGTACAAATCCTACTGGAACATCGCTCACCAAAGAAAACTGAACTAAACTCCCCACGTGCCATCGTGGAGGTTGCTCCTGATGAGGTCGCGGCAAACTCTAAAACCCAGAAAACAAACATAAATACATTCAGCCTGCTATTTACCTAAGAAAACTGCACTAGCTTCTCGATCTTATCTCCTAAACCAAACTCTAAAACCCAGCAATCACACTGTTGGCTTAGTTTCTTTCTCTTGTGTTTATTTAGTTTCTTTTATATTCTTAATGTCTGGTAAAAAAACAAGATATGGCAGTTGATTGGTAGGGATGGTGCCGGATAGATATTAAGGAAATGGGTGGTGAGGTTTGTGTAATTTTTGTTATTTTTCACATTCTACAAGTGTTTGGATTGGGACATTGTGACTTATAAATTACGTTGGTAAATCGTTTTTTACGGAATCGTTTAGTTGAACGACACAGGGAAACTTGCATGTTTGTTATAGAATCATTTTCAACGGAATCGATTCTAGTGTAATAAATATATATATATAGTGTGGTACGCTCGTAGATTCGTGGTTCTGAAAATAAAAGGATCCATGACTTCATAACACACATGCACAATTCCTTCATGTGCCTGTTGCTTGATCAGAGTTTGCTGGCTCAGTGGGATGATATTATGTTACCCCTGCTGTGTTTTTTATTTTATTCCCCTGTTGTTATTATTCATACAAGATTCAAGCTGTGTATGGAAAGGAAATGTATGGATGACTAGCTTTGGAATAGAAATGTTTGAAAGGGTCTTAATCGAGAGGAAGTTCAGCTATCTTGGTCTCAAACGATAGCCTCTCGCTCCCAACATTAGTTTGCAGCAATGCTGAGCTCTATAAATTATTTTCTCAAGCATTTCCCACTCTCCCAACCTCTATTTCAATGGTAGAAACTATAGGAATACCAACTCAATATTGAATTTATCTTCCTGTTTGTTCCAGCCATTAAGAGCATATCATTCAGAAACTATAAACAAAACAATGTAAAACAGTAGAAACCGTTCTGTTTCATGCAATTTCATGTTATCAGGATGGTGTATTTGTCATTTCAACAAACCCGTTCATTTTCCTTCTATTCTATTTGGCAAGAGGTAATGCCCTGCAATACCTATTGCATTTTTTTAAATGTATAGCCCCCCCTTTTTTTTAAAGGTATAACCCCTTTTTCATTGTCAGTAAATTTTATGAAGCAACACAAAGGTTGTTTTGGTATTGGTTCCTTTATTTAATCAATATTTTTTGTTTTCTTTTTTTACGGAACCTGATGATCGATAAGATTGTGGTCCATGACTTGATATTTTAGGATAAGATGAAACAAATGCGGTATGAACACAAAGAGAAATTGATTGCTGAAGCACCGGAGGATACTTCACTTGATTCTATACAAGTGCCATTGGAGGCTGAGTTAGAAATCATGAGTAAGACTCTTGGGCGCAAAGGGCGATCTATTTATAGTGTACGTTCTTTTGCACGCATGGAAACCACCAAATCATTTGCTATATCTTCTATGGCTTCAAAATCTGAGTTGGCTGAAATTCAAAATCAAGTAAAGTTACTAGCAACCAGTTATAAGATTATGCAAGACGAAAATGAGAAATAGAAAGCACAAGTGACAGCCCTCTTGACATCACATGGAAAGAGTAGCGGCGATTCTAATGAGCCTAACAACTATATATCAAGATGATGATGATGTTGATCCCTATGAAGATGAGCTAGCAGACTAAGCATGATCAAATTTATGATTGATTTTAAATTGTCTAATTCTCTAGCATTATTAGAATTTCGCAAATTTTAGTTTATCAAACTTGTGAATTTTTGAATCTCTAGCAGACGGCGTAATACTTTTTAGTTTTGATTTTGAAACTTCTACACTATTTTGGAACTACTTTATTACATTTTGTCACAAATTTTTTTATTATATCAAACATAATTTCTCACGTTTCAAATCAATACGTGACGAACTAGTGGTTAGGATTGGAACATTAGGTGAGAAATGCTTCATCACTATATACTCACTTTTGGTGATGAAGATTTTATCACATATCATTAGAATTTGTGATGAATTAGAGGTCACAAATTGCATTATATTTTGTATATTCTTCTATTTTAGGTGACAAGTTGGTCATCACTTAAACTTACAATACGTGAGCAATTTGTGGCATCACATATTTAAGGCAATAGTGACGACTTTGTCGTCACTAATTTATATAAAATGACCAAGTGAAAAATGAAATATGTGATGAAGTGTTCGTCACATATTCAACAAAAACGTGAGGAATAATAAATTCGTCACAGAATACTTTTTGTGACTTATGATAGGTGACGACCTTAGTGACGCACGAATTCCTTCACAGATAACCAAATGTGACGAAATTTACTAATTATGTGATGAACCCTGGTCGTCACAAAATGTCAATTTTCTTGTAGTGCCTGCTGAGACCTTGGTGTGGGTGTCGCGGTACGAGGAGGTGTGCTGACAAACTCTGTCGAGGTGTAGGAATCTGCCTCACAACACCGCCCCCTACGACCGGTGTTGGACATTCCCGTCGAACTCTAGAAGTCTCTGTGCCCGCTCCAGTTCTCGTGAACACCATCCTGATGATCAAAGAAAACCAGAAAGTTATTAAAAGGTCTAGAGAAAACTTATCTTAAAAGAAAGGAAGCCTAAAAGACGCTTCTCTCTGATACCAACTGTAACGCCCCGTTCCCGGACACCGAGTCCTTATCCGGAAAAGGAACATTCGGCACGTATAAAATAAAAATAAATTCACTTTATACGTAAGCCTCTACTACGTCGTATCAAAAATAAGCAAACGGAAGCAAAAGACTCGGGTACAAAATTCCCAAACATCCAAGAATAGAAATGAAATCTAAAGATGGAAATGTAACTTATTACATTCAAGGAACATACGATATCCAAAAGAAATGTAACGGTACTACAAGTCTCGAAAGACCAAAAGTCAAAACCAAAAGTACCAAAAAACAGACTATGAAAGAATAATTAGAGTATAAAAGTAAAGTCTTCAATGAAGCATCTTCAAACGTCATCAACATACTCCTCTTCGTAAACACTATCAACCTATTCGTCTTCTCACCCCTAAACACATAGAAAACATGCATTTGAGGTAAGTACAACATACTTAATAAGAAAGAGAAGCTATGACAACAATTACAATTTATAAAGATAAGATAATTAAAAGTTTAGTTGTTTATGTTTGACCGACTCAATCTAGGGTTCATTTCATGTCCATCAACACGAATTGACTAAACGTTTCTACTTAACTTATCTATGTCACAACCGCACTCAAGGGCACTACGCCTGATGTATATCCACCAGGAGATATCGATTACAACATATTAGTGGATCACACCAATATCCACGGAGGCTAGACTAGGTAGGCTCCGATAGTACGCACACCTCAGTAGAGTCCCCCGAACTTGTGGTTCTTTTGACCTATGGGTTCTTCCACCTTCAGAGGTAGCACACACATCGCGATATAGACTAGTGCCTATCCAAGAGAGACATGTTTAATCTTTTACTAGTCAAGTACGTATTTTATTAAGATGATTAACTAACCACCTAAGTGTTTTCAATTAATCTCCCTCACAAATACTACTCTCTTCCTAGACCACTAGACATAAACAAAGCCTAGCAGTTACACAGACATTGATGAATGCTAATCCATCAAAGCACAAGCCTATCATGCTCTTCCGACGGATCCGAACTTCAACTCCCTTTAAGAGTACGTTCGATGTTTTAACTGAACGAATCAGAAGCTCAATTCAGGCTTGTTTATGTTATCCAATATCATCATATCATAAATAAGGGTTTAAAACAATTACAACATGATTATGAAACCCGAATCCAACCTAGAACTATAAAACCGTAAAAACAATGTAAAACAGGTCAGACGCCCATCCTGTTAGGTGTAATGCCCGAAAGACAATTTTGTAATTGTTTTATTTAAAAAATGAAATGATATTATTATTCATATTTATTATTGTCATATTCACCGATGTGACAATAGTATTTACACTACAGAAAACCCTAAAGTATATCGTTTATGTAATCACTTAACTTAGTGTATGGGATATACACGGGAGGATTGAGTTAGTGAAGATGTACTTAAAATACAATTAGCCCATAGTGAAGTTAATCGAGAGTATCGGGTCTCTCCTTTAACGTGCTATTAATGCGCCCAGAACACAATAGGTGTGATTGTCTTATCCGGACTTTCGGTTAAGAGAACCTAGTGGGGCATTTATATATGATAGATATATCATATGAAATTTGGACCAATTTGATTAGAGTTCACGATATAATCCATAATCGAGAAGTCTTATCGAATCAATGGATGATCATATTTATGGATATATCTTAATCCTGAGGTGATCACAGTCAACTGCTTGAATCAGTATGAGGTTTGACTTGACGGTTAAGGATTACATTGAGTCCGTGATCCGAATTACCCCATCTTGGCATTGTATGGATTGAGTGAGTAGTACGTGTTATCACAGATATGCGGATCCATTCCTTCCATTTATGGAAGTAGATAGACGATTCCTTATTTGTTAATCTAGAAACCGATCAATCGCGCGAGTTCATATTACACTGATTAGCTACCAGTGAGTTGTATGAATTAATTGATCACTAGGGGGTTAATGGTAAATAAGGATAAGATGTTCTGAAAAGGGTTAACGGTAATTTCCCGATTTAGAATAAACAATCTATGGAGGATTAATCCATATGTAATGATTATATCAATGGACGCTTATTATCATTCTCGTGAGGAGATAAATATAATCTTATAATCGGAGGAGTGCAGTCACGGGATTATGGTGGCATATTCCTGTGATTGATTTATCGAATATAATTATTCTGTTCGTAAGATAATTATTTATTTGATTTATCAGAGCCGCTGATTATTAGTCCATGGTCCCCGACGTGCCTCCTATATAGCATAGCTATTCTCGGACGTCGAATCCTGATAATGTTAATTTAGTTCTTGTTGGATTTTATTAAAACGATATGTGAATTAATTGTTTAGTGGACTATTAAATTAGTTGGGCTAAATAATTAAATATGTGAAAAAGACATTTTTCATAATCTTGGCCCAAAAAAGGTGTTATATTCGAAAATTGTGACTAGGTCACAAGCAATATAATTTTCGCCCCAAGTGTATGTTTTAGGAAACAAGAAATTGTTTTTAAGACATGTGAATAAAATATTTATTGGATAAATATTTATGGTAAGAAATAAAGATAAATATTATTCTAGATTTGTTCTAGAATATTATGGGATTATTTTTATTTAATGGGATTATTATAATTGATATTGTATTAATTATTAATCCTTGGAGGACAATGTTTACTCTCCTATATAAAGAGAGTTCTCCCAAGCCTTACACACACATGCAATTTCGACTTCTCCTCTTAGAGAGAAGAAGTGAAAAACTCGGCCAAGGGGATAAGGAGAAAAATCTTGGAGGTTTTTCCGGGTAGCATATCGGAAGGGTTCGAGTCGAGAATTTCCTTCCACCGGGAGTTGCTTGGATCACACGTACGGAAGATCGTGGTGCTCTTCACATCTTCGTTTGTTATTTCTATTGCGGCTCTTCTACTTGGATTTTGAGATCCAAGAGGTATGTTCCACAACCCCCTTGTAGATGTAGATCTAGTTATTTTATTATGTGTAAATTATAGATCTAGATCCTTAAATCGCTTCCGTTGCGGATGGTATTACTAACAGTGGTATCGTCGCCTGGTGATCTATATTTATACGTATAAAATATTAGATCTAGGAGTGGAAAACATGTAGTTTTTTGTGTCCCAAAATTTTTTTTTTTTGGTTGGGGCCGATGCATATTTAATTTTTATGTTGCGATTGTTGTGGTTTGAAGAGATGGATTGGGGTTGGTATTGTTTACCCGTAGATCTATTTTGTAGCTCTTTTGATTAGCATCAATTGAGCATAGGATGTGTAATTTATTTTATGTCATGCGAAAAATTATAAAAGGTAGTACCTTTTGTATTTATTTTTGGTTCAGGATTCGAGACGACGAAGATCATGGTGTTGAAGATCATGGAGTTGGAGATCATCAAGAAGGTAAAACGAGAGGAGGCAGATTGTTGTTTTTATTTAATTTGTCACGGCTTTAATTTTAATAAATAGGTCATGATATTTTTTTTTTAACTGTTGCGGCAGCTTCCGCCCTTTTTATTTTATTTTATTTAGGGTTGCGGAATGTTTTTGATTGTAATTATCTTTTTGCATGGCTTTTGGCCGCAAGGTTTGATTAAAATAAAAATAAAAAAAAAAAAAAAGAAGAAGAAAATTTGGCTTTGGCCGTGGCATGTTCAAATTAAAAGAAAAAAAAATTAATAATTTTTTATTTTATTTTTTTTATATACAACAATTTGATAATATAGATATATGTATATATTTAAATATATTGGTATATTACGGCCTCCTCTCATCGTCGTTCGTGGTTCGTGTCAAGATCGAAGGTTTGAAGATCCGGAAGTTTTCAAGATCAAGATCGAAGATCGAGATTTGAAGACTTAGATTAAATTTTTAATTTTCCTTAGAAAATAGGTTAGTCGGGGGTACCAACGATCCATCTCGGTGTTTAAATTTTCCGCAATTTATTTTTTATGTGTTTGATCATAAAATAGATATAAAATCGGAATTGCCATGACATGCATCATATCATAAATCCACTCCATGCATACATGTAGAATTTTAATTTTGATAATTAAAATAGGCATGTATACAAACTCGCGTAATTAGTTGAAATTTAATTAATACGTGGTAATTAATTAATTTAGTAACTAATTAAAGATCCGAGGGCGGGTTATGAAATCGTTAAGTTTTTCGGTGTGTGTTCTCGGTGAACCACCTTAAAAGCCCAAACGAGATCACGTTTTTTCGATTCGTAGTGTCTACGAGATTGAATGATGGTAAAAGAACAATAAATCTTGGATAAAAATGGTTCGCTTTATAGGTTGGGTGGTCAATCGAGCTAGGCTCGACCGACTTAACTCTCCTAGTGTGATGTATGCACGGGGTCCGGCAAGACTAAGCTACACCAGAGAGCGGATGGGTGATTCCTTCTTATCTCAATGGGTTTGTCTTGACCCGATTTCGTCCGGGATCATCACATATGTTCCAACGAATAAGGCGGGTAGGCTTGCCTACGTTCGTTACCGACACCATTCGAATCCTTGATTTGATGTCCTTTTATGTTAACATCAAAAGGCGTGGTTAGTTAACCACCACCACTTCCAAAATATTGAGTGGGAGCGGGAGGCGGCGCCAACCCCACGGCCTCTACTATATAGATACAAGTAAGTGAGAGAAGGGTGGCGACTCGCGGCGCTTTGATTTCGTCCCCCTACGGATGGTGTTCACCCCTATCAACATTCATGACTTGGTCTCCGAAAGGATAGGATTTCCAGGTACTCGTCGGGTCACTGACCTATCCTACGACGGCATACTCGGGGCGTACCTAAGAGATCCGATATAATAGGTCACACTCATAAAGGATATTTTTGATAATATCTAGGCTAAAAAAGGAAGGTAGTCAATGAATAAAGGGATGTTCGATTCTCGTGGGATGTTTGATTCTCACAAGTTATTCATTGATGAGATTGTCTCGATTTAACCGTCATCTCTTTGACCTACCCTTCGGCGGCACTGAGATGCGAGGTTAAAACCTTGGAATGGTAGAGTAGACTTAATTTTTAGTTTACAATTCCTAAAATAAACTTATATAGTAGTGTTAAACTTGAATTAATATATGTCATTTTATTTACAGCATTATATCCCTTACTAAATTGCTTAAAAATTAATAATTGACTAGTATTGACTTCGTTAAAAAGTGGAAAGTAACTAGGACGTTGAACTAGTTAATCGATAATGCAATTATATTTCGAAAGAGATATTTTCTCTTAAGCTTTTTAAAACCAGAGTGACATATAGGTATGTCACTAGTGTCATTCGTGTCAAACGGGAGACAAACTTAGTTTGATCAAAGGTGATTTCGGACTTTGAAATTCTTCTAGTGAATTTTGAGTGTGTAGTGATTACACGAGTAACTTTCTAATTGAAAAATCGGAAAATCATGAAGTGTTACTAGTTGGACGATATTTGGAATCGATGAACTAGTGGGAGCTTTATGATTTGTTGTTTTTCTAGAACATTAGAAAAGTGTAACTGACTACACACGTAACCATTCTAATTGAAAAACCGGAAAGTCATGAAATGTTGCTAGTTGGACGATATTTGGAATCGATGAACTAGTGGGAGTTCTATGATTTGTTGTTTTTCTGGAAACATTGGAACTATGTACGAAAGATTTTCTAATCGAAAAAATCGGAAAATCATAAAAAATAAAGCACTGCTCGTTAGACGGTATTTGGAACCGATAAACTAGTGGGAGTTTTAATGTTATGATTTATTGTTTTTTCTGGTATATTAAGAAAATCCGAGAAGTCCCGACGAGTAACACTCGAAGTAGACATCCCACGGTTCAAGAGTAGTGTCTACTCAAACGAACTGGTTCAAGACTGTTTCCATTCACGGAAAGTCAAGAATGGGAGAATATGTCTAAAAGTGTTAGTCATCTAAACTAAGAAAACTTTAAGGCTGAACCGAAAAATTAACTGAAAATCATAGGATAAGGACAGTGATTTTGGATCACTAACCTATGAATCCTTGTCGATTTTCTCGAGCTAAGTTCTTTGGAAGAACAAGGTAGCAGTGCATTTAACGATTAAAGGAGTAAACAACGGGCAGTTAATTTTAGCTAGAATTGTGGGAGAGATATAAGGAAATGAATCTCGGATTCAATCCTTGGATATCGCGGAAAAATTATTTTCTGTTTAAGATTCGTTGGAGCGAAAGGATTTACCTTCTACTCGATAATTTGTTTGTCGTATACAAAGTGAATACACCATTTGTAGTACGAATCCAAGACTCGGACTTTTGTTTGATAAAGTCAAAACCACTTACAACTGCTGAAATATGTATATAAAACACATCTTAAGAACTATTAAAAGCAATTGGTTTCTATATTTAGATAAACGCTTCTTCATATTCCATAGTTAGTGCATAGTCCCTAAAAGACAAGACCTGAAGACTGGCTCAGGGTGATTCCTTTCTCCCAGTCTGGTTATATTGTCTCAAAGGTTCATTGACTAGGTTTCCTTTCAATCGGGAAAGGATAATGGTTATAAAGAAGTAACATAGCTTGTTCATGACGACCTCGAGTCGATGAAAGATACAAGCTAGTAAGAGCTTCAGTAGTGACTTCTTGTCCGATAACTATTCAAACACTCCGGTAAGTTTATCCAAAATATTTTGAGGTTTCTCTGTTTTCAACAGAGATAGAGTATTCTATACTCGGAATAGGCCATTCATAGTCCTCGAGGGCGATGCTCACTTTGCCTCATTGTGACATGTTCTCACTAAGTGAGAAACCGTTAAATTGCCTTATATAGTTTTAGATGTGCTACAATACACTGCTTAACTCAATAAAGATATTGGAAGCGAAATAACGGTTTACATTGAAATGTAAGACCGAGAAGTCTACCTAGAATATGATTTGGAATTTATGGATAAGGTGTGGATTCGGTTCACCCCACTTCCATAAATATAAGCATTTAGCACACGGTGCTTGAAGGTAAGACTGGAAATTTCGCACATACGTTCGGTCAATGACCATTCGTGATATATCTTTTAAGATATTGAGTATAAAGGTTAGATATAGGATTCTTGAAATAGGGAAGGGACAGTTATACTATTGCACCCTTTCTGATAGAATCCATGAACAGCAAAACCTTGAACCTTGAAGTACGTTTACTCAAGGTAGTTACTAACTGATTAAAATCAGACCACATCCAACATCGGTTGTTGGTGATAACACTAAATACTACTAAACTAGATCAGAATTTCGATCCACCCAGTAAGTATTGGGAGTATGGTTTATCCATTACCCATTACGGTTTCTGCGGACTTTGTAGTCTGAGGATCAATTGATGACCTATGGCTCTTTTGTGAGCAGTATAGGATTCTGATAATAGAGGTTGGTTTAATAGCCATAACCCTGTGAATGGAGTTCGGTACTCCAGTTCTGTTCATACTCTTGTAGAACCACCTGAGCGTCTCAGGCCTAGTGGGAGTAATTGGATCTACACGGAAAAGAGTAGAATGAATAGGAAAGTTTATCTTTCAGAGCAAAACCTGAGTGGTCTAGGGGTAATTCCCTAAGAAGTAGAGAGTTAATCAGACCTTGGACTCTCTTACCACTTAGTATTGCATGATTTCGTTCAAAAGCAGAAAATAGGGGTGATTCCCTGAGACTTTCTTGCCAAACAAACGGAGTCTGGATTCATTCGAAACAGAAGGGTATTGCCTTATAAACTTATGACATGATGACTGTCAAGGCTTATGTCCTTTGTGGATAAAAAGCAAACCTCTCGGTCATTGGAAGTCATATATTTCTACAATATGTGGATTTGACCAGAATATTAATAAGTCTTTTGTAGACTGTATATCAATTTTAGTACAGTAGTGAATATATCATATATTAGTGTTTGTGAAGGATAACACTGCTCCAGTTGGAATCAACATGGGTGTGTTATCTGAAGTCAGAATCTGACAATGCCACAATTCTCTGCAACAGAGATTTGGACAACATTCTAAAGAGTTTGACTCGGTCGAATTCATTAGAATCAATCACTGGTTTCCCATCCATCTTATTGGTTAAGATGATGCATCTGTGTATGCAACATTCAACGAGGAAGTTCTACCCTATGCCTCAGGAATGACTCTCTAAATCTTTGGATCAAGAGAAATGGGATAGATTCTCTTTTTAGTAAGAGATGGTCAGATTATTGAAAGTCAACTTTGATCGAATCTTAGATTCGGCGGTTAACAAAGCAAGTTTAGTATGTCCTTTAGTATCTTGAGAGAACGAGGAATAATATGCGGACATATTCATGTGTGAACTTGGATATGTGTGATACACTGATTTTGACTTTAAGTCAGAATGAGGATGATCGTTAAGTCGATCTCGGGCTTAGTGTTTACTCTTGTGTTGAAGCTATTGCTTGGAGGAATCCAGCAACGCCAACTCGACTTTAACTAGTTGGGTGATTAGCGGATTTTGTAGTAGCTAGAGAGGCGATATAGCTTAAGGATTTCCTTTTCATATCTGGGAGTGATTCTAGATTTGGAAGCCGATACCACATCATTGTGCAAACGATGAAGGGGTAGCTTATAAGGATTTTCGAAATCACTAGAGGTCAAAAGCATATTGGGAAAGTACCACATGATTAGATGGACCGGTAACGTTTCGATTCTACGGATCGTCTCGAGCCGACAACCTGACTAATCATTAAGACCCATGATATTGAGATGTAGGTACTCCCCGAGTCTCTGACCTATCCTACGACGGCATACTCGGAGTGTACGTTGTCATCTACAATGGTTGTGATATGCTTAATGGGTACTAGAATACGGGATGGGTCTCCATTGCTTTAGAGCAAGTGGGAGTGATAGTTTGCTGTATTTTAAATAATATGGTGTGCTCTAAAACAATTAATCACATGCTTTCGTGCAAGTGGGAGATTGTTAGGTGTAATGCCCGAAAGACAATTTTGTAATTGTTTTATTTAATAAATGAAATGATATTATTATTCATATTTATTATTGTCATATTCACCGATGTGACAATAGTATTTACACTACAGAAAACCCTAAAGTATATCGTTTATGTAATCACTTAACTCAGTGTATGGGATATACACGGGAGGATTGAGTTAGTGAAGATGTACTTAAAATACAATTAGCCCATAATGAAGTTAATCGAGAGTATCGGGTCTCTCCTTTAACGTGCTATTAATGCACCCAGAACACAATAGGTGTGATTGTCTTATCCGGACTTTCGGTTAAGAGAACCTAGTGGGGCATTTATATATGATAGATATATCATATAGAAATTTGGACCGATTTGATTAGAGTTCACGATATAATTCCGTAATCGAGAAGTCTTATCGAATCAATGGATGATCATATTTATGGATATATCTTAATCCTGAGGTGATCACAGTCAACTGCTTGAATCAGTATGAGGTTTGACTTGACGTTTAAGGATTACACCGAGTCGTGATCGAATTACCCCATCTTGGCATTGTCTTTGGATTGAGTGAGTAGTACGTGTTATCACAGATACGGAATCCATTCCTTCCATTTATGGAAGTAGATAGACGATTCCTTATTTGTTAATCCTAGAAACCGATCAAATCGCGAGTTCATATTACAGCGATTAGCTACCGGTGAGTTGTATGAATTAATTGATCACTAGGGGTTAATGGTAAATAAGGATAAGATGTTCGAAAAGGGTTAACGGTAACTTCCCGATTTAGAATGAGCGATCTATGGAGGATTAATCCATATGTAATGATTATATCAATGGACGCTTATTAACATTCTCGTGAGGAGATAAATATAATCTTATAATCGGAGGAGTGCGATCACGGGATTATGGTGGCATATTCTGTGATTGATTTATCGAATATAATTATTACATTCGTAAGATAATTATTTATTTGATTTATCGAGTCGGCGATTATTAGTCCATGGTCCCGACGTGCCTCTATATAGCATAGCTATTCTCGGACGTCGACTCCTGATAATGTTAATTTAGTTCTTGTTGGAATTTATTAAAACGATATGTGAATTAATTGTTTAGTGGACTATTAAATTAGTTGGGCTAAATAATTAAATATGTGAAAAAGACATTTTTCATAATCTTGGCCCAAAAAAGGTGTTATAGTCGAAAATTGTGACTAGGTCACAAGCAATATAATTTTCGCCCCAAGTGTATGTTTTAGGAAACAAGAAATTGTTTTTAAGACATGTGCATAAAATATTTATTGGATAAATATTTATGGTAAGAAATAAAGTTAAATATTATTCTAGATTTGTTCTAGAATATTATGGGATTATTTTTATTTAATGGGATTATTATAATTGATTTTGTATTAATTATTAAATCTTTGGAGGACAAGGTTTACTCTCCTATATAAAGAGAGTTCTCCCAAGCCTTACACACACATGCAATTTCGACTTCTCCTCTTAGAGAGAAGAAGTGAAAAACTCGGCCAAGGGGATAAGGAGAAAAATCTTGGAGGTTTTTCCGGGTAGCATATCGGAAGGGTTCGAGTCGAGAATTTCCTTCCACCGGGAGTTGCTTGGATCACACGTACGGAAGATCGTGGTGCTCTTCACATCTTCATTTTTATTTCTATTGCGGCTCTTCTACTTGGATTTTGAGATCCAAGAGGTATGTTCCACAACCCCCTTGTAGATGTAGATCTAGTTATTTTATTACGTGTAAATTATAGATCTAGATCCTTAAATCGCTTCCGTTGCGGATGGTATTACTAACACGTCGACCTCCTATGGACGCCCGTCCTTAATCAAACCCCGTCCACTAAACCCCAAACGCCCGTCCGTCAAAAACAGCTACATCCTGAATCAAAAATCTAACCTCAAACGCCCATCTGCCTTGTGCAAACACCCGTTTGGGCTACTAGGGTCACAAACGCCCGTCCGCCTATTGCAGACGCCCGTCCGCCTGGGTTTTTCCCAAAATGCCAAAATCGTCAAGCTCGATTTCAAATCCGTTTCTGACCTAATTGGCATCGAATTAAACATAGAAAAACGTAGTGAAACATATCTAAACATCCCAAGAACACCTACGATCCTTGACCAAAGAAAACACATCTTTTTAGCATCTACGCATCCTAAAAAATGATCTACACTTTACGAATCATAACTGAGATCATAGGAAGAGTTTCTTACCTATTTGCAGCCAAAAAAACCAGATTAAA
This sequence comes from Gentiana macrophylla, assembly GCA_026214975.1. NCBI lineage: Eukaryota > Viridiplantae > Streptophyta > Magnoliopsida > Gentianales > Gentianaceae > Gentiana > Gentiana macrophylla. The sequence continues at coordinate 110,256,845 of CM047806.1, forward strand.
CAGCCACGAAAATCTGCAACACTTCTCAACATTCTGATCCCCAAGCGTTGCCCTTCTCACGACGATTCCAATTCTCTCGTCTGATCTGAAAACGGTTAAGAAACGCTTCAGATATCGTGAAAACTCTCTTGGCCTCTTTCTTCCTCCAAATTGCGCAGAGAAGAGGTGAAAAACTGATTTCTAATTAGTGTTTAGGTTATGGGATTATTGTGTGTTAATTTTCCATAAATACCAATTTTCCATAAATCCCTTTTTCCTTAATTGTCCTTTAATTACCAACTAATCATATTTTCCCTTAATTATATATACATATAACTTAAAAATATATATATATACACTCAATTAAATACTTAAATCCCATAAAAGAAAAGAAATAATAATATTTCATTTTCACAAAATGACACGTCTGCCCTTTCCCGAAAATCGGAATATTACAATAGTAACGGCGTCGCGTAGCTGCCTACCTGGTGTTGAGCACATAAGATTAACTACTAGGCTTTACCTGGTGTTGAGCACAAAATACGTTTGATCTTGTGCACAACGATGTCTTGGACCCTCACCCATTAAATCAACTAGCGGATACTCTTATTATGTACATTTTCTTGATGATCATACAATATACACTTGGCCTTTCCCTTTAAAAGCAGAAATCTGAAGTTTATAATGTAATTAAAAAAAATCAAAAAATGGTTGAAACTCAATTTGCCACTACCATCAAATGTATACAGTCTGACTGGGGTGGTGAGTATAGAAGTATTGAGTCATATCTTAACGATCAAGGCATTTTGTTCAGACATCCTTGCCCACATGTCCATGGTCAACATGGCAGGGATGAAGGAAATCATAGACATGTTGTGGAGCTAGGTCTCACACTTTTAGCACAAGCCTTTATGCCATTGAGTTTTTGGTGGCATAATTTTCAACAAGTTACCTTCATTATAAACAACCTTCGTACTCCAGTTTTACAAAACCTTTCCCCTCATGAATGCTTGCTCCAAACTAAACCAAACTATAAACTCTTTAAACTATTTGGATGTGCTTGATACCCCTACCTCAGACCTTTTCAAACAACTATATTCAAGTTGCACTCGAGTAAATGAGTTAACTTGGGTATTATTTCTGTTCATAAAGGATATCAGTGTCTAGATATGAGTGGTAGAATTTACATTACTAGATATGTTATATTTGATGAGTTAACTTTTCCTTATGCCAGTGGGTTTTCACAGGGTCCAAATAGGTCTATGCATGTCACTCATGAGTCTGATAGTCAGTTATTTTTGCCCTCTTTACATCCTCAGAATGATGACATCTCTCAATCAAGTATAGACACTCCAGCTATTCAAGTAAGTATTGACAATTCTGGTCTTAGTACTCATATTCAACCTTTACATGTTTCAAATCCTATACGACCTTCACATGTTCCAAGTCCTTTATATTCCAACCAGAATACACCTTCTAGTTTGCCTCTTACAGATCCAAACACTTCTACTTTTGTTGTCCACATGTTTCTCTCTTACCTACTCCTAACTCATGAAGTCAATTCAGTTCCCAAATTCCAACACCTCCTAATCCTAAACTTCTTAACACTCACCCTATGATTACTATAGCCAAAATAGGAATATTCAAACCCAAGGTTTTTGCTGCAGTTGCTCACTATACTGAACCTTTAAGGCTTTGTCCAGTAATGAAGGGAAATATGCTATGGAGGAAGAGTATCAACCTCTTATGAAGAATGGTAATTGGACTTAGTTCCTTCTTCTGCAAATCAGATAGTGGTTGGGAGCAGATGGGTGTACAAATTAAAGTTGAAGGTTGATGGTGATGTGCTTAAACATAATGCAAGGTTTGTGGCCAATGGATTCAGTCAAACATATGGAGTGGATTTCATGGAAACTTTTAGTCCTGTGGCTAAGGCTATAACAATCAGGGTTGTTCTCTCTCTATATGTCACCTTTAATTGGCGACATAAGTAATGACTTCCTTAATAGCCTCTTAAAAAAACCAGTTTATATGGCTCAGCCAGAAGGTTATGTTGATCCTACTAGAACTCACTATGTCTGCAAATAAAATAAGGCTTTTTATGGCCTAAAGCAGGCTCAAGAGCATGATTTGAAGCTCTTGGTCTCAGTTATTGGCATGGTCCTTTAAGCAGTCTGTTGGTGATAATTCATTGTTTATTCTCAGATTTGCTGATCATCTTCTTATTGTGTTGTTATAAGAGATAATCACCATAAATGAGATAATCATTAGAAAATCAATCTCTTAATTTATCCATTAATTATTTAACAAATAAATAATTATATTTTCCACAATATAATTAATTAAGAGAAAATTTCTTTTCCCAAAATCAAAAAATATGGCGCCATTTTTTATGCCATTTGGGATAATAGAAAATGTCTTTTCTATATTACAAATTATTTACAGTATAAATAATATCCGCATATTCATTAAATAGACCAACTATTTAATTTATTCTCGAGGTTCCAAACTACGAGAATTCACACACGTGTTAGGAGCCAACCCGGGGACCATGGACCTATAACCAGTAGCCCCAATAAATTGAATAAAATATTTATCGAACAGAACATTTCTATTCAACTTATTAATTCTAGAATTACGCCAACATAAATTCGAAACTGAACTCTATCGATTATAGATATAACTTATTCTCACGGTGTCGAGTCAATAAGTGTCCATTGATATAATCATTATATATAGACTAACCCTTCATAGACAATCCATAATGAAGCGGGAATGTTTCGTAAACCTTCTTCATTACATCTTATCATTATTTACCTTTAATCCACTAGTGATCAATTAGTTTCTAGGATTAACAAATAAGGGGATTGTCTTTCTACTTCCCGCAGGAAGGAACAGATTTCATATCTCTGAGACACACACTCCTCACTTAATCTATGATAGTGCCAACGTGAAAGTGATTCGGACCGAGCCTCTTAGCAATCCTTAACGAACACATCAAACCCTATCATGAAATAAGCAGGAGTCTGTAATCACTTCAGGATTAAGGTTAATCCATATATGATCATCTTGTGATTTAATGAGATTTCTCAATCACGGAATTATATGAGAAATGCAGATTAAATTAGTCCAGTCCTATATGACTACATCAAATATAAATGCCCCACTTAGATAACCAATATCGACGGTCCGGATAAGACGGTCACACCATAAAGTATTCTGGGCGCAATAATGGTGGTTTAATCAATAGACCCCATACTTTGATTAAGTTTACCACGGACTAACAGTTCAAGTGTATCACCATAAACTTAATCTTCATGTGTGACACACACTAAGTTATATGGCTACTTATGATACAGCTTTGGGTTTTCAGTAGTGTATTTCTTATAAGCACAAAGCATAAAGCAACTAATAAATCTGTCATTTATTGATTATAAAAATAATTACATAAATTCTCTTTCGGGCGCTATATTTGCTTTGCGTTTATAAGAAATACACTACTGAAAACCACAAGTTGTATCATATTTAGCCATATAACTTAGTATGTATCACACACGAGGATTAAGTTTATGGTGATACACTTAAACTGTTAGTCCGTGGTGAATTTAATCAAAGTATGGGGTCTATTGATTAAACCACCATTAATGCGCCCGGAACACTTTATGGTGTGACCATCTTATCCGGACCGTCGATCTTGGTTATCTAAGTGGGGCATTTATATATGATTTTGTCATATAGGACTGGATCGATTTAATCTGCATTTCTCATATAATTCTGTGATTGAGAAATCTCATTAAATCACAAGAGGATCATATATGGATTAACTTTAATCCAGAAGTGATTGTAGGCTCCTTCTTGTTTCATGATAGGGTTTGATGTGTTCGTTAAGGATTGCTAAGAGACGTGGTCCGAATCACTTTCACGTTGGCACTATCCTTGAATAAGTGAGGAGTGTGTGTCTCACGGATATGGAATCCGCTCCTTCTTGCGGGAAGTAGAAAGACAATCCCCTTATTTGTTAATCCTAGAAACTGATCGATCCGCGGAGTTTGTATTGGTTATGAATTAATTGATCACTAGTGGGTTAATGGTAAATAAGGATAAGATGTAATGAAGAAGGTTTACGGAAACATTCCCGCTTCATTACGGATTGACTATGGAGGGTTAATCTATATGTAATGATTATATCAATGGACACTTATTGACTCGACACTGTGAGAATAAGTTATATCTATAATCGATAGAGTTCAGTTTCGGATTTATGGTGGCGTAATTCCGGAAGTAATAAGTTGAATATAAATGTTCTGTTCGATGAATATTTTATTCAAGTTATTGGAGCTCCTGGTTACAGGTCCATGGTCCCCGGGTTGGCTCCTAACACGTGAGTGAATTCTCATAGTTTGGAATCTCGAGAATAAATTAAATAATTGGTCTATTTAATGAATATGTGGATATTATTTATACGGTAAATAATACGTAATATAGAAAAGACATTTTCTATTATCCCAAATGACATAAAAAATGGCGCCATATTTTTTGATTTTGGGAAAAGAAATTTTCTCCTAATTAATTATAATGTGGAAAATATAATTATTTATTTGTTAAATAATTAATGGATAAATTAAGAGATTGATTTTCTAATGATTATCTCATTTATGGTGATTATCTCTTATTTATGGAAAATATCATTTTCTTTGGGAAAAAGATAACTGTCTTGTAAAAAGGATAACTCTAAGTAGCTCAATTATTTTCCTATATAAAAAAAGTTCCTCCCAACACAATAGACTACTACTTTCTGCGCCACTTTCATCTAGAAAGAAGAGAAAAATTAGTTTCCCGTCTTAGCCATCGGGAGAAGAAAAACTGGAGTTTTTCTTGGAGCATATTCGAGGTGGTTCGAATGCGGGATCGGCATCCACCAGTCGTCGTTAGGAGATACAATCCGGAAGATCACGGCATCTCGATTCGGTTGGGTAATCTCGTAACTTTCTCTTTAACGTATTAATTAATCGTTCGTTAGTTAATTAGATCACAAAATTCATGCTTACACTATAGAGCTTGATCTAATCAAGATCTAGATGAATTTGTGTGGGTTCTGACTCGACTCGATGCATTCGAATCGGGTTTACGGGTCGGATTCAGATTCCGGCAACTCCAACACTAACCTTATATGCCATACATTAGGATCTTTATTGACATTAACACGCTGAACTTTACTAGACTCAAAACCAAAATTTAGACTCAACAAGAGAAACAAACTTCAATTGAAAAGACTGATTGAAGTGAGGGGAGCTCATGACATTCTCAGTTGGAATGCCCATCTTGTACATACCACCATCTAGAGTTCCTAAGAGCAGAGGCATACCTGTTTTCTTGGCCTTCACAACACAAGAAGAATCTGTGAACTCAATAATAACAGCATTATCACAAGCTAGCTTGGAAACACTGAGAAGGTTTTTAGTAATAGCATGAACATGAAGAATAGAGTGTAGTTTAAGGGACTGATGTGAGTGGGTGGTAGGGGTAATGAATTGACCAACATTAAGAATGCTAAGTTGCTCACCATTATCAACCTCAAGTGTGTCAGAACCTATATATCCATAACTGAGATGCTGATTTTTTAGATCTCTTGCAATGTGATTAGTGGCACCACTATCCATATACCATAAAGAATGGTGAAGCCATGAAGGCAGATGTATGGGATTGTCTGAATTGCAAGTAGATCTTAGAGTGTTGCTGCTACTGCCAGCACCATTAAAGCTCACATCAAATATGTTCCAACACTCCAGATCAGTATGGCCATTCTTGCCACAAAGCTGGCACACACTCATGTTATTTGAATTACACCTGCCTCATCTTCCTCTTCTTGATCTTCCTCTCCTCTAAAACCGCCTCTGCCTTTATTAGAATTTTGGTACTAAGGCCTAACATCTGAAGAGTTTGGTCCTCTGGGGTGTATCTGAGAAAGATTTAAAGAGGGATTGGACCCTACAACAACACTATGATTGAATCTGGCCACAAGCCTTTCATGGGTAAGAAGTTGGGACTGAACTTCTTGCCAACTCATACAACCAACCCTAGTAGTGAGATTCACAATGACAGACTCATAATCTCTATCTATACCTCCAAGAACAACCAATATAAGCTCAGATTTCGAAATGGGATACCCATCTACGATTAATTTATCCGAATAAGACTTCATAAAAGCAAGATAATCAGCCATTGACCTATTTGCTTTCTCAGTTATAGTAAGAGCAATTTTATACTCTTACATTCTAGCCTCTGACTGAGTATTAAACAGACTTTCTAAAGTACTCCAGACCTCATAAGATGTGTTGCAGCCAATTACATATGTTAATGCATGTTCAGTCATTGAACTAAGGAGCCTTCGCATCAAAAGCTGACCCGTCTGCTCTATGAGCTATTTATACTAAGAAGATAAACCAGCAGTAAAATCTATCCACTAGATTTGCTTAGAATCTACTAATATAATATTGATGACTCATCCCAGTAATATAGCATTTGATGATACAAATAATATCGCCACCATTTAGTCCCGGAAATAGCCTTTGACTCACCCCACCTGAGGGAGGACCGCGACCAAATCGTCGGCGACGCCAATGAAGTCAAGTCAAGGACACTGTCGTCGAGCCCTTCTAGGGGGCCTTCATAACTAGGGGGCCGGATCGAGACCTCGGACAAATGCCCTCAAAGGGCCTCACAAGACTTGAGAGGAAACAGGGAGCAAAGCCAAGACAAACGGAGCTGACGGCCTTGGCGACCCCAAAAGGTCGTCGCCAAGATATTTTATCCACTTGCTGTTAGATATTTATCGTTTGCTTAACTATTAAGTAAGATTAGTGACTAAGCTGCTTCGCCACAGCTGTCTTTTACTTAGCTCCTAAGTTTACTCTTCCTATAAAAGGAAGTCTTGTGTAACCTAAATCAGATATACATTCTAATACAAAAACAGGTCAAAGCTCTGTGAAAACACAACCTCCCTCTTCCTCCTCCCATCGCCGCCGTACATCTCCGGCTACTATACACTAAATCATCCTTAAAATAAGCCAGATATCCACAGCACAAACACCACCAAAACAACCGTGATGATTTATGCGTCATCAGTTGGCTCCATTACCGGGAATCAGTAAGCAACTTGCATTCATCCCAAAGCAGAAAGTCATATAAAAAGTGCTAACACACAGCAGATCGAAGGAATCTCCCTCCAGCCGGTTTGGAAGCGTCTGGCTGTGTCCCCTCGTCTAAGTTTATGCCGAAAAAGAGGTAATCTTACAAAGAAAACCCTCAAACCACCTTTGTTTCCTTCCCTTAGTGAAGAAAACCATCAAAAGGTGACTTTTTCTACCTCAAAAGCATATACCCAAAAAAAACCCTCATCAATATAAAACACACTCTAGAAAATAGTCACACTTTTCCGGGGTTATTACGTACAAATCATCACTACCTTTCCCCTGAAAGCCACCCTATAGCGATGACAGGAAGTAGAGGACAGCTGACGCCCAAAACCCCTGCAAAGGGGGGCATGCAGCATCAGACTCGAGAAGGTGCGGGAGAAACACTCGATAATTTTCCCGCAGAGGGCGAAAGGTCGCAGAGAGGGGCCATAGCCCCTAGCGATGCCCGGAATGTCATTAACCAAAAAGCTAAGTCAAAGAAGGCTGTCACCGCTCTAGACGAGGTTCGTAGGGAGCCGGCTAGGTCGCGACAAAGCCAGAGGTCAACCGGCGAAGCAAGACCAGGCTTTCTGGAAGACCCGGAGATCGTAGAAATGAGGGAATATGCGAGGTATGCGGAAACCATGTATCTAACTAACTCTCGTTTGGTGGCGAAGGGCCAGGCCCCAATGATGATTCGACCCCCAAATCCTCCCAGAAATGAAACTGCTCCTGCGGCCATAGATAAGGGTCGCCAGAGTCAGAACCAGAGGTTTGAGATAGAGGAAAGTGTACACTCATTGGGTCGGAAGGGGCTGAGAAAAGAAATTGCGCAAACCTCGGTTCTCCCAGATCGCGATCATCAAAGAGGAAGGACGGTCGAAAGAGGATCAGCTTTCAAAAGGTTAGGTGAGAAGGACAAGGCCTCTGCCCCAAGTCGTCTCAGCCTTCCAGGAGGAGAAATACCCATCCGACAAGATAGAAACGCGCCGGACGCACGGGTAATTATAAGGGAAAAAAGGGCTCGTCAGGATGGATCGCAAGATTATGGGAAATCAGAGCACAGTCTGGACCGAGCTGATACGCGAGCACTGTCACGACCCAGGTTCGACCCTCACTTAGCCGAACAGATGGAGATAATGAAAAAAGAGCTCGCAGAATTAAAAAAGTCGAGGCCCACCGAGAAAATCGCCCCAATCTCAGGGATCGATGTGCTCGCCAAAAGAATCACTGAAACGTTGCCCACCAGCAAAAAAAAGGTTAGCTACCCCAGTTATAATTATTAGAATGGAAATTCTTGCCCGAACGACTGGCTCACCGACTTTCAGGGCCGCATCACCCTAGCAACTCAAAATAAGTCCGCCTGGTGCATCGCTTTAGTCGGTAGCATGCAGGACCGGGCTGCTTCCTGGGTACGCGGGCTCCCTCGGGGCTCGGTTGAAAGTTGGGAGGATCTGTCGGAAAAGTTCGTTAAGGAGTTTGAATCAGCGAGCAGACCGAACAAAACCATTGAAGATCTATACGAGGTTCGCATGGGAGGGCATGAGTCCGGAAAAGAATACTACGAGCGCTTCATCAAAGTCTACGATTAGACTAGAAACATTTCAGACGATGCAGTCATAACATGCTTTCTCACTGGGATCGCCAAAGGTCCGATGAAGACGGAATTTAACCTACGACCCCCCAAAGCGGGCCTTAGATAAATGCTGGAAAGGTCCAGAATGATGGGGGTTAGCGAAGCACCATCCTCTGGGAGAGCAAAGCCTAAAACAGATCAGCATTCGCTGAAAGAGGAGCGCATGGATGATCGCAAGAAAGATAAGGGGCGAGATGCTAATCAGGACCGCGAGGTGAAGAAACCGTATAAATTCAACGAGGACAGCTTTACCCCGCTAAACACAAAAGCATCCTAAATACCGTTTGAGATCCGCGAGCATTTCGATAAACCCAAGCCTATGAGAGGCGATCCCGACAGTCGCGATAAATCGAAATACTGCGACTATCACAAAGACCACGGTCACATCACAGATGAATGCTTCACCTTGAGGCGGGAAATAGAAAGGTTAATCCGTGAGGGACCTGCGAGTAAGTATAAGCGTGATGGGAACTCCGGCCCTAATCAGGGACGCCAACCCCCCGTCTATCAGAAGGAGATTCAAGTTATTCACAGGAATATTCCCAGGAACAATCAGCTGAAATCCCAGACACATCAAATCAATACACGCGGCTTCGAAAAGCAGATAGTGTTGGGAGAAAACGAGAAAAGGATCGTGTTTACTAAAAGTGAGCTGACCACAGTCGACGGCCCCATGGAAATACCCCTCATTCTGAAAGTCGGGGTCAACGAAAAACACGGCGTTAACAGAGTAATGGTCGACACCGGGGCTGGCCGCGACGTCATCTATTTCGACTGTTTAAAACATATCGGATTCGGAGAGGCCAAGCTAAAACCCTACCTTGGGGTGCTCGAGGGCTTTACCAACGATACGGTATGGGTCAAAGGCACAATCGACCTCAACATCACCCTGGGAGACTATGAGCCCTGTCGAACCGAGGTAATCACTTTCTTAGTCATCGATCTCCCCTCGTACTATAACATGATTTTGGGGATTCCAGCTATGAGAAAGTTTCAAATAGTGGCATATGTTCCTCACCAAAGGGTCAAGTTCCATGTGGGGGATGAAATTGGGGTCGCCACCAGTCGACCCGGATTTTTCCTCGAATATATGACCAAGAATAGGGTCGATTCCAAGCAACCCAGAGTGGAGGGTTTCAATATGGCTGCGGATCAGATCGCCACGGTAAAAGAGGTCCCGGGGGGAACAGTAGAGGTTGAAACATTACAAATCCGGGACGAGCTGGGCTTCACTGCCGAGGACGAGCTGGTCGAGGTTATCATAAACGACAAACACCCTGATCAGAAGATAAAGATAGGGTCGCAAACGACCAAGAACGAAAGGGAAGGACTGATCGAGCTTCTAAAAGTAAACTTGGACGCCTTCACTGGGAGGTAACCGATATGAGAGGTGTAGGTCTAGAGGTCGCCTTGCACTATCTGAGTGTCGACCCCAACTTCAGGCCGATTCAGCAAAGAGTGCGCCAATTCTCTATAGAAAAGGAGGTCGCGATTAAAAGTGAGGTCGAAAAACTTTTGGCAGCAGGCATAATTAAAGAACTTCAGTATCCCACCTGGCTGGCAAACGTGGTAATGGTAAAGAAGCACAATGGCAAGTGGCGGATGTGCGTCGACTTCACAGATTTGAACAAAGCTTGTCCCAAGGATCCTTACGCGCTACCCCAAATCGATAAAATGGTTGATGGGATCGCGGGTTTTGAAACACTGAGTTTTCTGGACGCCTATTCGGGCTATCACCAGGTCAAAATGGCAGATGAAGACAAGGAGCTGACGGCCTTCAGGGCTGCCGGCGGACTCTATTACTATGAAATAATGCCATTCGGTCTAAAGAACACAGGTTCAACATATCAAAGGATGGTGAACAGAGTTTTTAGCACGCAAATAGGCAAAAACATGGAGGCTTATATTGATGACATGGTCGTGAAATCAAGTCGCCAGGATCACCTGGTGGACCTTCGCGAAACCTTCGCAAATGTAAAGAATCACTCGATGAAGCTAAACCCCGCGAAATGTACTTTCGGGGTCCAGGCAGGAAAATTCTTGGGCTTCATGGTAAGTAAGAGAGGGATCGAGGCAAATCCAGAGAAAATCAAGGCGCTGATAAATATGAGCGAGCCGACTAGCATCAAGGAAGTACAAAGGTTGAATGGAAGAGTGATAGCCCTGGGAAGGTTTATTTCAAAATCTGCCGAGAAGAGTCTACCCTTCTTCAAAATCCTGAAGGGAAATAAAACCTTTTCATGGACAGAGGAATGCTCGCAGGCTTTCAAAGAACTCAAGGCCTACCTCTCAAGCCCGCCATTACTAACTAGTCCAGTGGTCGGAGATGTTTTACTACTGTACCTAGCTGCCTCGGATAGGGCCGTCGCCGCAGCACTTATCAAGGAAGAGGGTATCACGCAAAGACCTGTTTATTATGTTTCTAAGGCTCTAAGCCCAGTAGAAAGTCGTTATTTTAATATCGAAAAGTTAGCCTACTGCGTTGTTATAGCCGCCCGGATATTAATGGCTTACTTTTCATCGCATTCAATTATAGTATTGTCAGACACGCCGCTACGGTAAGTCCTCCACAAGCCTGATCTGTCGGGTCGATTGCTGCGTTAGGCCATCGAGCTCACCGAATTCGACATCCGTTACGAACCTCGAAAAGCCATCAAAGCTCATGCATTGCCCGATTTTATCGCAGAAACAAGCTACAACGAAGATATCCAGGAACAAACCGACGCAAAGCATAGTCCTGATAAAAGTGCCACAGCGGACGAGCCCCAGCGGCCAAGTCACTGTTGGCAACTTTATGTCGATGGCGCTGCCAACCTTAAAGGTTGCGGCGCAGGGATCATCTTACTAGAGCCAGGAACCTCCGAAGAAATTGAGAAAGCCCTAAAATTTGATTTCACCGCGTCGAACAACCAAGCAGAATATGAGGCAGTCATCGCAGGGCAGCTCGCCAGAGCCATGAAAGTAGAAAATGTGCAAGTTTTCTGCGATTCACAGCTAGTGGTCAATCAAGTGACAGGGTCGTTCGGCATCCACTGTGAAATCTTGCAAAAATATATTAACCTCGTCAAAAAGCTCGAAAGCGGCTTCAAATACTGCAAGTTCACCAACATCCCTCGAGAGGACAATCACAGAGCAGACTACTTGTCCAAACTAACGACGAAATAAGCAATCCGACAGTCATGGTGGAGCACCTGTCAAAACCCGCTATCAACAGGGTCGAGGTAATGGACTTTGGACCCACAAACCCTTGTTGGATCGACGTTATGAGGGCTTACATTAATTCGGGAGAACTCCCTAATGATCCTATGGAGGCTAAGGCCCTGAGAAGGAGAGAGCGCCATGTACTCAATCTTAAATGATGTTTTGTATCGACGATCGTTCTCTAAACCCTTACTAAGGTGCGTGCGTCCCGAAGAAGTCGGTGGAATCCTCGCTGAGCTACACGAGGGGATGTGCGGCGGTCACCCGGCTAGCCGCACCCTCGCTCAGAAAGTTTTACTACCGGGTACTACTGGCCGAAGCTCGCAGAAGACGCAAAAGCATACACCAAGGCGAACGACGTCTGTCAGAAATTTGCGGACATACCCAGGCTACCATCGGTCGAGCAAAGCGTAGTTGTCGCCGCCTGGCCATTCGACATGTGGGCCATCGACCTCATCGGACCAGTAAAAGAGGCCGCTCCGGTTGCGAATATGTGGTGGTCTCCGTTGACTACTTCACCAAATGGATTGAGGCCAAAGCATTGGTAAAAATCAACACCAAAGACATAATCTATTTTTTACTCGATCAAGTATGGACTAGATTCGGCGTCCCCAGAGTCATAGTATCAGACCACGGGCCCCAATTCAGGGAAGAATTCAACACATTCTGCCAAGAGAATAACGTCAAACATTGGCAATCATCGGTGTGCTACCCGCAGGGAAATGGTCAGGCCGAGAATGCAAACAAACAAGTACTGAGTGTGCTAAAAAAGAGCTTGGGCGAAAAAGCGGGTAAATGGCCAGATCACCTCCCGGTGGCCTTATGGGCGCTCAGAACATCGTGCAAAACAACTACGGGGGAAACTCCTTTTTCTAGCATATGGATCAGAAGCCATGACCCCGGTAGAGATGGCCCTGCAAAGTCTAAGGGTCGCTTACTTCAGCGAGGCCGACAATCCGCTAAATAAGGAGCTCGACCTTGATTTAGCAGAAGAGCGACGAATTGAATCATATGGCCGTCTGCTCAATTGCAAACAGACTGCCAAACGTCACCACGACAAAAACATTCGAAATCATCACTTCGCCGTGGGAGATTATGTTTTACGAAAAAGACAGGCCACCGGCCACGAGGCCAAGAAGGGAAAGCTATCGGAAGCCTGAGATCCCTTTCCTCTTCGGTTTCTTTGGGAGCTCCCATACAATCTTACGAGGTAAATGGGCATTCTCATCCTCACTTGACCCCATTAGCTCGTGAAGAGCGGCGTCCTCAATATAAGCCCCGTCATGCTCGGCGGCGCCGCTAGGACTGGGATCGGCAGCCTGTTCTTCAACCTCGGACATCCCTCTTTCATCGGCCTCGCTAGTTCTTACCCCCTGGGCATGGGCCATTTCTTTTCGACTCTTCCTACGTCGCGGGACAGGGTCGGGGAACATAGAGTCTAAACCAAAAGGATCGTCGCCTACTCGAGCTATGGCCTCCCTCTCGGTTACCTCTTAAAGCAGGTCGCCCCCGGCAGACACTTCAGGACTAGAGGGGTCGTCATCCTCCACATCCAGAGCGTAATCATATGCCTCATGATCTTCGTCGGAATTACCCCCCAAAGAGTATTCTCCGTCGGACATCCTGCAAAAACAAGAGGAAAAGGTGGAGCTTTCAGACCTAGGATAACAAAAATTAAGCCAGGAAGGTAATCGCACCCATCTCGACGCCTTCCCCTCCGTTTTCGCAGGAGAAATGGAAAGCAAATTACAAGTAATGGGAAATACATATTCAACAGGCAAACATGGCGAAATATAGAGGTTTCTGGGCTAAATCGCCAGCCTCCCCCATTTTCCAGAAAAAACCACCCCCACAATAAGAACAACCCAAAAGCCTCAACTTTTTCCTCGAGAAACACCTTACATACGAACACATTCCCATATAATGGATCAAAGCCACTAAAAAGCTCAAAATTCAGAAAGAAAAATAAGGAAAAAAGGGATAAGGGGGAGGACTTTACCTGTTTTTGAGAGGAAGATAAAAAGAGCAGCCGCAAAAGCACACCGGAACCTTCAAATCCTTGCCGGAAACATCGAATTCCCCTTAGCCACCACCAAATCCTCTGCAAACCTTCGCCGGAAAACCTTCGACAATCCCAGAAAACAAGAGAGAAAACTAGAGGAAGAAGTAGAGGAAAATAGAAGAGTAAAAAGTATGGAGGGCTGAATGTGCCAAGCCTTATATAGGCAAAGGAAGTTTGATCGTACGGGCGGGAATCAATCCATCCAACGGTTGAGGTTTGCGCGGTCGATTCGAATTCCAAAATTCGAAAACCGCAATCATGATGGGGGTTAATCAATGCCCACATGCCTGCTCAGGCGGTTACCTAAGGCGTCAGTGCCCATGTAGTTAATTCTGATTACCAAGGAGCCAACATCACCACGACGATCAATTTGAAGCGCCTCGATAAGCCTTAAAACGAGCAGATAGCCTCGCAGACGACAAGGTCGCAAAAACAGGCCCAAAGTTGCTTTGAGGCCGCCTGCTTTGAAAGCACGGTCGTTAGCGAACAAGTCGCATTAGACGACAAAAACAGGCCCAAAGTTGCTTTGAGGCCGCTCGCTTTGAAAGCACGGTCCTGGTCCTTAGCGAACAAGTCGCATTAGACGACAAGGTCACAAAAACAGGCCCAAAGTTGCTTTGAGGCCGCCTGCTTTGAAAGCACGGTCCTTAGCGAAAAAGTCGCGTTAGACGACAAGGTCGCAAAAACAGGCCCAAAGTTGCTTTGAGGCCGCTCGCTTTGAAAGCACGGTGCCTGCTTTGAAAGCACGGTCCTTAGTGAACAAGTCGCATTAGACGACAAGGTCGCAAAAACAGGCCCAAAGTTGCTTTGAGGCTGCCTGCTTTGAAAGCACGGTCCTTAGCGAACAAGTCGCATTAGACGACAAGGTCGCAAAAACAGGCCCAAAGTTGCTTTGAGGCCGCTCGCTTTGAAAGCACGGTCCTAGGTGAACAAGTCACATCAGACGATGAGGTCGCAAATATATTGTCCCTGAGCTCACTACTCCACGCTCGACATTTTCACGAAAAATGACCAAGACATGGAGTAGGGGCCATTGATGATACAAATAATATCGCCACCATTTATTCCCGGAAATAGCCTCTGACTCACCCCACCTGAGGGAGGACCGCGACCAAATCGTCGGCGACGCCAATGAAGTCAAGTCAAGGTCACTGTCGTCGAGCCCTTCTAGGGGCGCCTTCATAACTAGGGGGCCGGATCGAGACCTCGGACAAATGGCCCTCAAAGGGCCGCACAAGACTTGAGAGGAAACAGGGAGCAAAGCCAAGAAAAACGGAGCTGACGGCCTTGGCGACCCCAAAAGGTCGTCGCCAAGATATTTTATCCACTTGCTGTTAGATATTTATCGTTTGCTTAACTATTAAGTAAGATTAGTGACTAAGCTGCATCGCCACAGCTGTCTTTTACTTAGCTCATAAGTTTACTCTTCCTATAAAAGGAAGTCTTGTGTAACCTAAATCAGATATACTTCTAATACAAAAACAGGTCAAAGCTCTGTGAAAACACAACCTCCCTCTTCCTCCTCCCATCGCCGCCGTACATCTCCGGCTAGTATACACTAAATCATCCTTAAAATAAGCCAGATATCCACAGCACAAACACCACCAAAACAACCGTGATGATTTATGCATCATTAGAATTGTATTGTGAAAATGACTTATATTTTAGGATGCCACAAAAAAGATAGAAAACATTATGTTGCGGGACGGATGAAATATACCAATTTTTTTTATTGAAAAATACGACGCAATAGTCTGCAATGAGCAAACCGTTGATGATAATGACACTCACAGTTGCAACAATCCATGGACATATACCCATATCCCCCCTTTCACTCATATGCCGCAACACTAGAGAATCGTTGGAATATGATTGAACACATATTATGAAGAAAAATAAAAACCTCAAACCATAGAGTACTGCATGTTCTTTTTCATCTCTTTTGTTTAGGAATGAGTACTAATGGTTGTTCTTTGTGTAAGGAAATGCCAAACTTTTCCGTCATATCTATTTCTTGAGAATCCTTTTCTTTCAAAAGAGACCAATCAAATGAATGGAGTAACGCCGCAAGAATTAAAGGAACATGTCGTCCGGCCATCGATAATCCCGGGCAAATTCTTCGTCCACCTCCAAATGGTAGAAATTCAAAATCATTCCCTTTGAAATCCACCGCAGAATTCAAGAATCTTTCTGGTTTGAACGTCAATGGCTCATCCCAAATCGTGGGGTCACGTCCCATTGCCCATATATTGATGTAAATTTGAGCATTTTCGGGTATAATGTAATTCATCACATGGCATGTTTTGAGTGCCCGACGGGGTAGCAACAATGGTCCCGGTGGATGTAGACGAAGTGTTTCTTTGATACATGCATGAAGATAATTTAGTTGTATTAGATGGGACTCCCTTACTAGGTTGCATGTACCCACTTCTTTGTCTAGTTCTTCCATTACTTTCGTCATAGATTCTGGGTTCATAGTTAGTTCAGCCATTACCCATTCCACGAGTGAAGTAGAAGTGTCGGTGCCAGCTCCAAACAATTCCTATCGATTGAAACAACACGTTTCATCAAAATAAGTAAGGGAAAAAAATGCCAATAATGTGAAGATCTACTTCACCATACTATTGATGTGGATGTTTTTGTGCTTCTTGACTTCTTCCATTGGATTGCATGTGTACATCCCTATGGCTTAGGGTGTCAAAGTGTGAAAAGAATATGGTATTTAAATAAAATTGGTGATATCTTCTGTAGCTCAATTAATTAAAGACTTTGGAGTAAGACATCGTGTGGAAATGGTTTTGTCAACAATTAATGAAAATGGTAGATCGACAAGACATGGTAGTTGCACAAATACTCACAAATTACGATTGAAGAAAGGCTCCCGTTTTATCACAACGATTGATAACGGTTATCCGTATAGTTGATAATGATAAATTTATATCCGTAAAGACGATATGTATGTCATTCGTTATGACATGACGCTTGTGCTGCATCATTACTCCTTCGTCCACTCCCATTCTCATATTTTTGTTTTTTAAATGTGTGCTGAATCAGCGTCTCAAAGGAAATGGTTTGTCAAATAAATATATGGGAAAATATTGAATCAAAATCGCAATATTATTAGAAATTGCTCATCGATTAAAGGTTTGACTTTATTTATTTATTTATTTCTTTCTTTCTTTCTTCATCAGTCTACTTTTACACGTCGTGATTGAGAATAATTCATAGTTTTCACGAGAAAAAAAAAAAGAATAATTCATAGAGCGGGGTTTAAAAAAATTTAAATAGATTAAACAATTCACCATGTTGAGGATATTATAAAGGGGAAGGGTTCACAAGGACCAAAAAAATTAATAAATAGGTCTGGAAGGACAAAAATAATATTTTCATGATTATAAATGACAAAAATCACAATTATTCTTTAAAATTATTCTTGGCGTATTAATGTTCTTTATGTTTCACAATTGTTACTTCATATTTACTCTATCCCACATTTGTTACTTCTTATTTGTTACTTCATAATTGTTACTTTTGTCCTTATTAAATTACAGTTTCTTTCTATCACGATTTTTTGATAATTTTGTCCTTCTGGACAAAAAATTATATTATAAATATCAAATAATTACTACCTCGGTATCATAAAAAAATATCCACCTTTTGAAATAAATTCTCCTGCAAAAAGTGTTCATTTAAAAAAACAATACATCATTTAATACATCTTTTTCAAATTTACTCCTCTTTGTATGCTTTTTTCATATTACAAACAAAAATTTATTATTAAATAGAGGTATATATGTCCATTAATTTTAAAATACAACACATTAATTGTTTTCTTAATCTGTGTACACATTTAAATATTTCTAGCATTTATCTTTTACTTATTGACCAAGACATGTGAGCCTATATAAACTTTATCGTACAGTTTTTACTCATATTCAGTGATTCCAATTACAATACACCAAATCTGAATATAATAATAGAGTTATTATTTACACCATACCGAATTTACGGTACACCACATTAGAATCCTTTTTTTAAAGCCGGTTATGGACCATGAAAACGTCTTCTTGTAGGTTCCGGTACGTGAATGTATTGTGAGAATCGACTTTCAGAAAGTTGTTTTTGACTCTAAAGCCAACTTTCAAAATGTTGATTCCGTGTGGTGTACGATAGATGTAGTGTAACGGTGAAACGGACCTGATGCAAATAAAGGCTCTCAAATAATAATACATACCAGAATTAATACATGAATCTGAGTATCACTGAATTTGTTTTGCAGGAGAACATCCAGAAAGTCATTTCGATTAAAAGGAGGGTTTGCCTTTCTTCTTTCTTCTATAATATGCTCATAACTAGCCCTAACCTTCATTGACATCTTTCTTGAACTTCTCCTTAAACCTTGGAGATCAAACCAACTCAATATCGGGTACAAATCCGCTATGTTTGGTTCACTAGCTTTCTCAGACATTTTCTTGAACAAACTTTTCAATGATGACCCTTCACTTTTTTCATCAAATCCCATAAGATCACTCGAAAAAAACACATTGCTTAACATATTGAACACAGTAACAAACACCAAGTCTGCAATATTCACCTCTTTTTTAGATTTGACATGGTTAATCATTTCTGATATCTTCTGATCCCTTAGTGATGATTGAGAATCCAACGTTTTCAAAGAGAAAAGATCGTTTTTACAAAGCGTACGTAGGGATTTCCAACCGTCATGGCTTGTTTCTGTCCAGAGAATCGATCGGTTTGTGAGTTCTTCCGGCGGTATAGACTTGGGAAGATATCGGGCGGATAAAAACCGATCATGAGTTTTGAGGATTTCTTTTGCTGCTGCAGGTGATGAAGCTACTACCATTTTCTGAGTTCCGAAACTAAACATCATTAAAGGGCCATAAATCTTTGAATAATCTGTTAGAGCTACATGAGGCATTTTGGTTAGCATATGAGGAATATTGCCTAATAGAGGCCATGGAGTAGGCCCTGGTGGAAATGGTGGGATATCTTTTGATTTAGCAAAAGTTTTGAATTGCTTGATGATGAAATACAGCAATGGCAGAAAAAAGATTAAAACCAGGAAATAATCTTTTACAAGATAAGAGAATTGAGCCATTGACTTGCAAAGAGAGAGATTGGAAAACACTCACATGGCTTGATGTGTTCTTTGATTTCTATTATAAAGTCATTAATGTTGATGGCGTTGACAAGTTGAGAGTATTATTGTTTACCTTCCTCTGATATTGGAAATTGATTATTAGAATAAATTAGGGAAATGAATTAGGATATGCATTTTTTTTTCCTCTTGAACAACAACATTTTTATTACCAAAGAGCTAAGGCTAGCAAGATGTTAAAATCAATCATTACAAGACCAACTAATTAAGTGAACCTAAAATCTTGAAAATCAAGCACTAAAATACACTAAATGAGAACGAAATGGAGAAAAAAAAAAACATAGATTAAAGTGATACTCCAAGTATTAATGCAACACCAACTATAATGGTTTAAATATATGAGAATACCTCCTACGTCGTTGTCATTTTGGAGTTAAAATTTACGTTGTTTCTCTTGAGCCAAAGTACCCACAAAACCACTTTCCTAATAGCATACCAAATCTTCTTCGGAACATTACCGGACAATCAAGATGGATGAAACGAACAAAAATTTCCCAATGCCATAGAAGGAGAGAAAGGAGCCGAGCACCATCCGAAAACTTTCCTCCAAATATGAAGTGCGAAAGAGCAATGAAGAAAGAGGTGCAGAGAGTCCTCTTCAACCGTCTTGCAAAAAGGACAAGTGACATCCGCAACCTGAATGTTCCGCATATGAATCCTGTCAAGGTTTGCTCTCCAATGATTGTTAACTTTAGACGGAACCCCATCTATTCCTCATAGTTGGTAAAGCATCACTCGTCGTGGAAGAGCTCTCCCTTGTGATTATTAGCATCTCTTTGAGAGCCGAAACCGAAAAAGTGTCATTCGTGTTAAGCAGCCATACAGGGGCATCCACAATATCTGCGTTTAGATCACAAAATGAAAGTATATTTGAAAGATCCACACAAACTCCTCATACTCACATCCCCTCAGTTCTCTTTGCCAATACCACATCCAATTTCAAGCTTCCCCTCTGTAGGAACATCTCCCAGTAACAAAACAAGATTTATCCACAGCAAGATTATACAATCTAGGAAAAGAGATATAAATAGTTCTATCCCCAACACAAAAATCTTCCAAAAAGTTTCAAGTTATCATTGCCTAAATTCCTTTTCAAAGAAGGAAGTATATCAACACACTTAGATTCAAAAGTGATGACATTACAAATTATTTCCTTCCACACCCTACCTTTCCCACCTACAAGCTCCGTCGATGCAAAGCCGCCCTCTTCCCGATACAACCCCCAACAACTCGTTACCGTAACACATTTTCTTTTGAAACAAACCACCACCGCCATCACCACCACCACCACCACCATTTTCCTAAAAGAGCCTGAATTTGAACCTTATGCCCCCAACCCCTAGACCTCCCCGAGACTTGTGCATTAAAATCAAAGACCATGAAACCAAAGCAAGTTTTCTCTGATTACCACACCCGCCCCCAAAGAAACGAGCTGTCGACATTTCTAAGGTACGTATCACAGCAATAGGTGCAAGAAAAATAAAGAAGTAATACAATGGAAAACTCCCAAGAACCGCCTTAATCAAAACCATTCTTCCAAGATCGATAGGAATCTTGATTTTCAACCCGCCAGTTTTTCCTTAAAACGGTCCACAACCGGCTGCCAACATGAGACTTTATCCATAATTTTACCAACATGTAGCCCAAGGTAAGTGAATGGGATTTTCCCAAATCTGCAATTCAATAATAAGCCAAAAAGTGTGCTTTTGCCCATATTTATTTGAGACTTGTGATTGCAGTGAAAATATTTAGAAATCTTTTCAAATTCTAAAGAAACTCTAAGCTCCACTCCCCAAAGAAAATTGCATCATCCGCAAATTATAGATGCGAAAGAGATAAATTTTTGCCACCCACCTTGATACCTCTAAATAGATTCTTCTCAACAACACTCTTAAGAAGAACATTTAATGCTTCATCAACTAACAAAACATGAATGGGGATAAAGGATCTCCCTTCCTAATGCCATGCTCCATAGGAAATTCCCGAGTAGGATTGCCATTCATGAGCACAGAAATCCGAGCGAAATTAGACATCCATTTATCCAATTCCTCCACTTGAAACCAAAATTCATACACTTACTTAATTAGGATATGGAGTAATTCCCTTAATAGAAAATAAACCCCTCTCATTAATTCCCCACCCTTACACGCCCGTTATCAAAAAGGTGGCCGGAGCAAGAGTCGAACTCTTGAGAGAAATTGGGAGAAGAAAGAGAGCAAAGAAGAATCTTCAAAATTCCGGCCAATCGAGATATCGTTTGTGTAGACCTTAGTAGAAAATATTAATCACCGCAACACAAGCTACTTCTCTCCAATCCTTAAGCTTTCAGTTTTAGCCCTATTAGAATCTTGATAATTTCTTGGTAAATTCATGAGTTTACATTACACAGAACGTTTTACTAATTATAGTTATGCTTTTGGTTGGTAGGTGATGATGCGCGAAATCGTCTATTATGAATCCGGGCTGTGTTTCTTAGTGAGAATTAATCAAAGATCCAAAGGCTTATGAAAATATGAAAACGAGGGGGGTTATTTGTGTATGTTTAAACTGAGCCTAAGTTATGCTTATCCTAAGTTGCCTACGTATCCTGAAATTGTTCAGAAATCAAGTCTGCCGTAGTTCTTGGGATTTTTTTTATACAGAGGGCCTTATGCCCTAGGAAAGCTTGTGATGTGTCCATGTTGGACTCTATTTTGTGTCCCCCAAGTATTAGGTATAACCGTGTCTATACCTTGATTTCAGTTGAAGATCACAGTGATTTGAACATGGCATTTGAGCCTTTATGGATTAGGATTCTTTCCATAATTATCTGTATAATAGACACGTGGGTGTTAAGAAAAAATGGGTAGCTCGGTGACTGCACTGAGCTCCCGAGGCGATTATGGCCGGCTGCGTGACCGACTCCATCTCCATCGCATACGACCGACTTGTGGTGGACTGAAGAGTGAGCCTAATTGACCTTTCACCTAGGGTACGGATGGCCCTTAGGCTTTAAAGTGCGGCTCTTGGCCCTTACTGTTTGTACGCTCTACCTATATCATTTAGTGCTGGATAGTGTTAGGGATGACACGTGGCCGGGGGCCGACCCGACCTCCGTCGTAAGCCCCCAGATCTAGCTGACCTGTTGAGGTCAGGTCAGATCTGATCAGAGGTGTAGCTCGGCCATGGTCACTTAGACTTAATTGGGAACGTTTTACTGCCAGGTGGCGGAGCTCCGTTATGACACCGTCTTAACTGTCCCAGGATTCAAGGCGTTACTACCCACTCGTATGAAATGGACAGTTTTTCGAGAATTTGTTTCGGGGTTATAACCCTCGTCATATTAGACGTTCCCTCTTACTGCTGCCATTAAAATAGAAGATTGAATTCGTCTCACCAATTTCTTTTCTTTTCTTCGTATTCAGACATTTTTCAAGTAAGTCACTCATTTTTTCATCCTTATATACTTTACTGTGCTAAATTTGCCTTCTCGATAAACAAATTATTTTGCTCCACCGTAATCCTAAAGGCTTAAATGGACGCCGTAGGTAGCGAGGGTGTCAAATATATCCTATCTTAAGAAGATTTGGACGATATTTGCAATACATATGAGATAGATAGAGAGAGGTATGCTCCTAGGCTCCCTTCTGATCCCCACAACTTTGCACTTCTGCCATCAGAGGGGTTCTGCACCGTTCATATGGAGCATTTCGAAGTTGGTCTTAGGCTTCATGTTTTTCCGGCATACGTAGATGTGCTTCATTTTTACGGGCTAGGGACTGCCCAGATAGCCCCTAATGGGGTTAAGGGTGTGATAGGGTTTGCGATTTGGTGCCGGTTGCTTGGCATCGAATTCTCAGTATGGTTATTAAGATATTTTTATCAACATAAAAGAGTGAAGGAGCAACCTGGACGATACTACTTCTCTCATCAGACGGGTCATCTAAAGGATGCTCCTATCATCCCCAAAGGAAAATCCTCCCACAAACAGTGGAAGGAGCGGTTCTTCTCATCCATCACGAGGTTCAACCTGATCTGAGTTACTGGAATATGGATGAGATTCCCAGGGATGTCTGTCATACTGTTAGCAAGAAATTACTGGAAGGCATCCAAGAATCAGGTTTCTCTATGGAGGTCAATGACCTTTTTACCGAGTTGATCACCGTGGCTCGGCTAGCAGATGCCAGGCCTAACCCGTACGTGCCCCTTTGATAAGTTCCTAAAAAGTCGAATAATTCTAGATGTTTTGGACTCAGTTTGGTGTCGTGTGTTGCAGTTTGTGATCTTTTTATTCTTTTTGGGCTAGATTACTGCGGATGATGAATTATTGCAGGATGATTCGAGATTAGAAGAAAAATGCCCAAAAACAGAGCTAAAATGGAAGAACTCAAAAACCAGCCTCTGTCACACCCAGGGTGTGACAGTTTCCAGAAATCTAATCCTGGCCAACGAAATATTCTGATTGGTGGAAGCTTTTCCAACGTGGTTTCTAGTATATTGGCGTGATTCTTAATGCAAAAGAGGAGCCCACACACTGGAAGAGTCCAAGATTGATAGACAATTGATTTTTAGAGATTTTCTTGATTAAATTAATTATGGAAACTTATTTCTATGATGTAATTATCCGATTTTTAATCCCCTAAGGCTGGAAAAAATCAGGGATACACGCCATATTGAGATTTTCTAGGCGTGAATTGCAATTCTCATTCCATCTACTATTTTTCTCTCAACTTTACAAGAACAAGATTTTTGCTTAGGGCTCAAGAACGAAGAACGATCGTGAATTTCTTGGTTTTATGATATTTGTGAGACTATTCTCTTTTCTCTTTCTTAATTTTCTGCCTTTTATTTTATTTTTATGTCTCATAATGCCTAAATCCATGATTTTTGTGATCTCTTTGACTATGCACTAGTAGATTTAATTTTCTAGGATTATGAGAGCCCGGTAAATGAATATATGAGTTAAAGATTCGAGCTTGCCTATTATTATGAATCGATATGCTTTTGTATTGATTTTAGTGCACTATTTCGTATAAATTTATGGATTGATGGATCGAAAGATGAATTTCCATAGGTTTATATGAAGAATTTATTATCAATTAGATGATGGACTGAAAGGTGAAGTTTAATTGATAAGTTAGAACCCTAATTTCAATCAAGAAAATTCATGAGAGCGAAAGTTAATTGAAATTTCTTGTGGCAATATGAATAATGATGGTTAATGGGTCTAGATTAAGTTAATGAGCGAGAAATCAGATTTAATATTAATTTAGTCACGATTAATAGTAGTTCGAAAGAATATTGATAGTCACTTTTGATTATTCGTCAACATAAGTAAAAATTCATAATAAATGGAAATGTCGTTGTAAAAATCATATATTCGTTACCATGGTAATCCGACGTCCTAGAAGTTCTTCCAACTTGATCTCTAGTAATTTCTTGGACTTTTTTTGAGTTTAAATAGCACCTTAGTTTTTAGTTATTTTATAATTCAAAACACCAAAATTTGATTAGTTTAGCTAATAAAAGTTAATAACTATTCGGTGATTGTCCTAAGTCCCTGTGGGATCGACATCCTAAGTACTACTCGATAAGCCGTGCGTTTGCGGTAGCATTTAGTGTTTAAAGTGAAAATCACACGACAAGTTTTCTGGCGCCGTTGCCGGGGACTTGAGTGTCAACATCGAGCCGGTTGTTAATTTTGTTAGACTAGACTTTCTCACCATAGCAAGCTGCACCTTGCTATAGTGAGACCTTTTTGCTTTTGATTTTCCTTTTTTTTTCTTGTGCAGAAAGTAGAAGTGCTGCGCTTGATGGATTCATTATTATCTGGGTTCGATGCTTATGAGCAATCGACTAATGCGAGGATGTATGGATATGGGTTTAATCAGCTTCATGTGAGATGTTCATATTGTGGTGGAAACCATTGTGAAGCCCAGTGCAATGAAGGTTATTCATCCCACCAATGGAATACTTATGACAATTTTGGTGCGAGTTATGAGAATCAATTTCAATATAGCCACAACTATGCACCAACATACAATGGTGGGAGGAGTAACTATCCTTATTCTCCGTGGGGTCAAGTTCAAAGAAATTGGCAACAACAAGCGTTCCCTCACTCAGAGCCCAAGTCTAACATTGAAATTTTGTTAGAGAAATCTATAGAGAGCAGAGAGAAATTTTCTAGAAAAATGGCACACCTATTGTGTCCTGCTCCAGAAAAAAGGGAACTGACTTTGGGAGAATTTGTTGCACATAATCACCATGTTCTTGAAGATGAAAGGGAAACGGAGATGCTGGCGATTCAAGAGCAGGAGGCCAACCTTGAAAGTCGTGGGGATGAAAACTGTGATCCTTATGAGATCCCACATTGTCATGATCTAAATGTTTTCGGTGATGATTTCTCGAAGACCGCTGAGTGTTTAGGCCTCCCAATTAACAAGAGTGAAGCCACATGGAAATTCGAACCATCTTCAGAAGATAATGGTGCAATAATTCCAGATTCAACATTGATGAGCCATGAAGGGGATGAAAAGGGAAGTAACAATATTGTTCTTGATTCTAATTTATTTGATAATGTTAGTTATCCGTCCTTGAATAGTGATGTTGAATTTATAAATGTTGAGCATATCGAGTATATAGATGTTGCACCTCTAATAGTCTATAATCCTCTTAGATTTGTCATGAGCATTGATAAAAGGATTAATAAATTGTTAGGAGGCACTTCTTTCTTTAGAGCGAAATTGATTAATCACTTTTTAAGAAGACATGATTATAGGCTCCCAATGCTATATCTGAAAATACTTGTTAATATCTTTGATATGTGGAGAAAGATGTAGAGGGATGCCCTTGTTTGGTTTAGTCCTCCTTGAGAATGATGTTTAGAGATAGTCCAACTGGAGACTATAAATTCAAAATGTGTTTTTTTTCTTTCTTTTTTCTTGTTTAATGAATAAATAAAAGAAGACAATTGTCTTCTCGGTCCTTTGGTCTTGGTTTGTTTTGTTTTGGTTTGGTTTGGTTGCGTCCGTGTCCGTTTTGCTGAGAGAAAGATGTGCACGAGTGGTATTTGAAGGCCATTGCATGTGGAGAAAACGAGCTTTGGAAAGTGGAGATCACACCTATGACGTGGTTAAGGACAATGAGTGTGGCAAAAAAAAAAGTCGAAAAAACAGCCGTTGTCACACCCATGGTGTGATGTAGACTGTTTTTCAAAAAAATAAAAAAATAAAAAAATAAAAAAATCCAGCATATGCCCTAAAGCCACCATTGAAAGAACCACCACTCAACTCCGGTAACTCTC
Organism: Gentiana macrophylla; assembly: GCA_026214975.1. NCBI lineage: Eukaryota > Viridiplantae > Streptophyta > Magnoliopsida > Gentianales > Gentianaceae > Gentiana > Gentiana macrophylla. The sequence continues at coordinate 110,283,359 of CM047806.1, forward strand.
AATTCTCCACTCTCCACCACCATAGGGCTAAAAGAAAATCCTTCAAGACTACGATGTTCAGAGCCCATCCATTGCATCTTGTGAGTTTTCTTTTTACCCTCCCATGTTTTAATTTAATTACATTGGGGACAATGCAACCTTTAAGTAGGGGGTGACATTTGTGCAAGTCTTTCTCTTATGCAGTTTAGAGTCTTAGTCATTGTCAGTCGAGTCAATTGTGTCGTTTTGTCTTGATGGTTTTGATGATCACACATAGCTACTTTAGATGAGATTTACAATGCATGAAAATTGATATAGTTTGTTCTGACAAGAGAAATGCATAAGATGGAGTGAAAAAATCCTTTTTAGACTATCATGTATAAAAGTGCCATTATTTTCTTTAGGAAACAATAGAGTCTGATTGAATAGACAAATAACCCGGTGAGATATTGTTCCGGCCATATGACCGACCACTTCGGTCTCACCCTAAATTTGTGCTTTTTTTTTTCTCTTCCTTGGACTTGTTCCTTTAGAACTTGTGTTGAGTGTTGTTGATGTTGCCTTGGTATGTGCAAACATGTAGAAATGATTGAGGCATTCGTTTCTACCTTCCACCACATTATATACCTTTCGAACCTTGATCTTTATTACACCTTTTTCCCACTTTACCTTACTTCACTACACCATACATTGAACAACCCGAAAAGAGGTAGCCCAATTCCTTTCACCCAACCTTAGGACTAATTGGGGCATGTGGCTATCAAATTTCTTGTACTTAGTATGTAATGATCAAGCTTGAGGGAAATCCATATTGTTACCATTTGTCTGTTTCTTAGTTTGAAATAAAAAATGACAAAAAAGAAAAGAAAAGAAAAATATATGAAAAAAAAAGAAAAAAATCAATAAAGGAGGCAATCAAAAAAAATAAAAAAAAAACCTCCTAAATATTATTTGATCTATTTGTTAGTAATAAAGAGGGAGTTGTATCATCATCCTCCCAAAAGTAGAGAAATTATCCTTTGTATTTTCTTTTGTTTGGAAATAAAGTGTTAGACCCCTTGCACTTGTGTGATGTTGAAGTTTAATAGTTATGTGTTCTTCTAGTTCTAATGGTTTTTGCCATCTCTTATACCTTTTCCTACACCTATCACCATTTTTTTCCTACTTGGGCTATTCTCACTTACCATCATTTTTCCCAAAGACCTTATGATTTATGTGTTGCACTATGCCCTGGTGATTGATATGAGACGATATACAAGCTTATAGTAGGGCATTTTCAATGGAATGAGCTTGAGAGTTTAGTCACCTCACAAACATTGAGCGTTGAGGGATATATCCCGTGAGGATCTATTTGCTTGGTCTATGTTGCTTCCCATTGATAATTTTTGTTCACTTTTGCTCCTGATATGATAAAAAGGATTAGTTAGTCTATATCTTGTGTTTTGAATGCCAGGATGAACTTCATTGATGCTCGTGTGTTGTGCATCTTCATCTATTCCTATGTCATGTGTGATCTTCTTAGTCCGTCTCGTCTTGAGTCTTTCTGTTTGCTTGGGGACAAGCAAAGTCTTAAGCTTGGGGGAGTGATAAGTTCCTAAAAAGTCGAATAATTCTAGATGTTTTGGACTCAGTTTGGTGTCGTGTGTTGCAATTTTGCGATGTTTTTATCCTTTTTGGGCTATATTACTATGGATGATTGAATTATTGCAGGATGATTCGAGATTAGAAGAAAAAGGCCCAAAAATAGAGCTAAAATGGAAGAACTCAAAAACCAGCCTCTGTCACACCCAGGGTGTGACAGTTTCCAGAAATCTGATCCTGGGCAACGGAATGTTCTGATTGGTGGAAGCTTTTCCAACGTGATTTCTAGTATATTGGCGTGATTCTTAATGCAAAAGAGGAGCCCACACACTAGAAGAGTCCAAGATTGATAGACAATTGATTTTAGAGATTTTCTTGATTAAATTAATTATGGAAACTTATTTCTATGACGTAATTATCCTATTTTTAATCCCCTAAGGCTGGAAAAAATCAGGGATACACGCCATATTGAGATTTTCTAGGCGTGAATTGCAATTCCCATTCCATCTACTATTTTTTCTCTCAACTTTCAAGAACAAGATTTTTGCTTAGGGCTCAAGAACGAAGAACGATCGTGAATTTCTTGGTTTTATGATATTTGTGAGACTATTCTCTTTTCTCTTTCTTAATTTTTTGCATTTTATTTTATTTTATGTCTCATAATGCCTAAATCCATGATTTTTGTGATCTCTTTGATTATGCACGAGTAGATTTAATTTTTAGGATTAGGAGAGCCCGGTAAATGAATATATGAGTTAAAGATTCGATCTTGCCTATTATTATGAATCGATATGCTTTTGTATTGATTTTAGTGCACTATTTCGTATAAATTTATGGATTGATGGATCGAAAGATGAATTTCCATAGGTTTATATGAAGAATTTATTATCAATTAGATGATGGACTGAAAGGTGAAGTTTAATTGATAAGTTAGAACCCTAATTTCAATCAAGAAAATTCATGAGAGCGAAGGTTAATTGAAATTTCTTGTGGCAATATGAATAATGATGGTTAATGGGTCTAGATTAAGTTAAGGAGCGAGAAATCAGATTTAATATTAATTTAGGCACGATTAATAGTAGTTCGAAAGAATATTGTTAGTCACTTTTGATTATTCGCCAACATAAGTAAAAATTCATAATAAATGGAAATGTCGTTGTAAAAATCATATATTCGTTACCGTGGTAATCCGACGTCCTAGAAGTTCTTCCAACTTGATCTCTAGTAATTTCTTGGACTTTTGTTGAGTTTAAATAGGACCTTAGTTTTTAGTTATTTTATAATTCAAAACACCAAAATTTGATTAGTTTAGCAAATAAAAGTTAATAACTATTCGGTGATTGTCCTAAGTCCCTGTGGGATCGACATCCTAAGTACTACTCGATAAGTCGTGCGCTTGCGGTAGCATGTAGTGTTTAAAGTGAAAATCACACGACACTCTTAATGACGAGGAAGGGGGTATATGTAGGAACCTCTTTTCTTTTTCCTTTAATGTTTTTAGATCATATTCGCGTTTGCATTTTGGCTAACCATGCCCTTGTTTGTTTTCAGTGGCTGATTTTGCAACTTTGTTTGCTGGTGCGGGTGACAAAGAGGCTGACCCTCAACCCGAGCAAAGCCAGGAGACAGAGAGGACCATAAGTGTGAATCCAACTATGGATCCGACTCTTCATACTTCCAGAGTCCAATCTTCGGCCGGTATTGCCGAAAACACAGCCGTTCCGCCCACCTCTCATGTTCAGAGGATGTTGATATGACCGGCTTGGGTGACCTTGACCCAGAAGGATTAGAAGAAGGCCTTCAACTTTAAAGTAGAGGCCGATTTGGGCAAGCCTCAGAGTCTAGTCTAATGCCACTATCTAGCAGACAGCGAAAAGAACTTTCTTTCGGATGATATACATAGAATTTAATTCATGAGCGAGTTTAGTAATCAGGTATAGATGCTGGCCATTCCATAGCCGAGACCCACTCCTATTTTGATGCTTAAATAAAAGGAGAGAAGATTTCATCCACCAAGCAGGACAGAGTGCGACCACTAAGAAATTGGGGGTCCATATCATCTGAAAACATTTCATGTTCCATTAGCATAGCTAAATTTGAAGGTCACTCGGCTTGTAGTCTTCGCATGTAATTCACTCCGCCGGTCAGGCCTAATATAGCATGTCGCTGTCGAGTTGCTCTGTGCTTGCTCATTCTAGCTAGTCGTGACGACGTCTCATTATTCTATTTTCCAGTCGATCATGAAAGCAATAAAAAGTGGGAATGCTGTCACTAGAACGGACCACACAAAGATGGGTGATCTATGCATAGTCATTCCAAGTCCACGCATGTTGGAGATGGTATAAAATTGATAAAACCTAAAATGGATTACGCTTACTAAGAGAATTACTTTCATTCATTATCATTAGTCCACTGATGACGGTCAAATTATACCCGTAAAAGTCATCAACGTTGACCTTAAATCGAGATTAATAATATATATTTCATATTAAATCACATGTTTATATTTATTATTTAATGTTAAGTGATTATTAATATGATATTTGGTATTTAGCCGTTTTCATTATTAAAAGCCGATTTATTGTGCGATAAATGCTGATTTTGTAGATCACGACAAATCGAGAGGATTAATGTAATTCAATCAATGGTCTCAAGATAATAGAGGAAGAAAATCGGAGCATTAAATGAAAGATTAATCAGATCAACACGCAAGCGTGCAGTAGGGAACAAGTCAGACAAAGAGACGCGTTTAACACGTGTAAAAAGGGCTCGGTCGACCGAGCCTATCCATTCAGTCGACCGAGTTTGTCGGCTCGGTCACTTTTCGGATTTTTTCGTATTTACCATCTAGATCCTCCCTAGGTCGGTTACAACCTCTATATAAGCAGCAGCTACGAGAAATTGTAAAACACACCAACATATCCCATCATCCCTTCATTCTTTCTTCAATCTTACAATTCATAATATCACTTTGATACAATGTAGAATAATTTGAGGGTTTCCAGCAATTTAAGGGCTGCAAATATGTAAGCTCTTATTTTCTGTTTCTTTTATTTGAAGTAATTAATTCCCGAATTATGCTTTATCATTTGAGTTAATTAATCATGGCTAGATGATGTAGATCTAGGCTATGACGTTAGGGATGTGGCGACTCCTTGTCTATGGGGATCCCATAACCTACGTCGTACACTTAGTATTTATTCATGAATCTGCATTGTTTAATTAATGTGTATCTAAGTTAGTTTATATGAATGCTTTACAATTCTTGTTTAATAACTGCTCGTATGATGAAACGCTGAGAGATATGTTCAGGGATGTAATCTGGGGACGAAATTGATTCGGGTGACCGAATGAGTTCACTCGGTCGACTGAGCCCACCTATTCGGTCGACCGAGCCCCATGTTCATCTGTTAGATAGCCATGTCTTTATGGTTAGGTTAACTTAATAGAATTTATTATCTTAGTAGGTATGGCTATGGCTACGTCACTCGCTTAATTTAATTAAAACGTGTAAGAAGGAAATACCGATATAAAACTCTTAGGTAGGCTCATGAATTGATCTTCGGACGTTCAGCGTTATCTAGGTAGGTCTATATTAGGGAATTGCGCGCACCTTGTTATACGTAGATCGTAAACTAGCATGAGACTATAACTTGGTAATTGTTAGTTGGACGAGAGTTTGAGTGATCGTTTAGGAAGTACGCCTAACCATAGGAATGTTGCCTGGACGAGGTGTACGGTTAATATCGGCATCCTTAGAGTCGTAAGCGTGTGAGTTATATGAGATGGAGGCACTAAAAGGCGAAGTCACGTAACAATATCACAGTGATCTAGTGACCTACCGGTACTAAGTCAAGTTAAAGAGGATGACTCCCGTAGCCAATCTAAGATAGATACAAACGGATTGTGATTAATAAGTTCGATTTATTATATAAATTATCTAGGTCCAAATGATAAAGACTATAATTGGGGAGGTTAATTACATTGTGTCGAGTCGTGTCTTTACCTTTCTTGTTTTATGTTGGTCGTAGACCGCCTCTATGTCCTTGACATGTTTAATTGATTGTTTGTATATAAGATGATCCACAATTGGTTCCCTGTGGGATCGACCTTGATTCACTATAGCTATACTACGATGGGCCTAGTCCTCTTGCTAGTATTGGTTTATGGTGGTCAAGTATATTATAACCTGATTGACCCCGATCAAGTTTTTTTGGCGCCGTTGCGGGAGCCAACGGTCAATTTTATATAAATAATTTTTTTATTCATGTCGAGTTTTTCGTTTTAGAGTCGTTTTACGTTTTGAGTCCCTCGGTTGTGCGCTCTGTCACGAAAATTCCAGATTCTAAAAAAAAATAAATAAAATTTATTCGGTCGACCGAGAGAGCTCATTCGGTCGACCGAGAATTTATAATTTTTTTTTGTTTTGTTCTTGTTCTGTTCTGTTTACACGGTTTCGATTTGTGTTTTTCAAGTCGGAATTTTAGCGTGTCTGTTTATCCTCCGTATGTTTAATCCGTGAAGGTCCGATAGCGACATGGGAGACCATGTTAAAATCGATCCACGGTCCTGCTTTGTTTTTCTTCCGTTTGTAGAAACTAGGAAGCAATAATGAGTCGAGCAATTTTCAAGGGTGAGAAAATAACCCAAACAAACTTGTGGAGCTACGAATCTAAGATGGGAAAAGCGATGGAAGCAATACCTTTAAAGCACAAAGATGGCTCCGAAATTTATTTTAAGGCTTAAATTCTTCATGGTACAATGTTGAAGGCAAGGTACCACCTTTTTTTTTTGCTTATGTTTTACTACCTTTTGGTTTTTTGCGCATAAGTTAGCCTATACATGAACCTTAGTATGAATCTTAGCCCGGAGTTGGTTTCTAAGATTAATTTTATTAGTGTCGAAGGTTTTGCCCCATATCTGTCTCATCTAGAGGGTGTAAGGAAACATGTAGTCGTTGAAAGGAAGCAGTGAATAAAGAGTTCCTCGTAGTTCTGTTAAAATCTCATTGTCCTATGCATGAGATTGCTTCTATCGCCAGGGAGCAACAAATTGTGTAGTTTAAGCATTCAAATCTAAAGAAGACGTTGAGTTTTAAGAGAACACCATCTTCTACTTTCGTTGAGTTTTATGGTGATGGCTTCTCGGTGAACCCACCTTAAGCGTAAAACGAGATTACGCTTTGGGTGACAATTTAGGAATCGGAGACTCTTAGTACATGGGTTCGAAATGGTCTAACCATGGTCAAGGCGAGTTCAACCGAGCTTGGCTCAATCGACTCCCTCCACGTGTGATGTACGCATATGTTAGATTCGACAAGACTTAGCATAGCCGATAAGCCTTCCAGGCTAAACGGGGCTTATCTTGACGGATTGGCCTCGAATCGTCACATATGTTCCAACGAATAAGGACGGCGTGAGGCTTGCCTACATAACCGACCTTATTCGAGTACTTTGATTCATTGTTTCTTATTGTCAAGGCCAAAACCGTAATTAGTAACCGTAATTTTAACCGAATTCACTAATTCCTAAAACGAGAGCCGAGGTAAGAGCTTTGGATAAATGGTAGGGATAAATGTCGCTTTCTAGGTCTCACAACCAAGGGAAGGGTATTAATCCATAAAAGCAACAAGCCCACCTCTTATAAGTGTGAAGGGTCAAAGTCTGGCGATCCAAGAATAATGACTGACAAGGATAATTGTTGGAAATTCGAGCTGAGGACTTTAAACTCAGAACTACTTCTTTAAAATCCTTAGGATTTCTTTTTAGGATTTTAGGTTTTGTTTTCTTTGAGTCCAATAAGAGTAACGTGACATATGTTGAGGTTTTTTATTTTGCCGTGTTCTGATGGCCATTGGGCTAAGGATGTGCAAAACTTTTTTACTCAATATAGGCCATGTGAAATAGAGTTCCCTAGGAGAGTCAGATAATTGCTAAAGAAAAGGAAATTTAGCAATCAATCTTAAGATGGAAGCATTAAGAGAGCTTGAGAATTATTCAAAATGTAACAGAGAATGATTGGTGCGAACAAGAACAATTTTGGTCAACTTCCAAAATCTTTTAGAATGGTGATCCAAGTGAAAATCCAAAGTAGTGTGTAATTCATTCTGCAATTATCCTTATCTTTCCCTTTACACTTTTTCACCTTCAAACTTTTCGATCCTCTCACCAATCTGCCCCGACAGTTCACATTTCTAACCATTCTTTCATCGCCTCTCTTTCTTTCCATCCGTTTCACTCTCCCACCCAATCTCAATGCCTTAAACAATACCCACCCATAAACACAATTTCTTACCCACCCTTTATCTTTTCTTCCCAACCTTATGTGTATCTTTTTCTAAACCCAACACACTCTAAACCTCCATTTTGTTTACAAAATACCTTTGTGTTGCAGAATTTGAAATATTGCAAAGCTTTAATGATTATCTTTTATCATTTTGATTTTCATGATCCTAGTTGGGGGAAGTGTAGCTCTGACCCTAGCTAGATTTTAAAGGTTTTTGGTTCGATCAATGTACAACTTATCTTCCTACCGGAAGTTTTAAATTTCACACTTTTCCCGTCTATTCCGGCATTTCTAGATGATAAGTTATATTCTGCACTATCACACCAATCCGACCTTGTTGATGACGGTTATGACTTTTACGTGATACATTGGGTTATTAGTCATTTCGAGGAGTAGCTACATCTCCCTAAGTTGTTGATATCCAATGCATGCGAGAAGTTTCGGCGTTAAGTATTTGATTTTATCTTTATCCAATAGGTCGCATTCAATCTGTTATACCTTACCAAGTTTCTCTTTTCCTGGATTGAATACCTTTTCGATCGAGTCACCATCGTGTTTTCCCACGTCGGGTAATGCTTTTTGATCTTTGTCTTCTCCACCCGGTTTTACGAATATTTAGGCGGTGGAGGTTGTAGATGAAGACCACCATCTTTAGTTGCTTGTTTATTTTTCTTTCTATTTAGTATATTTCTTTTTGGTTTCCCTTGTCATTGGTTGTATAAAATAAAGTGGCTTAAAATGTTTTTCGGTATTCATACCTAATTACTGCCACATTATTCTATAACTTCCATAGACATGGTGTTATTAACGGTTTTCGTAGTTTTTGTGCGCTTATACTGAGTTTTCACTTGCTTCTCCACAACGTTTGAACTTTACTCCGATCTTTTCCTTCACTTGAGAGCCATTTCAGAGCTAAGTCTTTTTCTTAACTTCATTTATTTTTGTCATTGAGGACAATGCCATGTTTAAGTGGGGGGTAGGAGACTTAGCTATGTTATGTTATGATTGAAATTTGAATGAAACGGTAGAAAAATTGAAAAATTGAATAAATACCATATTATGTATCTTGTACCCTTAGAATTGTGAGTTCCTAGCTAAGAATTGATAGGAAAGGAACCAAGTTTCATGAGTACGTGATCATTTTATACTTATGTTAAGTAAATTTAAGGATATTCATGCCCGTTTTTGCAAGTAGTTATTTATTATTCAATTACTCAATCAGTGAATCGAGCATACCGCACAAATCATAATAACTGAAGAAATTATGTGTACATTGCATAGATGATTGGTTATGTAAACTTAGTATCAATATCTATCTGTTGATGTATTCTTATCTTCTTGCCAACAAAAGCGGAGTAATAAGCTTGAGACGTACCTATGTTTTAGCAAAATGTTAAACACTGGGCTTGTAGTAACATTACCAAAGTAGCCCCGCGCTTGTGGTAATATTCGATGTTATGCATGATCTAAGATAGGGGGATACTCTAAAAATTTTTCTTCCTTGAGATTAATAGTATTTGAAAAATATGAAGATATGAAAAGAATATTCAACTCTTTAAGAGGCTTTGAGTAGTACTCGGTCTCCAAGTCCAAAATCCCTATAGATACGCTCTTGCTTATTGCTCTAGTGCTCTAACCATTGCGAGGCATAAGAAGTATGAATGCTGAGGTTGGTAGGTTGAGATTGCGAAGTTAGCATAAACTCTGATCTTGCCACGAATATATAAAACTAAATGCACATGCACACATCACTTCGATTCATAGTCAGTAGTGAATAATTGATATCTTATGAGCATGACTAGTATGAGTTGACTTGAGTTTCTTGTGTAAGTATGATTTGACCATAGAAAATGTTGTCTTGGGGAATGACTTATTGATGCTTTGTTCGGGACGATCAAAGTCTAAGTGGGGGGTAGTTGATGACGGTCAAATTATACCCGTAAAAGTCATCAACGTTGACATTAAATCGAGATTAATAATATATATTTCATATTAAATCACATGTTTATATTTATTATTTAATGTTAAGTGATTATTAATATGATATTTGGTATTTAGCCGTTTTCATTATTAAAAGCCGATTTATTGTGCGATAAATGCTGATTTTGTAGATCACGACAAATCGAGAGGATTAATGTCATTCAATCAATGGTCTCAAGATAATAGAGGAAGAAAATCGGAGCATTAAATGAAAGATTAATCAGATCAACACGCAAGCGTGCAGTGGGGAACAAGTCAGACAAAGAGACGCGTTTAACACGTGTAAAAAGGGCTCGGTCGACCGAGCCTATCCATTCGGTCGACCGAGTTTGTCGGCTCGGTCACTTTTCGGATTTTTTCGTATTTACCTTCTAGATCCTCCCTAGGTCGGTTACAGCCTCTATATAAGCAGCAGCTACGAGAAATTGTAAAACACACCAACATATCCCATCATCCCTTCATTCTTTCTTCAATCTTACAATTCATAATATCACTTTGATACAATGTAGAATAATTTGAGGGTTTCCAGCAATTTAAGGGCTGCAAATATGTAAGCTCTTATTTTCTGTTTCTTTTATTTGAAGTAATTAATTCCCGAATTATGCTTTATCGTTTGAGTTAATTAATCATGGCTAGATGATGTAGATCTAGGCTAGGACGTTAGGGATGTGGCGACTCCTTGTCTATGGGGATCCCATAACCTACGTCGTACACTTAGTATTTATTCATGAATCTACATTGTTTAATTAATGTGTATCTAAGTTAGTTTATATGAATGCTTTACTTAATTCATCGTTTAATCTGCATTCGTATGATGAAACGCTGAGAGATATGTTCAGGGATGTAATCTGGGGACGAAATTGATTCGGGTGACCGAATGAGTTCACTCGGTCGACCGAGCCCACCTATTTGGTCGACCGAGTCCCATGTTCATCTATTAGATAGCCATGTCTTTATGGTTAGGTTAACTTAATAGAATTTATTATCTCAAGAGGTATGGCTATGGCTACGTCACTCGCTTAATTTAATTAAAACGTAAGAAGGAAATACCGATATAAAACTCTTAGGTAGGCTCATGAATTGATCTTCGGACGTTCAGCGTTATCTAGGTAGGTCTATATTAGGGAATTGCGCGCACCTTGTTATACGTAGATCGTAAACTAGCATGAGACTATAACTTGGTAATTGTTAGTTGGACGAGAGTTTGAGTGATCGTTTAGGAAGTACGCCTAACCATAGGAATGTTGCTTGGACGAGGTGTACGGTTAATATCGGCATCCTTAGAGTCGTAAGCGTGTGAGTTATATGAGATGGAGGCACTAAAAGGCGAAGTCACGTAACAATATCACAGTGATCTAGTGACCTACCGGTGCTAAGTCAAGTTAAAGAGGATGACTCCCGTAGCCAATCTAAGATAGATACAAACGGATTGACAGTTAATAAGTTCAGTTTATTATATAAATTATCTAGGTCCAAATGATAAAGACTATAATTGGGGAGGTTAATTACATTGTGTCGAGTCGAGTCTTTACCTTTCATGTTTTATGTTGGTCGTAGACCGCCTCTATGTCCTTGACATGTTTAACTGATTGTTTGTATATAAGATGATCCATAATTGGTTCCCTGTGGGATCGACCTTGATTCACTATAGCTATACTACGATGGGCCTAGTCCTCTTGCTAGTATTGGTTTATGGTGGTCAAGTATATTATAACCTGATTGACCACGTCATCATCCACTAAGAAAGAGAGATGTGCCAGTTAGATGATAAGAATTCCCCAGGGTCTGCCAGCGGTATTTGATTGAAATAGTGTGGCACTGCTATGAATGACTTTCTGATACCAGCAACCATACCATACTATAATGCCGGGCACAGACATGCTATGGAAGAATGCCCGCAGCCGTTGTTGTCAACGCATAGAGTGCTCGTAGTGCCGTCGTCAGCCACATGGTGAGAAGCACTGACATAGTGTTTGAGTAGGACTGCGGAGAGGACACTCAGGACCAAAGAGTACTCTTCCTTCTGCCATACACCTCTTATGTAAGCGGAATTAGCGGTTCTTGTAGCCCTTCTTGAGGGGAGATCAAACAAAAGGGGTAGGTCGGTTGCCCTTCCTAATGAGACTCAAGACCCGTCTAAAAAAAGAGAAGATGTTGGAACTCAACAGCAGCGCATCATTGAGATGACTCATGGCGAGCTGGCCGCTGCTGGCTTTGGCGCCAGGAATATGTAAGTTGGTGTCCTCTTTTTTAGTTTTGCACGTTCATTTGCGAACATTTATATTTTGACTGTTTTGTCTTAATGTACAGGGAACCTGGGTTGGCCAGGAAGCTTTCCAAAGACTGGCTAACTATGCCATCAAGACGGGAAGCTTAGAGAAGAAGATTTCTGATCTGCATACAGATCGGGAGAGGCTTAAGGGCTTCATTGAGTCTAAGGAGAAGGAGAACGCTGCTCTCATGGGGCAACTTCAAGCTCAGGAGTTTGACCTGAAAGAGAGGGCAGACAAGAATCCTACCCGTCTTCAAGTTGCCAAGGACAAGCATGCATAGGAGAGGACCGAGCTGGAGCAGGACGTGAACAAGCTCCGAGCTGAGAAGAACGATCTGGAAGCTGCTATTCCCGATCATATTTCTAAGGCAATCCAGGAATACAAGGCCTCACCTTAGTTTTCTCAGGCCTTCACATTGCTGCTTACCTCGGTGGTCAATCATGGCTACTCTTTGAGGGTTGACGAGGCCAAGAGTCAGTTCCCTGACCTGGTCATAAATAGTCTGGCCAGCCATGCCTTTTACAAGCCCGGAATGGGTGCGGTGTATGACAGCCGTGTTAAGGACTTCAAGGCAGGAGTGGACATTGTCTCCAAGCATGGTCATTCTTCAGCTCCTCGCCAAGCACCTACTAGGCCTTATACTTCGGCTGTTCCTACTTCTTCTGAGCAACAAAATCCAGCTCCCGATTCTTGAATCAAGTAGCTTTTGTTTGTTTCTTCTTTGGTTTTGAAATTATCTTCAAATTGTAACTTGCACAACTATATATATGCAAAGCTTCCTTTTATCTTGTCTTAATTTTACTCGAGTATTTACTTAGAGTACTTAGTGAAATGGTGGGGTATCCTGCCCCCCAGCATGCTATGCATAACTTTTAATTTTTGGATGGCATGCTTATGTGTATTGTTTTTTGAGTTTGTTTTACTCAGCTCAGTTCGACGCACCCTAGGTGCTGAGTCCGACCTGCGTACCTTGGCGAGTCTTCCTTGAAGACGTGAATGTTGCTGAGTTCTCCCGGTGAAGTCATTTAGTCTATCCTACAGAATTAATAAATTTAGGCTGAATCCGACACGCGGAGCTCGGTTATCTGTCTTGTAGACTTGGAAAATTTAGACCGAGTCCATCCCGTGGGGCTCAGTCTGCAGAGCTCAGTTAGTCTATCCTATAGACTAAGAGAATTTAGGCTGAGTCCGTCCTGTAGAGCTCAGTTAGTCTGTCCTGCAGACTTGGAGAATTTAGGCTAAGTCCATCCTACGGAGCTCAGTTAGTCTGTCTTGCAGACTAAGCGAATTTAGGCTGAGTCCGTCCTGCAGAGCTCAGTTAGTCTGTTCTATAGACTTGGAAAGTTTGTCCCTTTCAAACATGCTAGCTCTGACCTGCAGAGCCCAGGGTTGAGTCCGACCTGCGGAGCTCAACACTTAAATGTGCTGCTAAGTTCGTCCTGCAAATCTCAGGTGTCTGTCCTGCAGACTTGATCATTTTAGACCGAGTCCAACCTGCGGAGAACACCTTGTCTGTCCTGCAGACTTGATTATTTTAGACTGAGTCCAACCTGCGGAGATCAGCTTGTCTGTCCTACAGACTTGAATATTTTAGACCAAGTCTGACCTGCGGAGCTCAGCAAGCGATTGCTGAGTTCGTCCTGTGAAACTCAACTTGTATGTCCTGTAGACTAAAATATTTCATCTTTTGTAGACTTTTGTGCATACACGTTTGTCCTGCAAACTTAATTAGACCCTGCAGCAATACTATGATTGAATCTTGCCACAAGACTTTCATAGGCAAGAATTTGGACCTTAACTTCTTGCCAACTCATACAACCAACCCTACTAGTGAGATTCATAATGACAGACTCATAATCTCTATCTAGGCCTCCAAGAACAACCAATATAAGCTTAGATTTTGAAATGGGACACCCATTTACAATAATTTTATCTGAATAAGACTTTATAAGAGCAAGATAATCAGCCATTGACCTATTTACTTTCTCAGTTCTAGTAAGAGCAGTTTTATACTCTAACATTCTAGCCTCTGACTAAGTATTAAACATACTTTCTAAAGTACTCCAGACCTCATAAGATGTGTTGCAGCCAATTACCTGTGTTAATGCATGTTCAGTCATTGAACTAAGGAGCCATCCCATTTAAAGCCGACCAGTCTGCTCTATGAGCTATTTATACTAAGAAGATAAACTAGCAGTCAAATCTATCTACTAGATTTGCTGAGATCTACTAACAGAATATTGATGACTCATCCCTAGTAATATAGCATTGTATTGTGAGAATGACTTGCACTTTGGAACGGAATAAAAAAGATTGAAAACATTATATTACAGGACGGATAAAATATACCAATTTAATTATTGAAAAATACGACGCAATAGTCTGCAATGAGCAGACCGTTGATGATAATGACACTCACAGTTGCTACAATCCATGGACATATACCCATATCCCCCCTTTCACTCATGTGCCACAACACTAGAGAATCGTTGGTATATGATTGAACATATAATATGAAGAAAAAAAGACCCTCAAACCACTGCATGTCATTTTTCATCTCTTTTGTTTGGGAATGAGTACTAATGGTTGTTCTTTGTGTAATGAAATGCCAAACTTTTCCGTCATATCTATTTCTTGAGAATCCTTTTCTTTTGAAAGAGACCAATCAAATAAGTGGAGTAACGCCGCAAGAATCAAATGAACATGTCGTCCGGCCATTTATAATCCTGGTTAAATTCTTCGTCCACCTCCAAATGGTAGAAATTCAAAATCATTACCTTTGAAATCCAATGTAGAATTCATGAATCTTTCTGGTTTGAACGTCAATGGCTCATCCCAAATTGTGGGGTTGCGTCCCATTGCCCAAATATTGATGTAAATTTGAGCATTTTCGGGTATAATGTAATTCATCACATGGCATGTTTTGAGTGCCTGATGAGGTAGCGGATGTAGACGAAGTGTTTCTTTGATAATTTAGTTGTGTTAAACGGGACTCCCTTACTAGGTGGCATGTACCCACTTCTTTGTCAAGTTCTTCGATTACTTTCGCCATAGATTCTGGGTTCATTAATAGTTCAGCCATTACCCACTCCACGATTGAAGTAGAAGTGTCTGTGCCAGCTGCAAACAATTCCTACAGATTGAAATTAACAACACGTTTCTTCAACAACAAAAAAAGAAAAAAAAAATGGCCAATAATGTAAATAAAATATTACTAAATTACTTCACCATACTATTGATGTGGATGTTTATGTGCTTCTTCCATTGGATTCCATGTGTACATCACTATGGCTAGGATCGTCACAATGTGTAAATGGTGGGATATCTTTTGATTTAGCAAAAGTTTTGAATTGCTTGATGATGAAATACAGCAATGGCAGAAAAAAGATTAAACCAGGAAATAATCTTTTACAAGAGAAGAGAATTGAGCCATTGACTTGCAAAGAGAGAGATTGGAAAACACTCACATGGCTTGATGTGTTCTTTGATTTCTATTATAAAGTCATTAATGTTGATGGCGTTGACAAGTTGAGAGTATTATTGTTTACCTTCCTCTGATATTGGAAATTGATTATTAGAATAAATTAGGGAAATGAATTAGGATATGCATTTTTATTTCCTCTTGAACAACAACATTTTTATTACCAAAGAGCTAAGGCTAGCAGGATGCTAAAATCAATCATTACAAGACCAACTAATTAAGTGAACCTAAAATCTTGAAAATCAAGCACTAAAATACACTAAATGAGAACGAAATGGAGAAAAAAAAAAACATAGATTACTCCAAGTATTAATGCAACACCAACTATAATGGTTTAAATATATGAGAATACCTCCTACGTCGTTGTCATTTTGGAGTTAAAATTTACGTTGTTTCTCTTGAGCCAAAGTACCCACAAAACCACTTTCCTAATAGCATACCAAATCTTCTTCGGAACATTACCGGACAATCAAGATGGATGAAACGAACAAAAATTTCCCAATGCCATAGAAGGAGAGAAAGGAGCCGAGCACCATCCGAAAACTTTCCTCCAAATATGAAGTGCGAAAGAGCAATGAAGAAAGAGGTGCAGAGAGTCCTCATCAACCGTCCTGCAAAAAGGACCGCATAGGAATCCTGTCAAGGTTTTCTCTCCAATGAATGTTAACTTTAGACGGAACCCATCTATTCCTCATAGTTGGTAAAGCATCACTCGTCGTGGGAGAGTTGTCCATTGCGATTATTAGCATCTCTTTGAGAGCAGAAACCGAAAAAGTGTCATTCGTGTTAAGCATCCAGACAGGGGCATCCACAATATTTGCATTTAGATCACAAAATGAAAGTATATTTGAAAGATCCACGAACTCCTCATGCTCACATCCCCTCAGTTCTCTTTGCCAATCCCACATCCAACTCCAAGCTTCCCCTATGTAGGAACATCTACCACTAACAAAACAAGATTTATCCACAGCAAGATTATACAAACAAGATTTATCCACAGAGATCAATAGTTCTATCCCCAACACAAAAATCTTCCAAAAAGTTTATCAAGTTACCATTGCCTAAATTCCTTTTCAAAGAAGGAAGTATAGCAACACATTCAGATTCAAAAGTGATGACATTACAAATTATTTCCTTCCACACCCTACCTTTCCCACCTACAAGCTCCCTCGATCCAAAGCCGCCCTCTTCCCGATACAACCCCCCAACAACTCATTACCATAACACATTTTCTTTAGAAACAAACCACCACCGCCGCCGCCACCACCACCACCATTTTCCTAAAAGAGCCTCATTTTGAACCTTAAGCCTCCAACCCCTAGACCTCCCCGAGACTTGTGCATTAAAATCAAAGACCATAAAACCCAAGCAAGTTTTCTCTCATTCCCACACCCGCCCCAAAAGAAACGAGCTGTCAACATTTCTAAGGTACGTATCATAGCAATAGGTGCATGAAAAATAAAGAAGTAATACAATGGAAAACTTCCAAGAACCGCCTTAATCAAGACCATTCTTCCCCGACCGATAGGAATCTTGATTTCCAACCCGCCAGTTTGTCCTTAAAACAGTCCACAACCGGCTGCCAACATGAGACTTTATCCATAATTTTACCAACATGTAGCCCAAGGTAAGTGAATGGGATTTTCCCAAATCTGCAATTCAATAATAAGCCAGAAAGTGTGCTTTTGTCCATATTTATTTGAGACCTGAGATTGTAGTGAAAATCTTGAGAATTATTTTCAAATTCTAAAGAAACTCTAAGCTCCACTCCCCAAAGAAAATTGCATCATCCGCAAATTGTAGATGCGAAAGAGATAAATTTTTGCCACCCAGCTTGATACCTCTAAATAGATTCTTCTCAACAACACTGTTTAGAAGAACGTTTAATGCTTCATCAACTAACAAAACATGAATGAGGATAAAGGATCTCCCTGCCTAATGCCACGCTCCATGGGAAATTCCCGAGTAGGATTGCCATTCATGAGCATAGAAATCCGAGCGAAATTAGACATCCATTTATCCAATTCCTCCACTTGAAACCAAAATTCATAGACTTCCTTAATTAGGATATGGAGTAATTCCCTTAATAGTAAATAAACCCCTCTCATTAATTCCCCACCCTTACACGCCCATTATAAAGAAGGTGGCCGGAGCAAGAGTCGAACAATTGAGAAAAATTGGGAGAAGAAAGAGAGCAAAGAAGAATCTTCAAAATTCCGGCCAATCGAGATATCGTTTGTGTAGACCGTAGTAGAAAATATTAATCACCGCGACACAAGCTACTTCTCTGCAATCCGTAAGCTTTCAATGTTAGCCCTATTAGAATCTGGATAATTTCTTGGTAAATTCATGAGTTTACATTACATAGAACGTTTTAGTAATCGTAGTTATGCTTTTGGTTGGTAGGTGACGATCCGGAAATCGTCTATTATGAATCCGGGCTGTGTTTCCTAGTGACAATTAATCAAAGATCCAAAGGCTTATGAAAATATGAAAACGAGGGGGCGTTATTTGTGTATGTTTAAACTGAGCCTGAGATTTTGTTTATCCCAAGTTGCCTACGTATCCTGGAATTGTTCAGGAATCAAGTCTGCCGTAGTTCTTGGGATTTTTTTATACAGAGGGCCTTGTGGCAAGCTTGTGATGAGTCCATGTTGGACTCTATTTTGTGTCCCCCAAGTATTAGGTCTAACCGTGTCTATACCTTGATTAATTTTAGTTGAAGATCACGGTAATTTGAACATGGGATTAGAGCCTTTATGGATTAGGATTCTTTCCATAATTATCTGTACAATAGACACGTGGGTGTTAAGTAAAAATGGGTATAGTAGCTCAGGTTGACTTGTGCTGAGCTCCCGAGATAGTTATGGTTGAACTGCATTGACCCATCTCCGTCGCGCCCTGACCGACTTGTGGTGGACTGAAGAGTGAGCCTGATTGACCTTCCACATGGGGTACGGATGGCCCTTAGGCTTAAAAGTACGGCTCCTAGCCCTTACTGTTTGTACGCTCTACCTGTATCATTTAGTGCTGGATAGTGCTGGGGATGACACATGGCCGGTGGCCGACCCGACATCCGTCGTAAGCCCCCAGATCTAGCTGACCTGTTGAGGTCAGGTCAGACCTGATCAGAGGTGTCGCTCGGCCACGGTCACTTAGACTTACTTGGGAACGTTTTACTGCCAGGTGGTAGAGCTCCGTTATGACACCGTCATAACTGTCAAAGGATTCGAGGCGTTACTACCCCCACTCGTATGAAATGGACAGTTTTTCAAGAATTTGTTTTTGGGTTATAACCCTCGTCATATCAGCGTTCCCTCTTACTGCTGCCATTAAAACAGAAGATTGAAGTCGTCTCGCCAATTGCTTTTATTTTCTTCGTATCTCAGACTTTTTTCAAGTAAGTCACTCATTTTTTTCTTTATTATATACTTTACTATGCTAAATTCGCCTTCTTGATAAACAATTGTTTTGCTCCACCGTAATCCTAAAGGCTTAAAAGGACGCCGTAGGTAGAGAGGGTGTCAAATATATCCTACCTTAAGAAGATTTGGACGATATTTGCAATACATATGAGATAGATAGAGAGAGGTATGCCCCTAGGCTCCCTTCTGATCCCCACAACTTTGCACTTCTGCCACCAGAGGGGTTCTGCACTGTTCCATGGAGCATTTTTTGAAGTTGGTCTTAGGCTTCCCTTTTGTCCGGCATACGTAGATGTGCTTCATTTTTACGGGCTAGGACTGCCCAGATAGCCCCTAATGGGGTTAAGGGTGTGATAGGGTTTGCGGTTTGGTGCCGGTTTCTTGGCATCGAATTCTCAGTACGGTTATTAAGATATTTTTATCAACATAAGAGTGAAGGAGCACCCTGGATGGTACTACTTCTCTCATCGGATGGGTCATCTAAAGGATGTTCCTATCATCCCCAAAGGAAAATTCTCCCACAAACAGTGGAAGAAGCGGTTCTTCTCATCCGTCACGAGGATCAACCTGATCTGAGTTACGGGAATCTAGATGAGCTTCCCAGGGACGTCCGTCCTACTGTTAGCAAGAAATTACTGGAAGGCATCCAAGAATCAGGTTTCTCTGTAGAGGTCAATGACTTTTACCAAGCTGATTGCCGTGGCTCGGCTAGCAGATGCCAGGCCTAACCCGTACGTGCCCCTTAATTATGAGGAAGGGGCTATATGTAGGAGCCTCTTTTCTTTTTTCTTTTATGCTTTTAGCTCATATTTGCATTTGCATTTTGGCTAACCATGCCCTTGTTTGTTTGCAGTGGCTGATTTTGCAACTTTGTTAGCTGGTACGTGTTATGACGGATCGATCAAGAAGTGATGGTGATTGTGAGTAAAGATAAAAGATAAACAAGTAAACAACCACAGAAACAAGAAGAACACAAATTTAACGTGGTTTCCGACAATGTGCCGACTACTTCACGGACAAACGAGGATATTTTACCTCAAGTTACAATTAATACAGACGGTATTTATAGTCTTGGGAATCCAACCCTAACCGACTAAATAGCCAACCCAGTAAATGACTGAAATACCCCAGAAATAACTTATATAAAACCCGAATAAACATGCAGCAGACGTGTTCCCCAAGTCTGCTGAGCCTCAGCAGACTTGTCTTCAGTAGACTTGCCATCAAGAAGTGATCAACCCCTGTGACCACCGCCCCAATCGAACACCAGACTTCAGCAGATGCTTTGTACATTGCTGACCAAAACATGTTACAAAAACAGACTCAGTAGCATAGTTTAAGTCACCATTACAAATCTCCACCTTGACTTCAACTTCATGCAAACTGACTAGATGCACAACCAAGTGCCAGAAATCCTCCGTGTCTTCAGATTTGAATACCTCAGCAGACCTCCACCTTCAGATGAGTATTCCTAGATTCAAATTAACAGCTTTGGATATTAAGCAAGTCCAGACACAACTGAAACTTGCCCTGGGAACTGGTTAGTGAACATATCAGCAGGATTGACATCAGTGCTAATCTTTTCCACTTTAACCCTCCTCTCATTCCTTAGAAAATGACATCAATATGCTTGGTTCTCTCATGATGAACCTGATCCTTAGCCAAACATATTGCACTAAGACTGTCACAATACAACCTAGTGTGATCTTGATGTAGACTCAGATCATTGACTAGCCCTTTCAACCAGATTGCCTCCTTTGCTGCTTCAGTCAGTGCCGTATACTCTGCTTCAGTAGTAGATAATGTCACTATACCCTGTAAAGTTGCCTTCCAACTTACCACATAATCACTCAATGTAAACACATACCCAGTCATAGATCTCCTGCTGTCCACATCAGTAGCATAATCAGAATCACAGTACCCTGTGACAAAACATTGAGTACCACCTCCATAAATGAGTCCAATATCTGATGTACCCCTAAGGTACCTGAATATCCTATTTACTGCTTTCCAGTGTTCCTTTCCAGGTTGAGCCATAAACCTGCTGACAACACTAACTGCCTGAGCCAAATCAGGCGTAGTACAAACCATGGCATACATTAAACTACCCACTGCACTAGCATATGGAACCTTGGACATGTATTCTTCCTCTTCAACTGACTGTGGAGCAAACACAGTAGACAGATGTAGATTTGGTGCCATTGGAGTATCTATAGGTTTGGCTACTGACATGCCAAACTTGGATAATACCTTTTCAATATACCCCTGCTGAGACAAGAACAGCTTCATCTGGTTCCTATCTCTATAGATCTCCATCCTCAGAATTTTCTTTGCATTCCCCAAATCCTTCATCTCAAATTCAGCCTTGAGCAGATTCTTCAGATCTTGAATGTCAGACTTGTTTGCAGCAGCTATAAGCATATCATCTACATACAGCACAAGATAGATGATTGACCCATCCTTCAACTTGTTGTGATAAACACAAAAATCATATGGACTCCTGCTATAACCCTGCTGAATCATATAGCTGTCAAACTTCTTATACCACTACCTTGGAACCTGCTTAAGTCCATATAAGGACTTCTTCAACTTGCACACATATCCTTCTTTGCCAGGAACTTGGAAACCCTCTGGCCGAGTCATATAAATCTCATTATCTACATCTCCATGTAGAAGGCTGTCTTCACATCCAATTGCTCAAGTTCAATATTCTGATGTGCCACTATTGCTAACAAAGACCCGATGGAAGTGTGTCTGACCACTGGGAAAATATTTCTTTATAGTCTACCCCCTCTTTCTGACTGAACCCCCTAGCAACCAAATGTGCCTTATATCTAAAACCCTCAACATATGTCATTCCTTCCTTTTTCTTGAATATCCATTTGCAAGTCACCACCTCCTGTCTTGTGGTTGTTTGACTAGATCCCAAGTCTCATTCTTCTGAAGTGACTCCATTTCTTCTCCCATAGCAATAAGCCATTGGGATGCCTCAGAACATGTCACAGCTTCCTTGTAAGTGTTAGGTTCAAAACCATCCACTTCTTCAGCTACTTGTAGTGCATATCCAACCATATCCTCATCAAACCCATATTTTCTTAAAGGTCTGATATTGGTCCTCCTAGCTCTACTGAGAGCTATACCCTGCTCACCAACATCAGCAGTTTGAGTCTCTACTGACCCTTGTTCAGCAGACTGGCTTGGATCTTGTTCTAGATATGCTAACTATTGATCGTCCCCTGCTGATTCCTTTAATCCAGCAGGCTCTGCTTGAAGCTCCACCTGTTTGTCAATCTTCTCAGTCTCAGATCCAATTTCAGATTCAGATGTGGCTCTCACAGATGAGTTAAGCATAGATTTTTCATCAAAAACCACACTCCTATTGAGTATAACCCTATTTTCAGCTGATGACCGGATTATATACCCCTTAACTCCATCTCTATATCCAACAAACACACCCTTCTTGGCCCTAGGCTCCAATTCTCCCTCACTGACATGATAGTAGACAGTGCTTCCAAAAACCCTAAGTCCAGAGTAGTCTGATGGCTTTCCTGACCATACTTCAAGTGGTGTTTTAAGTTTGATCCCAGTGTGAGGCCCCCTATTGAATAAGTAGCAAGTTGTACTGACAGCCTCCCCTCAAAATCTCCTTGCTAGACCAGAATTAGAGAGCATGCACATTGCCCTCTCCAGAAGGGTTTATTCATTCTTTCTGCAACACCATTCTGCTGTGGAGTATCTCTTACAATATGGTGTCTGGAAAAGCCTTCATCTTGCAAAATTCATCAAACTCAGACCAACAGAATTCTAGTCCATTATCAGTTCTAAGTCTCTTGATCTTCCTCCCTGTCTGATTTTCAACCAAAGCCTTCCACTGCCTGAAGTTCTTGAATGCTTCACTCTTGTTGTTCATCATAATTACCCAAACCATCCTTGAATAATCATCTATAAAAGACACAAAATACATGTGACCACCCAATGACTCCACCCTTGAAGGTCTCAACAATTAGAATGGACATAATCAAGTGTCCCTTTTGTGATGTGGATTGATTTTAGGAACTTGCTCCTATGTAGCTTCCCAAACACACAGTGTTCACAAAATTCCAGCTCCTTGACTTTATGTCCCCCAAGTAGATCAGACTTAGGTAGAATTTGCATCCCTCTTTCACCCATATGACCTAATCTCATATGCCACAACTTAGTCAATT
Source organism: Gentiana macrophylla (assembly GCA_026214975.1). Classification (NCBI taxonomy): domain Eukaryota; kingdom Viridiplantae; phylum Streptophyta; class Magnoliopsida; order Gentianales; family Gentianaceae; genus Gentiana; species Gentiana macrophylla. Next base: position 110,306,568 of record CM047806.1, read on the forward strand.
GTGACTGGTGAACCTCTGATGATGCAGCAGCAGCAGCATAACCTGATACAATAGACCCTTGTAGTATGTACAATGTCCCCCGCTCGATACCCTTGTAATCACACTTGAACCCTTATAGACATTCACCACTCCACTTTCACCCCCGAACTTGAACCCTTTGTTGCCCAAAGAGACTAAGTGATATCAAATTTTTGGTCATTTGTGGAACATGCCTAACCTCCTTCAGTGTGCAGAATTTACCATCATGTGTCCTAAGTTGGATTGATCAAATCCCAACTATTTTGCAGACCTTGTTGTTGGCCATAGCAATATGACCTCCATCAACCTCTTTGATAGGCTAAAACCACTCCCTGTTTGGACACACATGATAAGATGCCCCGGTGTCCGAGAATCCACACATCTCTCGTGGCCCTACCGACTCAAACCACTAAGGCCGATCTTCTTTGAGTTGGTGTCATGTAACGCCAAAGCAATCTGTACCTCTTTGAGTACCTGCCGCTTCTTCCTCTTTGGACATTCATTTTTCCAATGTCCCCGCCTCCTTGTAGTAATTACAGATATCCTTAGCTTTAGGACCCTTGGAATTCTTATTGAATTTCTTCTTTCCGTACTGCCTGCCTCGCCGACTCCATCGGCCACCAACCCAAAGAGATCGACTATCTGTCCCAGATCCAGATGCCTTATGGCGTAACTCTCGAGCATGGAGTGATGATCTTACATCCTCCAATGATACTGAGTCCTTCCTAACAATAAAGGATTGCAAAAAGTTCTTATATAATGCTGGTAATGACATAAGTAGAATCAATGCAGCATCCTCATCTTCAATCTTCACATCAATATTCCTTAAATCAAGCAATATTGTGTTCAGTTGGTCTAGATGATCCCTCAGCTGAGTACCATCATGCATCCTTAAACTAAACAGACGATGTTTCAACAACAACTTGTTGGTTAATGACTTAGTCATATACAGACTCTCAATTTTGGCCCACAACTTCTCAGAAGTGTCCTCCTCAGCAACCTCTGTGATAATATCATCTGACACGCACAACATAATTGTTGAATGTGCTTTCTCCTCCAGACTGGCTCTCTCAGCAGCACTTCCTTCTGTTGATTTAGACAAGGGACCCCATAATCCCTGCTGCTTCAACAAAGCACGCATCTTGATCTGCCACAGACTAAAACTGTTCCTTCCTGGAAACTTGTCAATCTTAACATTTAAAGAAGACATCTTTCTCACCAGAAAAACTTGTGTAGATCCCAAATCCTAGCATCACTTATGACCTTGGTGTCAATTTACTTTGCTTAAAACAAATAAACAGATTTCTTGATGAACCTGGATGCTCTGCTTCCAGTTTGTTATGACGGATCGATTAAGAAGTGATGGTGATTATGAGTCAAGGTAAAAGATAAACAAGTAAACAACCACAGAAACAAGAAGAACACAGATTTAACGTGGTTTCCGGCAATGTGCCGACTACTCCATGGATAAACGAGGATATTTTATTATCAACAGAAAGTTACCTCAAGTTACAATTAATACATACGGTATTTATAGCCTTGGGAATCCAACCCTAACCTACTAAACAGCCAACCCAGTAAATGACTGAAATACCCCAGAAGTAACTTATATAAAACCCGAATAAACATGCAGCAGACGTGTTCCCCAAGTCTGCTGAGCCTCAAGCAGAACTTGTCTTGATGATTTGCCATCAAGAGGTCGATCAACCCTCGCCGACTCGCTCCCAATCGAACACCAGACATTAGCAGATGCTTTGTACATTGCTCACCAAAACATGTTCCAAAAATAGACTCAGTAGCATAGTTTAAGTCACCATTACAGTGCGGGTGACAAAGAGGCTGACCCTCAGCTCGAGCAAAGCCAGGAGACAGAGAGGACCATAAGTGTGAATCCAACTACGGATCCGACACTTCATACTGCCAGAGTCCAATCTTCGGCCGGTATTGCCGAAAACACAGTTGTTCCGCCCACCTCTCATGTTCGAGAGGATGTTGATATGACTGGCTTGGGTGACCTTGACCCAGAATGATGAGAAGAAGGCCTTCAACTTTAAAGTAGAGGCCGAACTAGGGTAGCCCTTATTGAGGGGAGATCAAACAAGAGGGGTAGGTTGGTTGCCCTCCCTAATGAGACTCAAGACCCATCTAAAAAAATAGAAGATGCTGGAACTCAACAGCTGCGCATCATTGAGATGACTGATGGTGAGCTGGACGCTGCTGGCTTTTGTGCCATGAAATATGTAAGTTGGTGTCCTCTTTTTGAGTTTTGCACGTTCATTTACAAACATTTTTATTTTGACTGTTTTGTCTTACTGTACAGGGAACCTGGCTTGGCCAGGAAGCTTTCCAAAGACTGGCTAACTATGCCATCAAGACGGGAAGCTTAGAGAAGAAGATTTCTGATCTGCAAGCAGATCAGGAGAGGCTTAAGGGCTTCATTAAGTCTAAGGAGAAGGAGAACGCTGCTCTCACGGGGCAACTTCAAGCTCAGGAGTTTGAGCTGAAAGAGAGGGCAGACAAGTATCCTACCAGTCTTCAAGTTGCCAAGGATAAGAATGCATAGGAGAGGACCGAGCTGGAGCAGGGTGTGAACAAGCTTCGAGCTGAGAAGAACGATCTGGAAGCTGCTATTCCCGATCGTATTGCTAAGGCCATCCAGGAATACAAGGCCTCACCTAAGTTTGCTCAGGCCTTCATATTGCTGATTACCCCGGTGCTCAATCATGGTTACTCTTTGGGGGTCGACGAGGCTAAGAGTCAGTTCCCTGACCTGGTCATAAATAGTCTGGCCAGCCATGCCTTTTACAAGCCCGGCATGGGTGCGGAGTATGACAGCCGTATTAAGGACTTCAAGGCAGGAGTGGACATTGTCTCCAAGCATGGTCGTTCTTCAGATCCTCTCCAAGTAGCTACTAGGCCTTCTACTTCGGCTATTCATGCTTCTTCTGAGCATCAAAATCCAGCTCCCGATTCTTGAATCAAGTAGCTTATGTTTGTTTCTTCTTTGGTTTTGAAATTATCTTCAAATTGTAACTTGCACAACTATATATATATATATATATATATATATATATATATATATATATATATATATATATATATATATATATATATATATATATATATATATATATATATATATATATATATGCAAAGCTTCTTTTATCTTGTCTTAATTTTACTTGAGTATTTACTTAGAGTACTTACTGAAATGGTGAGGTATCCTGCCCCCCAGCATGCTATGCATAACTTGTAATTTTTGGATGGCATGCTTATGTGTATTGTTTTTTGAGTTTGTTTTACTCAGCTCAGTTCGACGCACCCTAGGTGCTGAGTCCGACCTGCGTACCTCGGCGAGTCTTCCTTGAAGACGTGAAAGTTGCTGAGTTTTCCCGGCGAAGTTCATTTAGTCTATCTTGCAGAATTAATGAATTTAGACTGAATCCGACACGCGGAGCTCTGTTTGTCTGTCCTGCAGACTTGGCAAATTTTGACTGAGTTCGTCCCGTGGGGCTCAGTCTGCGGAGCTCAGTTAGTCTGTCCTGTAGACTAAGCGAATTTAGGCTGAGTCCGTCCTGCGGAGCTCAGTTAGTCTGTCCTGTAGACTTGGAGAATTTAGGCTGAGTCCATCCTACGGAGCTCAGTTAGTCTGTCCTATAAACTAAGCGAATTTAGGCTGAGTCCATCCTGCAGAGCTCAGTTAGTCTGTCCTATAGACTTCGAAAGTTTGTCCCTTTCAAACTTGCTAAGTCTGACCTACAGAGACTAGGGTTGCGTCCGACTGCGCAGAGCTCAACACTTAAATGTCTTTGCTAAGTTCGTCCTATGAATATAAGGTATCTATCCTGTAGACTTGATCATTTTAGACCGAGCCCAACCTGCGGAGATCACTTTGTCTGTCCCGCAGACTTGATTATTTTAGAATGAGTCCAACCTGTGGAGATCAGCTTGTCTGTCCTACAGACTTGAATATTTTAGACCGAGTCCGACCTACGTACGGAGCTCAGCACTTAAGCGATTGCTGAGTTCATCCTGTGAAACTCAACTTGTCTGTCCTGCAGACTAAAATGTTTCGTCTTTTGTAGACTTTTGTGCATACACGTAGTCCTGTAAACTTAATTCGAGCCATTCATAATGCAAAAAATGGAAAATCAACATGTGATTGAAATAATAAAAGGCACCCACCAAGTGCCCAAAAATTGTATAAAAAAATGCAAGAACAAATGGAATGGAAGTCAAAATAACTCAACGTGTCTGGAACATGTCCTAGACATCTTGACTTTGCTTTAATCTTGAGCTTCTCAATTTCGATCGACACCCTTCCTTTTAATTGTAGCAGCATAGCAACTCCTTGATGCTTCCACATCTCCTTTGGTCTCCACCGAGCAGTCTGTGGTGAGGAACGTCAAACTAATAAAAGCTGGAGAGATCACCACTCTGAGCTCGATCAATGTTGTCCTTCCGATGATAATATTATATGCGTGAGAGGAGCTTTGACAACGATATAGTTCACCATAAGTGCCTTTCTCCGGGATCTAAGACAAATGTTGTGGTAAGCCTAATCATCCCCTATGGGATGAACACTCGCCGAATCCAAACAGTGGTGCACAAGCAGTGCAGATCTGTGTCCTCAAGTTCATGGATTGTAAGATCGAACAATATAGGATGATGGATCTGCACTTCCGGTGTCGATCTGGATCCTCTTCACCGATTTTTTATGCACTACTGACCTCAATGACTAGACCTCATTGTTTATCACCAAAGGAAGTGGATCGCATGGTCCATAGGTTACTTCACCTGTTGCCTCTGGCTTTGATTCACAGGTCGACCAACCTATCCACTTACTTCTCCTAGTTTGTTGTTGGGGCCACCCACTATAGTGTTGATGGTATTCACTGGGTGATTATCTAGCTGCCGATATGAGTCTGGAGATCGGTCCCTTCTTTGTTGGGGCTCAGCCTGCCTGCCCTGATTTTGATTATAGCGGCGGCTTGAATTCTCTACGACCTCTCGGCTCGGAGCTTTGAGATTGGTCCACCACTTCATCCAACTTCCCTTTATAATTGTTGCGTCAATATTTCACTTGAGTTCTCTACAGCTTCTGAGTCATGCCCCCCATCTTTATGGTAGGCGCAAAACTTATTATAATCCCTCCTCTCAGGAGTCCTCTAATAGGTGGTGGGACTTGGGCGATGCCTTTTCTCTCCATGATCGCAAGAACCGGATCATGTGACCTGTTCAAAAGGATGAAATCCCTCTCTTGTTATGCTCCTTTCTTTCCCAAATTGTCTCAGAATCGGGCAAATCATCCGGTCTCGCATCGCCTTCTTGTCCGATCTTTCTTCCGCCTTTTATTTTGTGGATTCTCTCTTTTCTGATTCTCTTTTTAATCGGTTAGACTCCTCACATTGGCAATTCTTATACACCATCTTCATGCACTCTTCAATAGATTTGGGAAGTTTGTCGTTCAGCTTAGCATACAACCTTCCTTCTCGTAGTCCTGCTATGAAAGAGGTTATCAGAATGTGCTCATCCACGTCTTTAACTTGAGCAGACTCTTTATTGAACCTTTTCAGGTACTGCAGTACAGTCTGCTCATTCTTCTGTTTGAGAGTGAGGAGATGAGTGGCGTTTCTTTGGAATGACTTTGCTGTGATGAATAACGCATGAAAGTTGGAGATCAACCTTGCTGGTAACTTCCTAAACCATTCACGGGCCCTGCCCGTGAGTAGTGTAGGGAAGGCCTTGCGCTTCATCTCGTCCAGGGTGCTGTGCAGGCTCATGTGTGTCATATACTGAAAGAGTTGATCTAAAGGGTTATTGGACCCGTCGTACTGATGCATCTTGGGAAAATTGAACCCCACAGGTCTGGGATATTCATCGATCTGGGCCGTATATGGTGACGTGAACGAGAAAAATCACTAGATTTCCTCCTAGTATAACATCAAGCTCGGCACGTGCATCTTCCAATGCTCATGGATCTAATGGTTACCTACCCCTATTTGAGGTGGATGCCTCTTCATCGTGTTTTCCCTACTGGGGAGTAGTAGGAGTTTTCTCCTGTGCGTCTTCCATATGCTCATCAACTATTGCTGCAACCTGGAGGATAGCCTTTCTAGTTTCATTGTCCACACCCACAAATTGATCTACCAATGCATGTTGGGTAGAATCTAGAGCAACTTCCCCAGATTCATGCGTCGACCCTAAATCTTGGTGGTGTTGTTTCTCCACCATCGTTGTTACGGCCATTTTGGGCATACTGAGCAATTTATGCCATTTGTTTGCGTGTGTTTTTGCCATGGTAACCTTAAATCTCTGCGTGAATTTCCCATAGAAAATGCCCTCCTTCTAGTGCCAATTGACGATGCTTTGGAAATCGTCTATTATGAATCAATTTGTATTTCCTAGTCACAATTAATCAAAGATCCAAAGGCTTATGAAAATATGAAAATGAGGGAGGTTATTTGTGTATGTTTAGACCGAGCCTGAGATAATGTTTATCCCAAGTTGCCTACGTGTCCTGGAATTGTTCAAGATTCAAGTCTTCCGTAGTTCTTAGGATTGTTTATATAAAAGGCCCTTGGGCCCCAGGCAATCCGTGTTGTGTCCATGTTGGACTCTATATCGTATCCCCAACTATTAGGTCTAAACGTGTCTATCCCTTGATTTTAGGTGAAGATCATGGTGATTTGGACATGGGATCTGTTAAGGGTGAATTTATACGATTTATAACACTATATTCTATGATATTTTCCCCCGTATTTGTACTAAATTGCATAAGAAACGAGTGTTTAATCGATATATTGAGTAAATGAGGTTTCAAATAAGTTATTCGCAAAATTGGTTGATTTTGGTGCTTTTAATATGATTTTATGATTATTCGGACATTATTACATTTTGTGATGTTTTTATGTGTTATAGATACATGTTTGAGGCTCAAGAGATGATCAAAAGTTGATTAAGTTCGAGTTAATTGATGATAAAAGAGATAATGAAGGAATGACTTAGAGAAAAAAGAGATAAAGATCAAGAAATCAAATTCGATCAACACGAACGAGCAGCGTCGAGTCCCGTCCGAGTGGGACGGGCGTTTGATAAAGCAGATGGGCGCCCCGAGGAGTGATTTTGATCTGAGAGAGTTTGGACGCCGCCTCGAGCGGGCGCCTCGAGGCGACCCAGATCTACGGGACGGGCGTTCACAAGAGCGGACGAGCGTCCGTCGCCGACTTTGCTTGAACCGACTTCAAAATCTATATATAGCATTTATTTCTCCACATATGGGACACAATATACACATTATTCGAAACCCTAAACCTAGGGGCGGCTTTAGGCTGCGTTTTTCTTCCTTTTATTCCAGTTTTATGCACTTTAGATCTAGATTAAACTAGCTACTTTTTTATGCACTGTTTCTGCAAATTTGAGTTGCTGAGGATGTTCAGAAGCTAAAAGCTTCATCAAACGAGTATTGTGAAGCCGTCCAACAATTGTTGATTTCGTTTTTCATCGATTATACTGTGATTTTTTATTAAAGGTTGTTTCTTTATTCATGTTTATTATGTTTAATTGCTCTTATATCGGAAGATATGCATGTGTTGATTGTTTATTGTTGATGGAAATCTCTATAAACCTTAGATCACCATGAATAGGAATAGTATTTGAATCTATCTTAACGGAAGTTAATAGGTTTAATTGCTAGATTATAAACATAAAGTTTACACCTTTGGTTAGAAAACGCATTAATCTTGCATTGGAAGATAATGGATTAATAGATGAACTTTCTAAGGAATTAGGGTTCATATTTAGATGAGGTGAATCACAACCTAGATAAAAACCACAATATAATCGAGATAGGAAATCAATGCTTGTTGGATAGGTGGATCAATCCTCGTTTGGCTCGTACACATTTAATTTAAATCCTTAAAAACTTGAATTTGTTTAGTTAGTTTACTTTTATTTGCATCTTAGATTAGTTTAGTTAAAGGTTCGCAACCCGTATTCTTCCTAGCTTTGGACTATATCCTCTGTCTAGTTTTATTTTCAGTTTTGTTCTATTTTATTTGCTGTTTAGTTTAGTTTCGTGACATAGTTTAGGTTAGACAAAAACTAGGGTTAGCAATCGTCAGTTCCCCGTAAGATCGACCCGGCATTAACCACTATTACTACGATCCTTATACTTGAGGTTAACCGGATTTATAAATATTATTACTTGTTATTTTTCATTGCAAAAATCCGTGACAGGATCAGAGCCTTTATGGCTAGGATTCTTTCCATAATTATCTGTACAATAGACACGTGAGTGTTAAGTAAAAAAAGGTAGCTCAGGCCGACCTGCACCGAGTTCCCGAGGCCGTTATTGCTGAACCGCACTAACCCATATCCGTTCATGCTCGACCGACTGCGGTGGACTGAGGAGTGAGCCCGATTGACCTTCCACATTAGGGTCTGAATGGCCCTTAGGCTTTAAAGTGGGGCTCCTAGTCCTTACCATTTGTACGCTCTACCTATATTATTTAGTGCTGGATAGTGTTAGGGATGACATGTGGCCGGGGGCCGACCCGACCACCATCAGTAGGGTTTGCATAGGAGTTGAGAAATTTGTAGGATTGTGCTTTGGCATTTGTTTAGAATCTACTACTGAATGAAATTAAGGTAAATGTGTGTTCTTTTAATTGCTTTTAGGTTTATTAAGTATTTGGATTGTATGTAAGCGAAGTTTTCAGGTTTGGTATGCTTTTGTACCTTAAACGGTGCCAAAGAATGATTTAGAAGTGAGTTGAACCATACATATGAATGAAAAGCAGGAAAATTCACAAAAATTAGCGCCCGGCCAGCGCGCGCTTCCAGTTCAAAAATTCAAGCGGACGATTGAGATAAGGTAGGTGTGCGCCTGAGTGTTTGTAAATTTCAAGCGGATGGTTTTCCCTTAACAGTCGTGCGCCTGATATTGTTGAAAGTCGCATGATGCTTTTAGTTTCCCCGGCCATGCGCCCAAGATGTTCAAGCGTTCGCCTAAGGCGTGAAATGCACATTTATGTTGTTTTTGTGTATAACATGTTATGTTATGGTATGTATGTCCCGTTGAAACAGTGTCCTAAACCCAATCGGGTTGGACCGGATTCGACCGGGTCAGAACATTTCTATTATTTGTTTATGTTTATACATATAATAAATAGCTTTTCTGTTATTATATATTTGTTCGTTTAACGAACCAATTATGATATTGTACATAAATGATAATGTCCTTAGTATTAAACTATGATAGAGAAACCATGATAGCGATTATGGTTGATGAGATCTCGAATCGCGTTAATAAGTTCGATACTTAAATGTCTCTAGTCGTATGTACTATTAAATAGGATATTAATAGTACGATTAGACTAGCACGTATTAGATGTCTTCTATCTTATGAAGATAGGGGTAGATCTCGTCTATCAAAGTGTAGAGACACTTGGACTGTACATTGACGTGTATTAGAGAATGTATACGTTAGAATGACCCACTTACTTTATGCAGTGTCGCACTATGTGTCGGTTGTGTAATTATCCTAAGACCGGAGTCTTCATGGCATCACGTTGTGGATTGTCATACTTTGATACTATTGAGGTTTCCCGCCATGGGCCGATCATGTGGTAGTGATTGGGTGTGATACTGAAGCATGCATATGATTCATGTTGTTCGTCTGGAAATCACGTATCCTATGAATAGGAGTAAATATCCGAAAGGGTCTTCTTATAGGGATTATCTTAATCTCGTGAATCTTTGCAAAGTGGGAGTAAATGAGTTACTTCGAGAGTGCATGATAACCAGATTATAAGATACGGTTGTTAATGTATTGACACTCGAGATGCGACCGTATGGATATTATTACAGTGATAGGATTCTATTTACACGATAACCGTTTCACATGAAAGGTAGTAGTAATAGCATTTGACTCTTCCAATGATTGGGGGTCATGGCATGTTGCTAGACGCCATCCATGATCGTTAGGTATGAAGGGCATTTTAATAAATGCACTTTGTGCTTACGACTATCATATTGTTGGAAGTAGCGCCCGAAAGACAATTTCTGTAATTGTTTTATAATTAATAAATAACATATTTATTCTTATCTTATTATTTGCTTCGTGCTTATATGTAATACACCGCTGAAAACCCCAAGTCGTATCATGTGTAGCCATATAACTTAGTGTGTGTCACACATGAGGATTAAGTTTATGGTGATACACTTGAACTATTAGTCCGTGGTGAACTTAATCAAAGTATGGGGTCTATTGATTAAACCACCACTAATGCGCCCAGAACACTTTATGGTGTGACCGTCTTATCTGGAGCATCGATATTGGTTATTTAAGTGGGCATTTATATATGATGTAGTCATATAGGACTGGACCGATTTAATCTGCATTTCTCATATAATTCCGTGACTGGGAAATATCATTAAATCACAAGATGATCATATATGGATTAACCTTAATCCTGAAGTGATTGCATACTCCAACATGTTTCAAGATAGGGTTTGATGTGTTCGTTAAGGATCGCTAAGAGGCGCGGTCCGAATCACTTTCACGTTGGCACTATTCTGGAATGAGTGAGGAGTGTGTGTCTCACAGATCGATATGGAATCCATTTCTTCCTGTGGGAAGTAGAAAGACAATCCCCTTATTTGTTGATCCTAGAAACTGATCAATCGGCCGAGTTCATATTGGTTATGAACTAATTGATCACTAGTGGGTTAATGGTAAAGAAGGATAAGATGTAATGAAGAAGGTTTACAGAAACATTCCCGCTTCGTTACGGATGGTCTATGGAGGGTTAGTCTGTATGTAATGATTATATCAATGGACACTTATTGAATCGACGCTTTGAGAATAAGTTATATCTATAATCGATAGAGTTCAGTTTCGGATTTATGGTGGTGTAATTCCGGAATTAATAAGTTGAGTAAAAATATTTTGTTCTATGAATATTTCATTCAATTTATTGTAGCTACTGGTTATAGGTCCATGGTCTCCGGGTTGGCACCTAACACGCGAGTGTTTTCTAGTTCTGTGGAACCTCGAAAATAAATTAAATAGTTGGTCTATTTAATGAATATGCGGATATTAGTTATTCAGTAAATAATATGTGATATAGAAAAGAAATTTTCTATTATCCCAAATGGCATAAAAAATGGTGCCAATTTTTTTTGATTTTGGGAAAAGAAATTTTCTCCTAATAAGAAAACAAATTTCCCATCCCCGAGAAGATTGGCAGGTATATGATGATGAGTTTGATGAGGATGACATGTGAGATCGGAAGAAAGCTTGAAAATGAAAATCTCTTTACTTTTGTTATTTAATAATCTTGATGAGTTGTAAACATTGCGATGTTTGAGAGAATTCTAGATTCCTTCCCTTTTGTTTAAGTTCCATTCATTTAGTTTATTGGGATATTCAGTTTGGTCGTAAACAACTCTAGACTTCCTTGTTTGTATTTTCGGATTTCTTATAAGATTGGAATTATTGCGATCGAGTGCTTATCGTTTGACATTCTCGAGTTAGTCTTTATTGTTTCTGCTTTGTATTCTGATAACGATGATGTAGAAGCTTATGTATATATTCTTTAATAAAAAAATATGTGTGTCAGACGTTTTTTTACGGATAAGAACTGGATATTCGGGAAGGGGGCGTTAAGGAAAAGAGGGGGAGAAGAAGAATAATAGAAAGGAGAAACAAAATGAAGGAGTAAGCAGGGATTTGGTTTATTGATAATTCTTATGTTGTTACATATGGAATAACTTGCCTATATATTGAGAGCTAGGAGTGTGGCAGCAAAAATTGTACCCACAACAACCTCAACGCAATTGACATAATCTAATAATTGTTGAAATCTGAATGACCTGACCTGACCCGACCAAGAAACAATTTCTATGCTCAAAACAATAGTGCCTATCGGTTTTCAGTACATAAATAAGACATTCATGGTGTACATGAAAATGTCATCATTTAGCCTAGAGATGCTGGGTTCTTAGAGGATATCTTTACTTGTAAGGAAAATGATAGAGAAGAAGCAAGCATTTATAAGCGGACTAATGAGTCTGTGGAAGAAACTGATACTCAAGAAATCGAGGAACCACATCGTAGTACGGCTAGGACTTCAAAGTCTTTTGGTCAGGATTTTCTAATATACATAGTAGATAATGAGCTTAGGACATATGTTGAGGCAATATCAACTCCCGAATCTACCTTCTGGAAAGAAGTTACCGATAGGAAGATATAGTCAATCATGCTGAATCACACTTGAGACTTGTTTGATCTTCCTCCATGAAATAAACCACTCAGATGCAAGTGGATCTTTAAGAAGAAACTTAAGACCGATGGATCTAATGATAAATATAAGGCCATGTTGAAAGCCCAAGGTTATTGACAAAAGGAAGGCCTTGATTTCTATGATACATACTCACTAGTTACGATAACAACTTCTATAAGGGTTTCTTGCATTGAGATTGCTGCGGTCTATAACTTTGAAATCATTCAAATGGATGTTAAGACTGCTCTCTCGAATGGTGAGTTACAAGAAAAAAATATACATGGAGTAACTCGAGGTGATTATAGTTATTGGAAAAAAAGAGAGTACGATGTGTAAACTCGTAAAAACACTGCATGGGCTAAAATAAGCGCCAAAACAATGACATATGAAGATTGACAATGCCATGTTGTCAAATTAATGGGATTAAGATTAACGAGTGTGATAAATGTGTCAACATTAAAAACTCAACAAACATGTATGTGATAGTGTGTCTATATGTTGATAACACGTGGATAATAGGAAGTACTCATGAATTTAAGAGCTGTTAACGAACAGAGTCGTTCGTAAACAAGCTCATGTTCTGCTCGTTAGTGTTCATGATCGTTTGTTCGTTTAACTTAACGAGCCGAGCTCGACCATGATTGTAGGCTCGTTCTCTTAACAAACGAACAGGAGCTTGGTTCGTGAACATTCGATTATGTTCGTGAATGTGCTTATATAAATACATCAATTTACACAGTAACCCTAACTCAAACGAGGACAAGTCATTCATTAATTTAATTGAGATTATAGATTGATTTTATATAGTATTTTACATATTTTTATGATGATTATTGTAGCGTGATATATGTAATATTAATCTATAGCTTGTTATTTTCAGATTTGTGACTTTATATTTTATACCTTAATGAATGAACTCAAGCTTCGAACTCGGGCCATATTCGAGTTGGAAGACACAATATGTTTAAGCAGTGAGCTGGACACGAGCTCGAACATTTCATCTTTGAAACGAAGTGAGTTCGAACAATTTTTTTGTTCATTTAACAAAAGAACGAGCTTCTTGAAATTAAACGAATTTCGAGCTCGAATTTCGAACCACCAATACTCGGCTCGGCTCGTTAACAACTCTACTCCTGATGTTATCATGAATACAAAGAAGATGTTGACAAGGAAATTTGATGTGAAGTAATTAGGGCTTGTATATGTCATATTAGGGATTAAGATCTCTAAAGTGTCTGATGGATTTATGTTGTCACGGTATTGGGAAAATTGTAATTTTCGTCCATTAACTTTATCCGTTTTCGATTTTCATCCTGTTTTTTTGTCGGTGAGAATTTTGGTTTTGTATCTTTTAAAATCGTTGCAAAAAAGGTCGTATGCCAGAGAAAAAAAGTGATTGGATTAATTTTTCGTAAGAAATTCATTAATGTGGCTGCCATCTAGCTATTATTGACTATCATCTCTCCGACTAAGCAGTGCCATGTAGGACTAATTTAAAAATGTATATTAATATAATATTTTTTAAATTTTTATATTAATATTTCTGTATTAATATAATATTTTTTTATATTAATATCCCCAAATAAAAATATAATTTCCATAAAATGTTCTTCTTCGATAAACCCATTTCCCTTCTTCCCCTGCTTCTCCAAAACTGAACCTCTTAAATCTCCAAATCTTCAAATCGTAAATCTCCATTGAAATATGCAAATCTGCAAAAAGTATCTTCACAAAAATCTTTTACCGATTAAATCTTCTTCCCAGATACTCATTTATCATGAAACCATCAATCGGCTACCCCATTGAAATCCCTAACCTCTTTTCTTCAGTAAATCCCTAATCCATGCCTTCACTTCACTAAATCCGTAACATTCAACTTCTATAGTGGCACAACCGGGAGAAATATTGAGATTGAGTTTGAGAGTTGTTGTTTATAGTCTAGCTTTATTACTCGATTTCTGTGAATCGGGTTTCAACGACCCAGAAAAACGGGTGGAGGAATACTCACGTTAATGGCGGCCGGGAGAGCCCATGGGACTGAGAACGGGTGTGGATCTGGATTGAAAATAGTTGGTGGTTTTTTCTCCATTGTGTGAATCTCGTGATGGTTTTTGAACGTAGTATGATCGATTTGGAGAAAATGGTGCTAATCTTGTTGTGCCTTTACAATCTGTGCATTGACATTGTTGAATTGTAATCGGATCTTTAGAACCATCCTAGTTCTCTTTTCAGAGAATGTTATTTTTACTCCCCTTTTTTTCGTTTTTTTAAGGTTCCTCTGTTTTTTTCGCTCCTCCTCTGTTTTTTGGGGATGTCATTAGCCAAATATATACTGCAGGGTAAATGCTAAAATTAATTTAGTGTGTATCAGCAAGAGAAGGCAGAGAATTGATCTCTAATTAGACAGAAACGTTTGAATTGGGAAAGAAGAGCTAAGAGCCAGCAATCTGCTTCTAGCTATCTCTCCCTTGGCAATGGAGTTCTTAATAGTGGAGAGTTGTGATTTATAAGATGCAACAGCAGAGATATTTTGTATGTTTAATATGAAGTTGTTTATTAGTACTATTAAATTGGTATAGTACCTTCTTAATAAGCTAAAATTATATTTTTTTAAAAAAATCTGGGGAAATGAAAAGATTTTGCAGATGATTTTGTCTTTGATTTTGGGTAGGTTGCAGCAGATGGTCCTTTTTTTGGAATGTAGGGTTGCTTGGGGAAGACGGAGTGATGGAGAAGCAAAATTGATGGGTCGGGAAATTGAAGGAGACGGGGAGGGTTGTGGGTATGACTGATTTTGTGGGGGAAATGAAAAAGGCAATTGATTTTTCAGGTTATTTCGACCTATTTGGCAACAATATGGACTAGGTAGCCACGTCAGCGTTAGGTAGTAGTCATATCAAGAAATTATCGAGAAAATGAAGTCAGTCACCTTTTAATTTATACATTACCATTTTTTCAACGATTTTAAAAGATACATGACCAAAATTCTCACCGGCATAAAAACTGGACGAAAATAAAAAACGGGTAAAGTTACCGGACGAAAATTACAATTTTCCCTCATAGTATTATTGTTTTGAGTCTGTCTTGAAAAGATTTAAAGTCTGTGACGAAAATCCAGTGAAAACCCCAATTGACTTAAGTGTATAGTTAGTCAAGAATCGAGATTAACCAGTGCATCAATTAAAGTATTCACAAATGATAGGATGTTGATGTACATCACCCATTGTACATGTCTAGACTTGGCTTGTGTTATGAACAAACTAAGTAGTTTCACAAATAATCCAAATCACAATCATTGGAAAGCCCTGAATTGTCTGTTGAGGTGCTTGAAGTACACTATGATTCTAGGATTACGGTATATGAGATATCCAACAGTATTAGAAGGGTAATGTTATCTGGATATCAAATACGAAAGATTCAGACTACATAAGTGGATACTTATTCAAGATTAGTGGTGCAGCTGTGTCCTAGAAATCCACGAAACAAACATGCATATATAGCTTGTTCCACGATGGAATCTGTTAGAAGATAAGGTTAAAAAGGGTATATTAGTCTTTTCTAGTAAGTTTGTTATTGTACTAGGAGATCTAGTACTAGATCCTTATCTAGATTTTATTCCTTTTAGACTATTCCTATATATGTAATCTACCTTGGATGTTGGAATAATACAACAACTTTACTAAAATTCAAGTTGGTATCGGAGCCACTCTGGCTATGGCCGACTCCGGCGAGGCAACCACCGGAGCTACAGCTCCACCAACAACACCACCAACCTCTGCACCTCCCCCAAGAACTCAAGGTGGGACAGGTACTCAAAACACCACCAGCATTCAAACTCCTACCAGTCTTCTTCACACTCAATCTGCCACTTTACCGTTTACCACCAGATCTTTTCCTGCGTTTGGCTCCACCTCTTACCTCCGACCATCGATTCCCAGCTTCTCCACTTTTATGCAACTCCAGCTGTTACCTCGCTCATGCAAACCCCATCACCCCAGATTGGTGTTGCACCTTCAATGAGCTCCTTAGCACCGTTTAACAGTAATCTGAATCAAGCTTGCACTATTAAACTTGATAGATCAAACTATCTGCTGTGGAAATCTACCATTTTACCGATTGTTAGAGGCCACAAACTAGATGGTCATCTCCTGGGCACCAAACCCAAACCACCAGAGATTGTATCTACTTACAATCCGTTGACTATGTCCGCCACCACTCTCCCAAACCCAGCTTATAAAAAATGGTACACCAGAGATCAGCTGTTGGTTGGATGGCTGATGAGCTCTATGAAAGAGGAAACGTTGTTGGAAGTAGTAGGATCTGAGACTGCTCATGAAATCCGGACAAGTCTTGAAATCCTCTATAATAATCGAGATGAATCAAGGATGCTCGAATACAAGACAGCTTTAACTCGCAGTGAGAAAGGATGTAAGCCGATGATGGATTATCTCGCTCAAATGAAGTCCTACTCCGATGGTTTAGCTGCTGCTGGGTATCCCATCACAAAATGAGAACTCATTCTTGCCACTCTTTGAGGTCTAAGTAAGGAGTATGAATCTGTCATTGTGAATTTGACTTCCAGAATCGGCTCACTGTCATGGCAAGAAGTCCAGTCACAGTTGGTGACTCATGAAAGGCTGTTGGCCCGGTTCAAACCCCTCTGCTAACATGGAGTTAGGGCTACACTCTGCTAATGTTGCTGTCTCTAGGTCTGGAGGGAGACCATCAGGACCTAGACCTGGACCTGGATACCAAGGAGGAAATCAAGAACATAATTCTGGCAGAGGAACAGGAAACAGAGGAGGTAGAAGTTCCAGGGGACGAGGAGGAAGAGGACCTGCAAGTGGAAATACTTCAGGTAACACTAGGCCAATTTGTCAAGTGTGTCTAAAACTGATACCTGCTTGTTTGAGAAGAGGTTCATCAAGATGCTTAACCAAAAATTTGCTTTGAAGGATCTTGGCAGTCTAAGTCATTTTTCTGGGAATGCAGGTACAAAGGGATGATACAGGGCTATACTTGAGCCAGAAATTGTATGCCACACAGCTCCTACAAAGACTTGAATTCACTCACCTTAAGCCTTGGTGCACTCTAATGGATAATCCTACTCTATACAGAAGTGTCATTGGTGCACTCCAATACATGACATTCACCAGGCCTGATATAACTTATGTTGTCAACACATTGAGCCAATACATGCAGAACCCCAGAGTCATACACTGGCAAGCACTAAAAAGACTTCTCAGATATGTTCAAGGCACTATTGATTATGGTCTTCACTTCATTCCTGATCAAGGGATCACACTGACAGGTTTTTTAGATGCAGATTGGGCCTGTGATGTGACTGACATGAGATCTATTGCTGGATATTGTGTTTACATTTGTGGATCCTCGGTATCATGGAGTTCCAAGAAACAATGAGTTGTGTCCAGGTCAAGCACCGAGTCTGAATACAGAGCCCTTGCTAACACAGCAGCAGAAATTCAGTGGCTAAGATCTCTCATTGGTGAACTGTGTATACCCCTTCCAGCAACTTCAGTGATCTGGTGTGACAATCTAAGTGCTCAATATCTTGCCTACAATCCTGTCTTCCATAACAGGACCAAACATGTTGAGTTGGATGTCCATTTCATTCGAGATAAGATTCGGAAGGGTCCATAGTGATCAAGTATATTCCTCCACGTAAGCGAGATAGCAGATTGCCTCACAAAGCCTCTGTCCAGTACCAAATTCACTCAGTTTAGAGACAAACTCCAAGTGGTTATAAGACCCCTTCTCGTTTGAGGGGGGATGTTAGAAGATAAGGTTAAAAAGGGTATATTAATCTTTTCTAGTAAGTTTGTTATTGTACTAGGAGATCTAGTACTAGATCCTTATCTAGATTTTATTCCCTTTAGATTATTCCTATATATGTAATCTACCTTGGATGCTGGAATAATACAACAACTTTACTAAAATTCAAGTGAATCTGAGTTTAACATAATAAACTTTTGGCTAAACCATCATGATAAATCAAGCAACACTCGTGATGCAACCTTGAAAAAGCAACAGTCTTGATAAAATGCTTGATTTGCAATGCAAAAGTTAATCTTGGCTATGAAAGAGAATAAATCCGCTTTAAGAAGAGATGGAGAATTTTTTTTTTTTTTTTTTTTTTTTTTTTTTTTGAAAGCTAAAAATATTTTGAAAGCTCATGCCCAGAGTTTCATAACTCTTTATTTTTTATGGAGATGAGAGAAAGAATAATGACACTAGAAAAATGAGAAAACGGCTGAAATATGATTATAAAGGGTGATACCTCATCCTCCTCCTCCTCCTTCTTCTTCTCTTTTTTTCCTGTTTAAAGCCTCCGGTATCCGGAACAAGTGATACTGCCCTTTGGTAGGATATCTTCAATTTATATTAACAGTGTATCTTCATCAAAAATAATATCCGGAGGTGGCTATCTATGTTGCATGTGACGAACACGTACACGCGTTGCATGTACACTACCTTATTAGGCGATACGGATAATTTCAAAATTTAAGGACACAACACGCCGCCCACACGTTATATATATAATATAAATAAAATTCAATTTATCAAAAAAAAAAAAAAAAAAAACTTAAACATCTTAAAAAACTAGACTAAATAAGAGGCGTATTATATAAAGCTACATGAATATCTGAATAGATATTCGAACCTTTATACTGATCCAAAAGAAATTGTTATTGACCTTCAAAATATTACAAATTGTAAAAATGATTGTTTATAAAAAAAACATATAAAACGATCTGGCGTATTATTTGTTTAATTATTATAGAAATGAAAATCGTGTATTTTAACGTTTCCATCAAGAAAACTTAAATAAAAAAAAAAATTTAAAAATTGGGTTCAGAGTGGGGAGTAATCGCGATTGTGTCGAAAGGCGTGTCGGATATTTAAAATTTAAATAATATCAATTTAATCGGTAACAGCGTATCGGACACTGATTTGGGCGTGTGTCGTGTCTTGTGTCGGATACGACGCAGCGGCGGCAGAATTGAAACGTCGGTCAAGATCATAAAGGTGATTATCGTCCAACACACGCTAACAACATTCTCAATCTAATTTCATATAAAGATCTAGCTATTACTCGCGAGTATCTTATAAAACTGTTGCTAAGTTCCCCAACATTTAACACAAAAACCGTAAAGAAAGGATATTTCAAAAATCTTTCATGTGTAATTGTATTGTTGTTTTGTGCTTGTCATTACTCATAATATACACAAGAACCTAATTGTTTTATTGTCAATAAGATAAACAAAATCAACATTTTACTATTATGGTGTCTACTAGTTTCAATATGTTTAAAGCACAAAATGCCAGAAACACCTGATTTTTCTTGGGTCTCTCTTATTCATATTGATATGCACTTTTTTGTATTATATATTAGTTTCATTATCGTCAGTAATGTATTTTATGGGAAACACTTTTGAGAAAACAAAATACATAAGTAATTTGGAGTGGTTCACATAAGATTCTAATTAATAAAATTAGTCTCATAATTTTTGGATGATGCCGATTTCGATGTCTTTAAATATAAATATGAATGTAACTAGATTCGGACCTGACAAGTCGCTTATCCAGGAAAAGAGCGTCAAGACGTATAAAATAAAAATAAATTCACTTTATACGTAAGACTCTACTACGTCGTATCAAAAATAAAGAAACGGAAGCAAAAAACTCGGGTATAAAATTTCTAAACATCCAAGAATAGAAACAACATCTAAAGATGGAAATGTAACTTATTACATTCGAGGAAAAATACGAAATCCAAAAGCGAAAAGTACGATATTCTCCCAAAGAAGCGTAACGATACTACAAGTCTCAAAAGACCAAAAGTCTAAAACAATCTAATAAAGAATAAATGTAAATTCTTCAATGAGGCGTCTTCAAACGTCATCATCGAACTCCTCCTCGTAAACCAAATCGACCTGTTCGTCTTCTCACCCCCAAACACATAGAAAACATGCATTTGAGGTAAGTACAACGACTTAATAAGAAAGAGAAGCTATGACAACAATTATAATTTATAAAGTAAAGATAATTAAAAGTTTAGTTGATTATGTGTGGTGACTCAATCTAGGGTTCACTCCATGTCCATCAACATGAATTGACTAAACGTCTCTACTTAACTTATCTATGTTACAACCGCACTCAAGAGAGGCACTATGCGTATCCACTTTTGGGACACTCTTGGCAACATATTAGTGGATCACACCAATATAGGTAGGCTCCGATAAATGCGCACATCTCAAAGCAGAGTCCTCCGCATTTTAGGGTTTTTGACTCCACGGAGTTCTTCCACCTTCGAGAGGTAGGCATACATCGCGATATAGTCGGTGCCTATCCAAGAGAGACATGTTGTTTAATCCTTTACTAGGCGAGTGCACGTATTTTATTAAAATGATTAACTAGCCACCTAAGTGTTTTCAATTAATCTCCCTCACACATACCACTCTCTTCCTAGACCACTAGACTTGGACAAGGCCTAGCAATTACACAGACATTGATGAATACTAATTCATCAAAGCACAAGCCTATCATGCTCTTCCGACGGATCCGAACTTCAACTCCCTTTAAGAGTACATTCGGTGTTTTAACTGAACGAATTAGAAGTTCAATTCAGGCTTGTTTAATTTATACCATGTTATCATATCATAAATACGGGTTGAAAACAATAATAATACAATTATAAAACCCAAAACCAAACTAAAATGATAAAACCGTAAAAAAACAAAGTAAAACAGGCCAGACGCCCATTTGACCTCCTATGGACGCCCGTCCGAAACCAGACGGCCGTCCACTAAACCCCAGACGACCGTCCGTCTAAAACAGCTACATCCTGAATAAAAAATCTAACCTCAGACGCCCGTCTGCCTATTGCAAACGCCCGTCTGGGCTACTAAGGTCTCGGACGCTGATGTGTAACATTTATATGATAAAAATTACGATGTTTTATATACGTTATCGACTATTTTTATATAAAATATAAGTAATTATAACAGATAATCTTATAAAATATTAATAGCTATGAATAAATCTAAATACTATAAAAATCTAGTAAAAATGATAAAAAGTTATAAATTTTGTACCGGGTTAATAACGGAGTGTCGTGTCGATTCACGTGGGTATTTTTGGTATTTTCTGGACCTTAAGTAAACCAAGACCCCGAGTGGCGACATTTTGTGGAGTAAAATCATATCTTTTGAAGGAATAAAGGAAGTGCCACGAGATTTAAAGTTCAAGTGGACCAATGATTCGTGACGCCATATCAAGTTATATTTTCGACGAACGAATGGCCCAGCAAAAAGGCATTTTCTGAAAAAGAAGTCTTCATGGAAGTTGTAGATCTCCTCAAGAGCTTTCCAACGCATCTTGAATTATGTCATTTGGAGATCCAGAGCTCAAGTTATGATTTTATCAAGTTTCGGATTAAGATTGGAAAAAATCTATCCGGATCGATCGATTTACCTCGGATCGATCCGAGGAGGCATAATGATTATCCAAGCATGTGGCCTGCGCAGAGAATAATCTGGGATAATATTTTTTATTCCCGGATCGATCCGGCCCTTTTCGGATCGATCCGCAAGGGAAAAATTGCCTATAAAAAGGCGAAGATTGCGGCACAAAAGAGAGGTACCAAATATATTTCTTTTACCTCTTTTTAGTAGTAGTAGTATGTATATATATAGGCCTTATGCCATAAATAAAGTAGTATCGTCATAATGCTCGAGAAATTATCGAGAAGATCAATGTTGTTGAAGTTGTTGTAGCATCCGGAAGAATACGACTTACGATTCAATCGTTGTAATCGGGTAAAATTTCTAAAGTATTTATGTTTGTTATGTTTGTTTTTATTTTAGTATAATGTTAGTAGGCTAAATCTAATAACTAGCCAAAGTTATGTAATCGTTTTATTTCGATCTTTTCGGTAAAGGAATGTTGTCTAAGTAAAATTGAATAAAATTGAGCTAATTGAATCTTTTTCTATTGATAAAGTTTGACTTGAAAGAATTCATAATCTAATTATGAATTGGCGCCTCGTAATTAAGTTATGAACTCGTTAATAGAAAAACCGGAGGGTAAAATTGGCGAGTGAAAGCGTGACAACGGAATCCATTTCTCTATTCGGGCGATTTGTCCTAAAAGATGAATCTTATTAAAATTTGTACTCAAGATCGTAATAATGTTAAATTCATCAGTTTAATTGAAACTTAAACCGGAAAGTTGAATCGGCCGGCCTTGACAACCGGAGCCTTTAAATAAAATTGACCGTTTGATGAACGGAATGACTCCTTTTATTCAAGGGTAGAATCGTACTCGGGACCTCATTCGAAAAACCGTAATGATTGTGGATTTGGGTGATGACAATGGACATATGACAATTTCACACACTAATGTGAGGACGAATTGTTAACCTTAGGAGTACACGTTTCATTTACTCAATTGAACCTAATATAAAAAGAAAGATCGAGCACATTCCATTCCTTTGAAAAGATCGTATAAATCAATTATATAAACTTTGGCTAGTTCTCTAATAATATATTTGGCATCTATATATTTATATCTATATATATACTTTGCAACTTATGCACATCTATATATATTTATATATCTATATATATTATATTAGAATAAATTTTAATTTACGTATTTATTTTATGTTGACTAGAATAGTAGTGATACGTGTTATAAAATTGCGGTTTAGATCGAGTTAATAATGACTCTTTGGTGTTTAACCACACTTAGAAGAATTACAAAGTTCCACGAGGATACGATACTCGACTCACCATACTAGCACTGATTTGACCCGATACACTGCATGTCGGTTAAGGGTAGTATTAGCACTAGAAAAGGCCACGTCGCTTTACGGGCGCCGTTGCCGGGAACGACGCTAATTTCTTTTTGTGTCTATGGTTACTACTTGTATTAGCTCAAAATTCTCGAGAATAAGTCAACACTTTTCTTATCTCATTTCTAATTTTATTTTAGTTGGTACTTACCTTAAAGGTAAGTTACCAAATTTTTTTTTACTACTATCAATTTAGTGTTATTTTCTATTTTCGTTAGTTGATGACCGAAGTGGTAAGGCCCCACTCACTCCTTATAAGCCTGACATAAACACTTACGAAGGCGGTTAAAGTAGAGAGAAAGCGTGGTCATACTAGTCGGGAAATCTGACGAATCATCTTCAAACAGAAATACGAGAATGGTGAAATC
Organism: Gentiana macrophylla; assembly: GCA_026214975.1. Classification (NCBI taxonomy): domain Eukaryota; kingdom Viridiplantae; phylum Streptophyta; class Magnoliopsida; order Gentianales; family Gentianaceae; genus Gentiana; species Gentiana macrophylla. Next base: position 110,330,117 of record CM047806.1, read on the forward strand.
GGTGATGAAACACCGAACAAGAATTTGGAACATGCTACAGGGCATGGACAAAACCCTGTTAACCTTAATAATCAAAATAATAATAATAATAGAAATAATCGAATCGGAACCAGAATAATCGTAACAACTGAAGAAACCCAAAGGCCTATCGTGACCAAACCATAAGAAGAAATCGGACTAATAATCCCATACTTTTGCCTAATGAAGGAGCGAATAATTTGAGATTAAATCTCATCTTTTGGTTTAATTGACGCAAGAGCCCAATTCTAGGAGAAGATGATGAAGATCCGCATCATCATCTCTATCTTTTTGAAGAAGCGTGCAATCTGACCAAAAGTCAAGGTGCTCACAAGGAATTAACAAGGATGACTATGTTTCCTTTTTCTCTAAAAAGGACGAGCCGAGATTGGTTTATGTCTCTTCCGCATCATTCACTTACAAGTTGGGAGGAGATTCAAGCTGAATTTACGAAACAATACTTCACTCCTGGACGGAATTTGGAATTAAAAGTCGAGGTTGCTAATTTTAGACAAGGATCTGAAGAAACGCTTGGGAATGCGTGGGAAAGATTTAAAAAATTGCTAAGAGCTTGTCCCGACCATGGTTATTCTTTAGACATGCAAATCCAGCTTTTCTGTCGTAAATTAAGAAAAGATTCACGTGCTGATGTAGATCATGCATGTGGTGGTTCTTTAATGATGAGTGAAGCTCAATTAGTTTACGATGCTATAGAAAAGATTTCCAAAAATAACAGAATGTGGGAAACCGGTTCTAGCACGGAAAAGTAGCTTTTACTTGGGAGAATGTACGCCTAATACCGAAGTTACGGCACATTTAGAAAATTTAAGTAGGAAATTTGATGGCCTACACTCAAACAAAAATCAAGGTTCAGAAAATAGTGCACCAACTGAATACTCAAATCAGGATAAAATACCACTAGGGATTGAAGAACCAACAGGATGCTCAAGAGAGGAGGTGAGTTTTCTTCAGCAGCATAGAATTTTAAACAATGCTTACTCAAACTCGTTCAATGCTATTAGAAGGGATCACCCTACTTATCGATGGTCTGAAAACCCTAGCAAGCAAGGACAACCGCCGTATCCAGTTCCATATAGGAACATGAACAATAATCAAGTTTATCAAGAAAACACATCTAATCAGAATTTACAATCATTACCTAGAACCTATCTTCAACATACCACTCAAAGTATACCAGTAACTCAAAGTTCAACTCAACCTGCAGAAGGAGTTGAAAAATGGGAAAAGCTAATGGAAAATATGATGGGTGTAGTATCTACTCAATCTAAAAATATAGAAACGATGGTGACTTCTATTGGTACAGTCACTAAGGATATGAGTTCAATGAAAACATCTATAAGTGGACATGATACCAGGATGAGAACGATAGAAGCCTCATTAAGGAATATGGAAGATCATTTGAGTAGGGAAGGTGAACGTAATAACAGCAGACCCCCAGGAGGATTACCAAGTAACACTGAAAGGAACCCAAGAGAGGTAAATGTTGTAGTTACGAGAAGTAGGAAGCTCAGTGGAAGTAATGGAGTTGAAAACCTTGGGGATAATGAAGTAGAAGATGACTTAGATGGTAGGAATGATAGAACTAAAGATGAACTTGAATTTCTGAGATGAGGAAGAAGAAATTATAGACAACTTCTTTGAAAAGAAATAAAAGTTCGAACACGAAAGTGAAAGGGAAAATTGGGTAAAAATCCTAAGATTACGAAAGATCCCATGGATAAAGATTTAAGGACTTTATTTAAGGAACATGTTAGAATGGAAAATAAGGATGAAAACGAGGAAGAAATGAGGGGATCTCAAGTAGAGATTGATTCAGGAACAATTTAAAAGAAAGAATTCAAGAACACGAAACATGGCGATGAGTAATACTCAAAGGTTTAAGGAAAAGGAAAGAGAAAGCGACAAAGGAGCCAAAGGTCATAGATTTAGAATCTTTACCTTACCCTCCTAAAGATCAAATCAAAAGGCAAAAGCGATAAGAAGTATGCTCGTTTCTGGACACTTTTCGTCATATTCAAGTTAATATCCTGTTATCGAAGCTCGATTAATATACACGCTTATGGAAAATTTCTCAGAAAGAAATTTCATCAAACAAGAAAAATTAGAGGAATATGAGAATATATGCCTAAATGAAGAATGTTCCGCATTCAAGAAGCATAAGTTACCACCTAAACTGAAAGATCCAGGAAGTTTTACCATTCCATGTGAAATTGGAGGATTTACATTTAAGAAGGTCTTATGTGATCTCAGAGCAAGTATAAATCTCATGTCTTATGAGGATTATAGAAAGTTAGGCATAGGAAAGCTTACTAAGATCGAAATGACTCTGCAAATGGCGAGATAGATCGATTAAGTACCCTAAAGGAATTATAAAGGACATATTGGTTAAAGTAGACAAATTTATTTTCCAGTAGACTTTGTAGTTATGGAAATGGAAGACGGTTATTCAAACACCTCTTATTCTAGGTCGTCCATTTCTAGCTACAGGAAGAACTTTAATCGATGTTCGTAAAGGAGAATTAATCTTAAGAGTCAATGAAGACGGTTACTTTCAATATTTTCAAGGCTATGAATCATGCATCATCGAATCATGTTCTTTTATAGAAGATATTCATTCGTCTATGATAATCGTTACCAACTTTTGAAGACAGATTAGAAGAATGCTTAACTCTGTCTATCTATAAAGAAGATGAGGAAGACATTGAAATGAAAGAGATAATTCTTTCTTTAGATATGTAAAGTTTTACCTTTAAGCCACCATGGCATAAGTACTTGGAATTAGAACTAGAAGGACCGGTTCTTAAATCGTCAATAGAAGATCCGCCAAAGAACCTGGACTTGAAACCATTACCTTTAAATCGAAATATGCTTTTCTTGAAACCGATAATCTATTACCGATTATTATTTCATCGACTTTAAGCGAGCAACAAGAAGATCAATTACTTAGAATGTTGAAAAAGCATAAGAAAGCTTTTGGATGGACGATTCTTTGATATTCGAGGTATTAGCCACGAGATTTGCGTTCATAAGATAATTTCGAAGGAAGATGCTAAGCCTTGTATTCAACATAACGCCGCCTCAACCCAAATTTTGCAGTTGATTATTAAGAAAGAGGTCATTAAGCTATTAGAGATGGGAATAATTTTCCCTATATCGGATAGTGAATGGGTAAGTCCAACTCAAGTGGTACCAAAGAAAGGAGGTTTCACAGTGAAAGAAAATGATAGAAATGAATGGATTCCAACAAGAGAAATTACAGTTATCGAATGTGCATTGATTTTAGGAAACTAAATGATCATACTAAGAAAGATCATCATCCACTTCCATTCATAGTTCAAATGTTGGAGCAGTTAAGTGGTCATAAATATTCTTTGTTTCTTAGATGGTTATTCGAGGTTATTCTGATTTTCATTGCAAGCAGGAGATAGGAAAAGACTACTTTCACTTGTCCTTATGGAACTTTGCGTATAAAAGAATGCCGTTTGGTTTATGTAATGCTCCATTTACGTTTCAAAGATGCATGATGGCTATATTTTCCGATATGGTTGAGAAATTCTTGGAAATTTTATGGGCGACTTTAGTGTTTACGGAGATTCTTTTGGTAAATGTTTGTCGCACTTAGAAAGAGTGTTGCAACGTTGTGAAGATACCAATTTGGTCTTAAATTGGGAAAAATGTCATTTAATGGTATCGGAAGGAATTGTTCTAGGCCATAGAATCTACGAAATAGAATTGAAGTTGATAAAGCTAAGGTTGAAGTAATTGAAAAATTACCACCACCAGTTAATCTAAGGACTCTAAGAGGATTTCTTGGACATGCGAGGATTTTATAGGAGATTTATTGCAGATTTTTCAAAGATAGCAAAGCCCCTAAGTCATTTGCTTGAAAAGGAAGTACCTTTTAACCCGATAGTAAATGTAAGGAAGCTTTTCGGACCTTAAAAGCGAGATTGACTATTGCACGGTGCTAATAGCACCAGATTGGAATTTGCCGTTTGAGATTATGTGTGATGCCAGTGATTTATTTGTAGTAGAGCGCTTTTAGGACAAAGATATAACAAAATTCTCAAAGCTATTTACTATGCATCTCACACGTTAAATGCGACTCAAGCCGAACTATACAACTCTGAAAAAAAGAAGCTGTGGTTTGTAATTTTTGCCTTAGATAAGTTTAGATCGTATATTGTTGGTTCTAAGGTAATAATTTATCTGAGACCATTCGACTTTGAAGTATTTCTTTGAGTAAGAAAGATGCGAAACCACGTCTTCTTAGATGGATTCTCTTACTTCAGGAGTTCGATTTGGAAATTAAAGATAAAAAGGGAAGTGAGAATGTAGTAGCAGATCATCTAAGTAGAATGGAAAATGATGGAGAAAAGGGAATAGAAATTAAAGATTCATTTCCTGATGAACAACTTTTTAGAATAGATACTCCTTCAACCATGCAGGTTGTTAAAGAATAGAATTCCTTCTAAGGAAATGTCACCCTGGTTTGGAGATATCATTAATTACTTAACTTTGTGATTATATTCCGTCTCATTGGACTTGGCGTGAGAAAAGAAATTCTTTTATGACTTAAAATTTTATTGGGAGGAACCGGACCTTTTCCGTAAATGTTCGGATGGGATAATCGAGAAAGTGTGTGCTGCTAATGAAATTTTAAGTATTTTATTATTTTGTCATGATCGTGAGGCGGGGAGGTCATCATGGAGGTTGGAAAACTGCTTTTAAAGTTTTACAATGTGGTTTTTATTGGCCTCACGCTATATAGAGATGCTTATAAGTATGTCAAATCCTCGTGAATCTTGTCAAAATGGGGAAATGTATCTAAAAACATGAAATGCCTATGCAACCTATTTTAGAATGTGAGTTATTTGATGTTTGGGGTATAGATTTCATGGGACCATTTCTATTTCATTTGGAAAAAGATTTATTCTAGTAATGGTAGATTATGTTTCGAAATGGGTAGAAGCTGAAGCTCTTCCCACTAATGATACCAAAGTTGTCATACGATTTCTTAAAAAGAATATATTTACATGTTATGGCATTCCAAGGGCTATCATTAGTGATAGAGGTTCGCACTTTTGTAATAGACCATTTACCAAGATAATTGAAAAATATGGTGTAACGCATAAGTTAGGAACGCCCTATCATCCGCAAACTAGTGGTCGGGCAGAGGTGTCTAATAGAGAAATCAAGAGAATTGTAGAAAAGGCGGTGGATTCAAATCGAAAAAGCTCGGGCGATTAAACTAGGCGATGCATTATGGGCATATAGAAACGACTTTTAAAACACCAATTGGTTGTTCTCCTATAGGTTAGTTTTTGGTAAGTCGTGTCATCTCAGGTTGAGTTAGAACACCGAGCCTTTTGGGCTATTAAATTTTGAATTTCGATCCTAAGGTTGTCGGTGATCATAGATTGCTTCAATTGATGAACTAGAAAGAATTCGTTTGATTCTTATGAAAACGCTTTCGAATCTACAAGAACGCACGAAATCCTTTCACGATAAGAGAATCTATAGTCGTGAGTTCCATGTAGGTGATCGAGTGCTCTTGTACAATTCACGTTTAAAGTTATTTCCGGAAAGCTTAAATCAAGATGGGACAGTCCATTTAACGTAACGAGTTTACAAATGCTGAGTCATTGAACTAACAAATGGAAATACAACTTTTATAGCCAATGGCCATAGAGTAAAGTTATTTGTGGAAGGAGAAGGGACATGATCGAAAGAAGAAATAATGCTACTAATCGATCCTCCGACAAAGTAAAAAGCAGAGAAATCGAGCGAAAAGAGAGGAGTTAAACTCGGCCGAATACCAGTGCTATTTATCTTTACTCTACTTTTATGTGTTTTATTTATGTTTAAAGTAGTTTCGTCTTTTACCGGATAGACGTAAAAGAACTGGATGTCTTTTCTAGGTAGAATAGGAATTTTTATGTTGCTTTTGAAATTAGGCTTGGATAAAGATGTCGCGTTTAGAATAGAAGCTTCAGTTTTTGAGAAAAACAAGCAATTGTTGAGGGAGATCAGACTGAAAGAACTTTGTAATGGAAAATCGAGAAGTTCGATAAAGAGAAGGGCAAAGTTTTTAAGAAGGTGTAGAAGCTGTGGAAAAAGTGAGCATGAAGGGAAATGTAGGGAAAGCACAACCAAATCACAGGATGAGTGTTTGAATGTTGTTAAGAATGGAACGATTAGGTGGTTATCCGAAAATCCCGATGGAGATCAAAGAGAAAATTAACGCCTCATTTCTTAAGGTTAGGTTGATAGAGCGTTACATCGAGAACTACGGAAGATTTAGAAGTATTGGAATTAGGACCTCGTGAATTTTGTAATACTTATAAAATTTTTATATAACTTTTGAAAATTTTATAAATAGGATCTTTATGAAATTACTTAAAAGTTTTATAAAGTTTTTATAAAAAAGTTTTTATTTTTGTAGAAGTTTTATTAAGTTTAAAAAAAAAAAAAAAAAAAAAAAAAAGGTCGGATCGATCCGACCTAACCCGGATCGATCCGAACACTGAAAAAACCTAAAAAAGGGACGGGGACCTCTTTCTTCTTCTTCTTCTTTTTTTCTAAAAACAGCCGCCCCTCCCTTCTTCCCCAATTCGAATTTTTCCTTCAAATCATCACACACTATCACCATTAAACTACACCACTTCTTAAACTTTTCTCATTTTCCACTCCTCTCTTCAAATTTGCATTTACATTGAAGAATTTTTCAAGGATAGCTTCAACCTTTATTCCGGCGAAATTTCCATCTTTTCCGGCCAAATTTCAACCTTTTTAAGCTTTGTAAGGTAACATTGTAGTCACTTATTTTCTTAAATTCGTTTTTATTTAATTTCAAAAATTTGGTGTAAACTCATTTGTGTTGTTTTGTGTTGTTTTGTGTTGTTTTGTTGTCATTATCGTAGAATGGCCGAATCATCCAAAGCTAGTAAAAAACGTAAACCGCATATCCCTACCCAAATTCCAGTTATAGAAACTAGGCCTTTAACAGAAGAAGAATTGGCAGTTAGTTTTGAAAGAACCGCGTCTGCTGCAGACTAAGAAAGCATTGAAAAATAAATTTGGACAAGTGTTTAGTTTGCACAGAGAGGGCTTAGACTTCAAAGATTTGGGAAGGAGGTGAAAGATATTTTTGAAAGGAGGCATTGGATGGAATTAGCCAGTTTAAGGTCGGGAGAAATTAACACCACCTTAGTAGCTGAATTTTATTCTTTGGTAGCAACTCACGATGCTACGGAAGAAGGTGAGTTAACCTCTGTCAACCTGAGAACTAGGACAGTGCCGTTTACTCCTCACATTATAAATGCTATTTATGGTATTCCTGATATACCGGAGAATGAGGATTATTATACAGTTTGGAATTTGGATGAACCAGCAGACTTTGATCATATTGTTTCACTAGCCCAGAATGAGTTAGATCCCACTGCCGTCTGGCATGAAAACAGGTTTTCCTATGGGAAAGTATCCGGGATATGAAAGCCATTAAGCGTTTTATTAGTCATACTCTTTACCCGACTCGGCATTTTACATCTTTTGGTAAAGAGGATTTGTGTATTGCTTGGGCTATAGTTAATGATGTACCTGTGGATATAGGCAGAGTGATGTATAGAAGGGCCAAGGAATTTGCCCTGACTGCTAGACCAGGCAGTCACATGCCTTTTCCGTGTTTTATTTCTTCCTTGTGTCGTCAGATAGGAGTCCCTGAGCTCCCAAATGATAATTTGATGATGGTGGATGACACACTTATCGGTCCTAGTTTACCACTTAGGCCGGCGGGAAGAATAAACTTTTGGACCCTAACCGTCGGCGACCTCACCTACTACTCCATCTACTCTTTGTCCCTCCTTCATCCAGTCAAACTCAAACTCATCTTCCCAATACCATCACTTATGATATGTTTCAATCCATGGCCTATGATGTTCATCGTGCTAATGCCAATATGGTGCTTTTGCGGAAAGGAATAAATTATGGTGCGAAGATTTACGTCAAGGCATACGAGGTTTATATCAAATGAATATCTTTGCAGAACCCTTCCTATGCCGAGATGGATATTCGCGATTGCCAGACTCGGCCTTATACCTTGCCCGATTTCATTCCATCGATGCCACCACCCTCGGACTTCCAACAAATGCCGCATTCTTTTGGATTTCAAACTAGTGGTGTAGGGATTTTTCGGCGGTACTACGGGCGGTGCGACATCGAATGGATCTGGATCGGATCATTTGGCCATACCACGATGAGATGGGAAGCACTTTTTACGATATCACGAGAGAGATGAGCTCGATGGGACTAGATAGCTCGGTACGGATGTCAACTTATTTTCAAGATCCATCACAAGAATCGACCCGTTCTCAAGCTATGCCAAGTTCAAGCCACGTCGAGCTAAGTGATGAAGAGGAGTGATAATTTTTAAACATTCTATGGTTTTTGACATTGAAACAATTTTATTTATCGTGCACTTTTTCTTTTTTTTCGTTAAATTTTAAGTTGTTTTGATCATAGTAGGATTTTATTTTAATACGATTTTCATGTTTTCATTTCATATTATGGTATTAAGCATCGTGTAGAAAAATTTATCGTTATAACATAAAAAAATGATGAACCAAAAATAGGAAGAAAACTTGTCACCTAGAATAAACTAAGTATTTTTCAAGAAAAATCGACTACGTCCGTGAAACGGTAATGTTCGGATCGATCCGGCGATGAGTATACCGACGACAACATTCTTGGTTCGGAGGTCGGATCGATCCGCCCTATCTCGGATCGATCCGGTAAGTACAAAACGCCGCAGAAAGCGAGATCTTTTCTACTTTTGCTTGATAGATATATTTCTATAAAAGGAAAGAGCAACGACCAACCTTTTGCTCATTCTTTCCTTTTTCTTATTTTAAATCTCTATTTGAAATGTCTAACCGATCCTCTCCCTCGGTTAATAGTTATGAGCCACATACGCCTGATGGTGTGGTTCCCGAAGGGCATGCCTCTTGTTTTCATAATGACGTCCCGAGACATCTAAATTTCGTCCGTTCTCCTATTCTGATGGAGAAAGGTTTAAACACTGAAAAAATTGATCAGTGGGGACGTAATCTAATTCGAGGTTGCGGGTGGAAAAAGTTGATAAGGACTCCCAGAGGTCGAATAAACATTTCGGTAGTTAGAGATTTCTTTGCGTCTCTCACTGAGATAACGACAGTAGCCTCATCTCAACTTATTACAGTTAGGGGAATCGTTATTTCATTTTCACCAGTCATCATAAATCAAATCTATCAAATCCCACCATGTACTTTTGATCGAAACCCACACTTCGAGTTTCTTTGGGAACTTGGGGATGCATATAATGTTGTAAACCGTCATCGCAGAAGCCTTTGATTCGTATTTCCGTTGTTTGATCATAACTATGATTCCTCAACTCTGGCTTTACCCCTCATTTAAGCGGCGTGAAACGCTTCATTAATTCTCGGATCTATCCAACTAGAGATTTTTATGGGGTTACGGATGATGAGATCTTTCTTTGTTGTATGCATTGGCCGTGGGAGCATACATTGATTGGGGAGTTTTGATTTTTAAGGCGCAATTAATTTTGCGAGTAGAAAGGCGTAATAGGGGAAGACCGCTACCATTTGCCTGGTTATCTCTCACCTTTGTATCCAATCGAATCACGTGCTCGAGTTTGCTCGATGGCGAGATTTTTCCATCTCGTGATTCTCGATTAGGATTACTTCCGTGGATACTCCCGGATGTTCATCTACGGTTTGATAATCGATTAGAAGTTATGTTGTTAAGTTGGTAGTTGTTTAAATTAGTTGTTTAATCGTTTTTTGTTATTTGTTACTTTTATTTATAGTTTGTAATAGTGTTTAATATATATGTCATTTTCTTTAATCAAAATCATATAAAATTTTAATTTTATTTGCAAACTACTTTTTATTTACTCACTGAACATCGGGACGATGTCATTTCGTAAGTGGGGAGTGGAAGTAAGTTAGTAAATAAAAATTAAAATTTTCTTATATAAATTTATACTTATTTGCTCAATACTTAGTTTAATTTTTCTTGAAACAAAATAATTAGATAATATATAATTAGTATGAATAAAAACAATATAAATTGGTAAGAATAGATTTTAATTAAGTAAAGTAAATTAGATATATTATAAGTATATTATATATGTTAATTTTAGATCTTTATAAGATTTTAAGTATATGTAACTATACATAAATATTATCAAGTAAGTTTCATATGAAATTTTAGCAAATATACTTATATTTATAATGAATTTTTTTAGAATAATTTTCTTTGCAAAACGAAATATGAATATGGAATCGGATTAGGAATGATGAGATTTTTGACACCACAAAAATTACCTCAACCTTGATTAGAGTGATCAAGACCTCACTCGAAATAGCCATTTTTGATCATAACCGACCCTTGGCTTATTTTGGTCTACATTTCCTAAAAATCCCACGAGTTTATGCATTTACTTATGAAAGGAGATGATAGCACGTGAAGCTAAGGATGGTGTATGGTGAAAAAAAAAAAAAAAAAAAAAAAAAAAAAAAGAGAAGAACGAAGCACCATATTTACAGAGAATTAATCGAATACCAAGTATCTTCCTTATCTTTGATCGACAGATATCGGTAGTAGCTTCCGATGATTTGAGTGCAGAGAGGTGTTATCTAGAAACGCCCTATATCACTATGAGGTATAAAGCTCCCGATAAAAATTGAATCATAAGATCTCAAGAATGATTACGAGTTTAAGGAAACCGGACTCGTAATTTTAGATCGAAAGAGTATTACTCCGATCAATCTTGATGAAGCAATGCTTGTAAATTTGATTTTCTACACACACTCACGCTTTTAGTTCTTAATATTGAAAAAGAAGAGAGAAAATCTGAAAAATAGTTGGAAAAAGGAGATATTATTAATCGAAACTGTTTTTGATCAAACGTGAAGGTGTAAGTACGTACGACTTGCCTCTTTCTATTTTTGATTTCTTTTTCTATCTTTTCGATTAACCAATGTCCTATCCTAAAAAGTATTAGCCATCTTGTCAATTACTTGACTTAGTCTTTGATTCCAAATATTTCATATAAGTTGAGATAGGAAAATAATTCTAGAATTTTAATTATATTTATTGAGTAGATTTTGTGAAATTTCATTTGAATAATAGTTGATAAATAATTTATCAAAGTTATCTACACTTTTATCTTATTAATTTCTAAGAAAGATATAATTAATATGTTTATAATATTGAAATGATATTTTACTAATTTAAAATTTTATCTACCACTTATATTATTTTTATCGTAATTTTTATATATTACCGCTTATTTTGCTCGAGGACGATCAAAGAGCTAAGTGGGGAGTAGTTGATGTGTAACATTTATATGATAAAAATTACGATGTTTTATATACGTTATCGACTATTTTTATATAAAATATAAGTAATTATAACAGATAATCTTATAAAATATTAATAGCTATGAATAAATCTAAATACTATAAAAATCTAGTAAAAATGATAAAAAGTTATAAATTTTGTACCGGGTTAATAACCGGAGTGTAATGGTCGATTCACGTGGGTATTTTTGGTATTTTGAGACCTTAGGTAAACCAAGACCCAGTGACGACATTTTGTGGAGTAAAATCATATCTTTTGAAGGAATAAAGGAAGTGCCACGAGATTTAAAGTTCAAGTGGACCAATGATTCGTGACGCCATATCAAGTTATATTTTCGACGAACGAATGGCCCAGCAAAAAGGCATTTTCTGAAAAAGAAGTCTTCATGGAAGTTGTAGATCTCCTCAAGAGCTTTCCAACGCATCTTGAATTATGTCATTTGGAGATCCAGAGCTCAAGTTATGATTTTATCAAGTTTCGGATTAAGATTGGAAAAATCTATCCGGATCGATCGATTTACCTCGGATCGATCCGAGGAGGCATAATGATTATCCAAAGCATGTGGCCTGCAGAGAATAATCCTGGGATAATATTTTTTATTCCCGGATCGATCCGGCCCTTTCTCGGATCGATCCGGCAAGGGAAAAATTGCCTATAAAAAGGGCAGCATTGCAGGCACAAAAGAGGGTACCAAATATATTTCTTTTACCTCTTTTTAGTAGTAGTAGTATGTATATATATAGGCCTTATGCCATAAATAAAGTAGTATCGTCATAATGCTCGAGAAATTATCAGAAGATCAATGTTGTTGAAGTTGTTGTAGCATCCGGAAGAATACGACACGATTCAATCGTTGTAATCGGGTAAAATTTCTAAAGTATTTATGTTTGTTATGTTTGTTTTTATTTTCGTATAATGTTAGTAGGCTAAATCTAATAACTAGCCAAAGTTATGTAATCGTTTTATTTCGATCTTTTCGGTAAAGGAATGTTGTCTAAGTAAAATTGAATAAAATTGAGCTAATTGAATCTTTTTCTATTGATAAAGTTTGACTTGAAAGAATTCATAATCTAATTATGAATTGACGCCTCGTAATTAAGTTATGAACTCGTTAATAGAAAAACCGGAGGGTAAAAATTGGCCGAGTGAAAACGTGACAACGGAATCCAGTTTCCTATTCGGGGGCAGATTTGTCCTAAAAAGATGAATCTTATTAAAATTTGTACTCAAGATCGTAATAATGTTAAATTCATCAGTTTAATTGAAACTTAAACCGGAAAGTTGAATCGGCCGGCCTTGACAACCGGAGCCTTTAAATAAAATTGACCGTTTGTGAACGGAATGACTCCTTTTATTCAAGGGTAGAATCGTACTCGGGACCACATTCGAAAAAACCGTAATGCTTGATTGTGGATTTGGGTGATGACAATGGACATATGACAATTTCACACACTAATGTGAGGACGAATTGTTAACCTTAGGAGTACACCGTTTCATTTACTCAATTGAACCTAATATAAAAAGAAAGATCGAGCACATTCCATTCACTGAAAAGATCGTATAAATCAATTATATAAACTTTGGCTAGTTCTCTAATAATATATTTGGCATCTATATATTTATATCTATATATATACTTTGCAACTTATGCACATCTATATATATTTATATATCTATATATATTATATTAGAATAAAATTTTAATTTACGTATTTATTTTATGTTGACTAGAATAGTAGTGATCTGTGTTATAAAATTGCGGTTTAGATCGAGTTAATAATGACTCTTTGGTGTTTAACCACACTTAGAAGAATTACAAAGTTCCACGAGGATACGATACTCGACTCACCATACTAGCACTCTGATTTGACCCGATACTAATCGCCGGTTAAGGACTCGGTATTAGCACTAGAAAAGGCCACGCGTCACGGCGCCCGTCGCGCTAGTTCGACGCCCGTCCGCATGGGTTTTCCAAAATGCTAAGATCGTCAAAACTCGATTTACGCACCGTTTCTAACTTAATTAGCATCGAATTAATCCCCGGAAAAGCGTATAAACTATATCTAATCAACCGTAGCATCTATGATCCTTTGATCAACATAAAACACATCTTTTACTAGCATCTACACGTCTCCAAATCATAATCTAAACTTTACGAATTATAACCGATATCATAGGAAGAGTTTCTTACCTAATTGTTGCCACAAACCGGATCAACAACCTCAAAAAAGCTGCGCAACTTCCAACAAAGCGATATCCAAAGCGTTGTTCTTCTCACAACGATTCCAAATCTTCCGTCTGATCTGAAAACGGTTAAGCTTTGCCTCAGAAATCGTGAAAACTATCCAAGCCCTATTTTTTTCTCCTCACAACCGCAGAGAAGGAAAAGCGTGTAAACTAAATTTTCTGAATTTGTGTTTAGGTTGTGGGATTATTGTGTGTAAATTTCCCTTAAATACAATTCCCAAATAAATCCCTTTTTCCATAAACACCCTTAATTACCAAAATTCAGCTTTATCCCTTAATTATATATACATTTACTCGAAAATTATGTATAAATAAATGATAAAACACTTAACTCCAATAAAGAAAAGAAATAATAATATTTCGTTTTCGCAAAATGACACGTCTGCCCTTTCTCGAAAATCGGCATATTACATTCCTCCCCCCTTAAAAGGAGTTTCGTCCTCGAAACTAGAACATACCTAGTAAATCCACGAACTCTTTGAATTCACTGATCATATCATCTTCAACTTCCCAAGTTGCCTCCTCGGGTGAATGATTACTCCACTGAACCAAAATCAAAGGAATCATCCGTCTCTTTATCATCTTTTCCTTCCGGTCCAAAATCTTGGTCGGTCTCTCATCATAGGCAAGATTGTCTTGTAGAATTTCCGGATCAATTGTAGTTTCAACATCATTCTTCGTCAGACACTTGTTCAACATCGAGACGTGAAACACACTATGGACCCTTGACATCGACTCCGGTAACTTAAGCTTGTAAGCTAACGGTCCAATCCTTTCCAGAATTTCAAATGGTCCAACATACCTTGGACTTAGCTTTCCCTTTTGTCCAAAGCGTTTCACTCCCTTCATCGGTGAAGCTCGTAGATACACTCTATCACCGACTTCGAACTCAAGCGGTCTTCTTCTAACGTCTGCCCAACTTTTCTGCCTGTCCTGTGCTGCTTTCAGATTCTTCTTAACCAACTGAACCATTTCCTTAGCTTGTTCAACCATTTCCGGCCCTGTGATCTGTCTTTCCCCGACTTCATCCCAAAACAGCGGCGTTATACATCTCCTTCCATACAACGCTTCAAATGGCGGCATGCCTATGCTTGCGTGATAACTGTTGTTGTAGGCAAACTCCGCTACGGGTAGGTAATCATCCCACGATCCGCCTACTTCCAAAACACAAGCTCTAAGCATGTCCTCGAGTGTTTGGATGGTCCTCTCAGATTGCCCATCTGTCTGAGGATGAAAGGCCGTACTCAAATCCAACTTGGTTCCAAAGGCTTCTTGTAAACTCTTCCAAAACCGACTGACAAACCTCGAGTCATGATCCGAAACTATCGAGATAGGAATTCCGAGTAGCTTCACTATATTATCCAAGTATAGTGTCGTCATCTTCTTCAAAGGCATGTCAACCTTATACGGTAAGAAATGGGCAGATTTGGTCAATCTATCCACGATCACCCAAATCGCATCATGTCCACCTCTTGTCCTTGGTAAACTGGTGATGAAGTCCATCGTGATCTTATCCCACTTCCATTCAGGGATATCCAAAGGCTTAAGCATTCCTCCGGGTCTTCTATGCTCTGCTTTTACTTTCTGACAAATGTCACACTCTGCCACGAACTTGGCTATCTCTACCTTCATCAAAGGCCACCAAAACTTTTCCTTCAAGTCTCGTTACATCTTAGTAGCACCTGGATGAACTGCAAAAGCAATCCTATGTGCCTCTTTCATAACTCTTTGTCTTAAGTGACCAACATTAGGCACACACAAACGATCCTGGTACCAAAGGTTGCCATTCTTATACAAGACGTAACCCACTGTAGGCTTTTCTCTAGCAACTTGCTTCAAATCAACCAAAGCTGGGTCGTCATCTTGCTTTTCCCGAATGTCATCCATCAACTCCGACCTTGCTAACAACGGCGCCACGAACTGCCGTTCCTCAATCTGATCAAACCTGCTGATTTCCAGTCCATCTAACCTTTCTGACACATCAACGCTTGAAACTGCAAACAATGGTTTCCTGCTTAAAGCATCTGCCACTACATTGGCTTTGCCTGGATGGTACTGAATATCCAAATCATAGTCCTTCACGAACTCTAGCCATCTTCTCTGTCTCATGTTCAGATTCTCTTGTGTGAAGAAATACTTTAAACTCTTGTGGTCGGTGAAGATCCTTGCCTTAACTCCATACAAGTAGTGCCTCCAAGTCTTTAATGCAAACATTACTGCTGCCAATTCTAAGTCATGTGTCGGGTAGTTCTTCTCATGCACCTTCAACTGCCTAGATGCATAAGCAATCACTTTTCCTCCTTGCATCAACACACAACCTAGACCCTGTCCCGAAGCATCTGTGTAGACATCGTAGTTATCAAAAATCTCCGGAACTGCCAACACTGGGGCTGTAGTCAACTTCTTTTTCAACGTCTGAAAAGCCATTTCACACTCTCTAGTCCATTCAAACTTCACATTTTTCTGTGTAAGCTTAGTGAGTGGAGTAGCTATCTTCGAAAAGTCTGAAACGAACTTCCTATAGTAGCCAGCCAAACCAAGAAAGCTCCTTACTTCCGAAACTATAGTAGGTTTAGGCCAATTCTCAACTGCTTCTATCTTTGCTGGATCAACTTGGATGCCATCTCCAGAAATGACATGTTCCAAGAAACTGACTTGCTTCAACTAAAAGTCACACTTAGAGAACTTAGCAAACAACTGGTTCTTCTTCAAGGTATCTGACACTATCCTTAAGTGTTTTTCATGTTCTTCCTCATCCTTAGAGTACACTAGGATGTCGTCTATGAATACTATCACAAACTTATCCAAGTATGGCATGAAAACTCGCTGCATCAAATCCATAAATGCAGATGGAGCATTAGTGATTCCAAAAGGCATGACTAAGAACTCATGATGTCCATACCTCGTACTAAAAGCCGTCTTCGGTATATCTGCCACCTTGATCTTCAACTGATGATAGCCAGACCTAAGATCAATCTTAGGGAACACTTTCTTTCCTTGCAACTGATTAAACAGATCATATATTCTCGGCAAGGGATACTTGTTCTTGATGATAAGATTATTCAGTGCTCTATAATAGATGCACATCCTCATGCTACCATCTTTCTTCTTTACCATCTTTCTTCTTTAATTCAGCCCCTACGGAGTCCTTCCACCTTTAGAGGTAGGCATACATCGCGATATAGACTGGTGCCTATCCAAGAGAGACATGTTGTTTAATCTTTTACTAGGCAGGTACGTATTTTATTAAAATGATTAACTAGCCACCTAAGGGTTTTCAATTAATCTCCCTCACACATACCACTCTCTTCCTAGACCACTAGACTTGGACAAGGCCTAGCAATTACACAGACATTGATGAATACTAATTCATCAAAGCACAAGCCTATCATGCTCTTCCGACGGATCCGAACTTCAACTCCCTTTAAGAGTACATTCGGTGTTTTAACTGAACGAATCAGAAGTTCAATTCAGGCTTGTTTAATTTATACCATATTATCATATCATAAATACGGGTTGAAAATAATAATAATACAATTATAAAACCCAAAACCAAACTAGAATGATAAAACCATAAAAAAACAAAGTAAAACAGGCCAGACGCCCGTTTGACCTCCTATGGACGCCCGTCCAATAAACCCCAGACGCCCGTCCATCTAAAACAGCTACATCCTGAATCAAAAATCCGACCTCAGACGCCCGTCTGCCTATTGCAAACACCCGTCTGGGCTACTAAGGTCTCGGACGCCCATCTGCCTAGTTCAGACGCCCGTCCGCCTGTGTTTTTCCAAAACGCTAAGATCGTCAAAACTCGATTTCTGCACCGTTTCTAACTTAATTAGCATCGAATTAATCCCAGAAAAAACGTAGAAACTATATCTAATCAACCGTAGCATCTATGATCCTTTGATCAACATAAAACACATCTTTTACTAGCATCTACACGTCTCCAAATCATAATCTAAACTTTACGAATTATAACCGAAATCATAGGAAGAGTTTCATACCTAATTGCTGCCACAAACCAGATCAACAACCTCTGAAAACTGCTGCAACTTCCAACAAACTGATATCCAAACGTTGCCCTTCTCACAACGATTCCAAATCTTCCGTCTGATCTGAAAACGGTTAAGCTTTGCCTCAGAAATCGCGAAAACTATCCAAGCCCTATTTTTTTCTCCTCACAGCCGCAGAGAAGGAAAAGCGTGTAAACTAAATTTTCTGAATTTGTGTTTAGGTTATGAGATTATTGTGTGTAAATTTCCCTTAAATACAATTCCCAAATAAATCCCTTTTTCCATAAACACCCTTAATTACCAAAATTTAGATTTATCCCTTAATTATATATACATTTACTTGAAAATTATGTATAAATAAATGATAAAACACTTAACTCCAATAAAAGAAAATAAATAATAATATTTCGTTTTCGCAAAATGACACGTCTGCCCTTTCCCGAAAATCGGAATATTACAATGAATGAAGTTGAGAATCAACTAAGCAAGTGGATTAAATGTATCCATAGTAATCGTGTTTGTAAGAATGATACCATGTTTAATTTGTTTTTCTCGGTGCCAACATCATTCCTCAAACGACAAAACGATGCGCCTCAATCAAAGGGTATTGTTGAACAAAATAACCGAACTCTTAAATAGATGATGAATGTTAAGTGATTAGTTCGGGGTTACCTTAGAATTTGTGGGGGAAACATCCTATAATCGAACTTCTTTCTCAATAAAATCCCTTCAAAAAAGATGGATAAAACCATATATCAGTTGTGGAAAGGCTGCAAACTAGCTACAAATTCATCAAAGTGTGGGGGTGCTTGGAAAAAGTTAAAGTACTTAAACCAAAACAATTAAAGATGGGGTCTAAAATGATTGATTGTGTATTCATTGGATATGCTATCAACTGTAGTGTCTATCAATTTCTGGTGCATAAATCAGACATCCATGATGTACATGAAAATGTCACCATTGAGTCTAGAGTTGTTTTGCTCTTTGAGAATATCTTTCCTTGCAAGGAAAACGATTATAAAAAAAAGCCACTATTAAGAGGGCTTATGAGACTGTGGAAGAAAGGGATACTCAAGAAATTGAGGAACCACGTCATAGTAAGACGGCTAGCACTTCAAAGTCTTTTGGCCTTGATTTTTTGACCTACATGGTAGAAAATGAGCCTAGGACATATGCTGAGGCAATGTCAACTCCAGAAGCTTTCTTTTGAAAAGAATCTATCAATACCAAGATAGAGTCCATCATTCGAAATCACATTTCGGAGTTGGTTGATCTTCCTCCTTGAAATAAGTCACTCGGATGCTAATGAGATTTAAGAAGAAATTTAAGATTGATGGATCTATTGATAAGTATAGGCCAGGTTGGTAGCCCAGGGGTATCAACAAAAGGAAAGCCTTGACTTCTTTGATACATAGTCACTAGTTACATGAATTACTTTTATAAGGGTTCTCATTGTGATTGTTGCAGTCTATAACTTGGAAATCCATCAATGGATGCTAAGACTGCTTTCTTGAATGGTGAGATGGAAAAAGAAATATATGTGGAACAACCCATGGGGTTTGTTGACCCAAGACAAGAGAGTAAGATGTATAGACTCGTTACATCTCTGTATGGCTAAAACAAGCATCAACACACTGACATATGGAGTTTGACAATGTCATGTTTTCAAATTAATGGGTTTATGATTAATATGTTCTAAATTAAGAACACACCAAACACATAGGTGATAGTGTGTCTATATGTTGATAACATGTTGATAATGAGAAGTACTCACGATGTTATTATGATTATAAAGAAGATGTTGACAAGGAACTTCGACATGAAAGACCTAGGGGTTGGAGACGTAATATTAAGGATTGATATCACTCAAGTGTGTTATGGACTTGTGTTGTCACAGTCACATTACATTGAATATGTTTTCAAAATAATTAATGTCTTTGATGGAAGTCCAGCGATAACCCAAATTGACTTAAGAGTTAAGACTATACACTTAGTCAAAAATCAAGGTAAAACATTGGATCAATTAATGTATTCACAAGTGATTGAAAGTATGATGTACATCACCAATTGTACACGTTCATACTTGGCTTGTACTGTGAACAAACTAAGTTTGTTTACAAGTAATCTAGATCATAATCAATGGAAAGCACGAATCGAATGTTGAGTCACCTGAAGTACACTATGAGTCTGGATTACAGTATGCGAGATATCCAGCAATATTAGAAGGGTACTAAGATATGAATATCATATACGAAAGATTCAAAGTCCACCAGTGGTTACATATTCACGATTGATGGTGCAGCTGTGTCATGAAAGTCCACGAAACAAACGTGCATAGCTTGTTCAATGGTGGCATGTGAGTTTAACTTAGTAAACCTTATAATAAAAAAACATACTGAAAATGCTAAACCGTTGTGATAAATCAAGCAACACTCATGATGCGACCTTAAAACAAAGCAACGGTCTTGATAATATGCTTGGTTGGCAATGCAAAAGTTAATCTTCGTTGTGGAAGAAAATAAATTCGCCTTAAGAAGTGACGGAGAATATAAATGTGGAGTCCAAAATTTATGCAAAGCGGAACCGTCAAATTGGATAAAAAGACACTTTTCAAACTTCATCAAATCGTCCAAATTTGGACCGATGTAATCGAAACGCACCGCCCAAATTTGGACGATTTGATGAAAGGTTGTTCGCGGTTTTATGCAAAGCAAAAGATAACAAGTAATAAAATAAAACCGATGTCAAGGCGCGAAGGCTCGCAGCTAGTGGTGAAACCGGATCGTATCCGCAGGACTTGTAATTTAAAAAGAGTTTTTGCCTTCGATTTCTTTTATAAAGTTGATGATTATGATCTCGGATTTTCAATTAACAAACTAAGGTAGCAAACGTGAAAAGAAAGACGATACGTGAAAATTTGTTTAAAGAAAGATTAAAATAACTAGAACACACCATTGATCCACCACCCCACCTAAAATAACAAGAAAGACACATATTCATTCGTAAGTTCTTGGATTATTATTCGCTAAAGAGGCATTTTCCCTTTCGGTTCATCGCTTTTAATTAGTTCACCACTCGTACAACTAAAGCATTTACGGATCAAAGATATGGATATAAATCCTAATCTAATAACATTCACCCTCAACTTACGATGTTGGAAGAATATTATCATTCTCCTTCACGGTAATCTACTTAATTCATCAACTTCCGATCTAAATTCGAATATCATGCAACACACATATTGTTCATACACATTGCACTTAAACAAAGTAAAACATGAAGGAAGAACAAGATAACTTACTTAAAATGAATTAAAGCTTAAATCCTTATTTATTCCGTGATGGTGGCTTCACAACGATGGTTCTAGCTAGAGACCTTAGCCAATCATCCTCGATTATGATTTCGTAATCGGGTCGTAGCTCCAAAGATTACAACAAGATTACTATTCTAATTTATTCTCGCATAACGCCACAGAGTATTTACATAAAAGACGGAAAAGTAAAAGCTTGGCCAAAAGTGACCAAGGAGGGGCGCCTTTATGGATGGAAATGAGGGAGTTCTTATAGGAGAGTTGAGGGAGGTGTAAGGAGAGGTTGTAGTTGAGGAGATATTTTTGGGAGAATATGCTAAGGAATATTCTCAAGTTTGTTATAAGCATGTGGGAGGTGATAATGACTTTGCATGTGAAGGTGAGGAGTCACTAAAATAGCATGTGGAGTTTGTTATGACTCATCATCATCATCATTAAGGAGCACATGGAGTAACATGCATCAAACTTGGCCAAAATATCTCCGGTTCGTCCGTAATTCCAGCAGTTCGGTAAAAATCATAACTTGAGTTGTAGACTCCGATTGACGTGATTCAAAATGCGTTGGAAAGCTCATTTTAGTATCTACAACTTTCGTCAAGAACTCTTCCCCGAAAATGCCTCTAAGTCGGGTAAAATTTCCATCGAAAACAGGTTACGGTAGAAAGACGCTGGAAAATATTGATCCGCTGATCTCGTAAACTCGTGGCATCTTCTTCTTTCCTCAAAATCCATCTTTTAGGCCTCAAAATATAATGTTACGTGGCATATTTTGAAATACTTGATCACCAAGTTTGGGCCGAATCGAATCGAGCTTTCTTTATTCGAATCGAGCTTTCTTCTTAATCTTCATCCGATCTTCGCTTAAGCTCCTCATTTAACATGCAAGCGCATCTACATTCATGATAACATCGCGGCAAAATGTAACATCTCATATTCAAAGATTTTTATCAATGAAACCACATAATTAACACAAATTTGCACTTAACCACTTTTAAAACTCATTTGCTCAATAATTCGATTAAACCCTTGATTTCTATGCAAATTATACTTAATATGGAGGAAATTGTTATAAAATATAACATTAGAAATCGATAAAATCACCCTAAACAACTCCCCCACACTTAGCTTTTTTGCTCGTCCCGAGCAAAACAAAACAAGAATCAAGGCTCAAAAAGATAGACACCTCAAAGAAATACAACATATACTCAATAAATCGAGGTTCACCCCGATGTGTGCATAGCCATAGAAAACTTCCACTAAGTCCAAACTTGAAAATTCAAAGCAAACTAGCTAATACCCCTTCAAACTAGTAATAATGATACTTATAAGATGTACCCTACAAAACGTGACATATCCCTAAAAGAATGATAGAATATATCTAGGCCATTCTCGATATACTCAGAGGATAATCCCTACAACATATCTCATCACATTATACTGGGATAAGGTATACGATAACTAAGTCCTTAACTTATTCATAATAATAAATTTTTTCGATTTTTTTTTTTTTTTTTTTTCACACTTTTTTTTTTTTTTTTTTCAACACACATCGTAATGAGCTTTTGCCCGTCATACTAGAATAGGAAATTTCGAGATAATCCCTATCTACTCAAATCATAAGCATTTTTTTTCTCGATCGTCGTGAGCTTTTGGTCATCATAGTGGTATAGACATTTCGAGATAATGCCCTACCGCACTCAAATCATCGACCACTTTCGACACACACAATTGATTACTTTTTCGAGATTTTCGGCAGCAAAGGGTTAACATGCTAAAAGCAATTCAAACCTACCGAGCATAACACCTCAAGCAATGATTTATTTGTTAATTATTGTGCAAGAACATTAGTTATGTTTCACTTATCACATTCAAACGCTCGAGATATTCACAATATATCATACTCGCTATAAACACAAACTATCATAATTCTCACGATACGCCAGACGTTAGCACTAAGCACATGACTTTATAAGATAATCAAAAATCACTAATCAAAAAGTGGATATAGCTTTATAATTTAGCTCATCATTCACTATGGCTCGTGAAAATATATTGGGTGAAACAACTAACTTATCGAACATACGGAATATAGCATTAATGACTATAAAAATAACGAACAAAGATATGCATTGTTTACTCGAATAAACAAAAATTTGAAAATTTAGCCCATTTAGCATAGAATCAAAATAATTTAAGCAAATGGTAGATACATATAACCGACTATTCCTCCCCACACTTAAATCACAACATGTCCTCAAAGTTGTGTGTAATGTAAAAGAAAAAGAACACTTAGCCGATTGTGGTTCAAAGTGGCAATTCCGAAGTGGCCTAGAATCACCCCAGAATGCTCGATGAAATCAAGAGATCGTGGACCATCCACCGTAAACCGATTTATCTAAAAGCTCACAATCGCTATCGCAAAAATCCCGCACACCATGGGAAAACAAGACGACTCGGGATAGGGGCACAAAAGATGATAGACAAAGCAATATCATGGAATAAAGACAGTAAATAAACTATGCATAAAAAGGAAAAGATATCTAGGTTACCGCCCTAGTAGGGCTTAATTATAGTCGGAGCTCGACTAGACAATAAAATTTCAACTCGGGTTAGCTTTGAATTTCCTATTCCCTTAGTTGCATAGTAGTTAAACTAATACATGTCACACATTATTTGAAAATTTAAAAATGACTCAGGTCATGATATGAAATATGTGACAAAGTATTAACTATGAGTCTTTTATACCCAGATCCTCAAGGGTTATTTCAAATTGTTCTAACAACCTAAATCTAAGAAATGATGCATTTGAATTTTTCTTTGTACTCCTCGGGATTTTCGGATAACCTCCTAATCGCTCCCTTTAAATGACATTCAAACATTCATCCCGAGACTTGGTGAAACAAAATGAAAATCAATTCAAGTATTAGAAAACTATTATCCAAAGTATGAGTAAAGTATAATGCAAAATGTAGAGTTTTTTTTTTTTTTTTTTTTTTTTTTTTTTTTTTTTTTTTAAACGGGTTGCCTCCCGGTAGCGCTTTTGGTTAATGTCGCTTGCTCGACAACCCAAAAATTTTCAACCCGGTCAAAGCCAATGAGGCCTCTTTCCGAATCATTCTTGATTTCCTCGGGTCAATAGTATGGATCCCACAAAAACAAAGTCTCGCCAACGATTGGCCATATCAAGAAACTTCAGATCCACTTAGTTCCTATGATTCTTCTCTTCTTCTTTTAGGTTTCGGGCCCACAAGTCGAGGTGTATCATCAAGAATCACAATATCATCAAAGAATTCACAGAGACGTAAATCATCGGGTTCCAAAAGATCGGAGTCGCCTTGACTAGTGGACGCTGCTTAGATGGAAAACCACCGGTCGCCTTTGTTGACCAATATAGTGTTTCAACCGATGACCATTCACTCAACAACTCTCCTCGCTTATTTTTCAATTCGACGGCTCCACTAGGGAAAACCGAGAAATTTCAAGCGGCTGCACTAACGGGTGCGTGAGCTTACCAGAAACAGATGTAACCTGGTATTATATAGTAAAACCCATTCGCCTCTTTGAATTCTCTATGCTTGATTTTCTTGTCGTGAAGAAGTTTAGTCCTTCCTCATCGATTCTTGAGCTCGTGAGGCCTGGAGTCTCGAACTCATCAAGCTCCGTGAATCGCAACAATCGCTTTTCTCGCATAATCGGGTCACAAAGTTTAAGAATTTAATAGCCTGTAATGCTCGTGCTCAAGCTCGACAAGGTGTGGCGTGCCTTACCATAAACCATCTCAAACGGAGACGCGCTAATAGGAGTTTTGAAAGTCGCCCCAGAGGCCCGCAGTACATCATCCAGCCTGCCCACCTGTCCCTATGAGAATTCACCGCCTTCTCAAGAATGCTTTTCGTGCTTCGGTTACTTACTTCAACTTGTCCACTGCCTGAGGGTGATAGGGGTAGCAGCTTTGTGTTTCACCCCATATCGTTTCTAAAATCTTTCTAATGGAGTATTGCGTATGAGTTCCTCGCCACCGATGAGAGCTCGTGGACAACCAAACCGTAAAAATGTTTTTCCTCAGAAGCTCTTGACCACCTTGTGGTCGCTCCGCTGGTGTTGCTATTGCCTCTACCCATTTTGACACGTAGTCAACGCAGCACTGAATGTACTTGTTCCCATACGAGGATGGAAACGGTCCCATGAAGTCAATACCCCATACGCCTAAAACTTCACATTGTTGAATGGGGTGTAGGGCATGTCCATTCGCCGAGAAAGTTTACCGCGCGCCGCACCGTCACAACCTTTACAAAACTCTCTCAGATCCTTAAAATTGTCGCCAAGAGAAACCGGATCGAAAAATCTTCGCAGTTAGCCTTTCCCAGCCTCCATAATGACCTCCCACAGTCCGTCATGGCATTGCTCTATAATGTCCCTCGCGTCGAACTCGTGGACACACCTACGGAGTAATCCATCCTTACAACGCTTGAAGAGAATAGGTCGCCCCACACATAATAGTTCAAACCAAAAGAATTTCTTCTTTTGCCGATATGTCGTCGTGGTCCAGAGATCCGCCGCCAAGAAGTTTGCAAAAGGTGCAAACCAAGGAGAACCTTTTCCAAGACGGGCAGGAATAACCTCGCACACATCAATAGTCATGAGTTGCCTGGGCTTGGAAAATCAATTCCAATCTCATCCGACTCTATTTGATGATCATCGGTCACCGAGACATGTGATCGCCTACCACATTCTTGCTACCCTTCTTGTCCCGGATATGAACATCAAACTCTTGTAAAATCAAGATCCATCTCATCAAACGAGGCTTGGCATCGCCTTGCTCAACAGATACTTCAATGCGTAATGGTCTCCGTCTGCATCAGAACTTCCACCCAAGCAAATAGCTTCTAAATTTATCCATGGCAAAATTCATCGCCAACAACTCCTTCTCGCTTGTTGCATAATTTACTTGTGCCGGGTTTAAAGTGTGACTAGCGTAGTAGATAGGTTGGAACTCGCCGCCCACTCTCTCGACCTAGCACCGCCCGATCGCATAATTAGAAGCATCACACATAAGCTCAAGGAGCTTTCAAATGGTGCTATAAGAATTGGCGAGGTAATCAACTTGTCTTTTAATTCTTTAAAAGCTCTTTCACACTGGGGGTGAAAACAAATTTCACATCCTCTCTAAGAGAGTTGACAAAGGCTTGGCTATCTTAGAAAAGTCTTTAATGAACCGCCTATAGAATCCAACATGACCCAAGAATCCTCTTACTTCTCTTACATTTTTAGGGTATGTCATTTTTTCAATAGCTTTTACCTTCGCTTTGTCAACCTCTATACCTTCTTGGACACCTTGTGTCCAAGAACAATTCCTTCTTCCACCATTAGGTGGCACTTCTCCCAATTTAAGACTAAGTCCTTCTATGCACCGACGTAACTTTATCAAGATTGTGTAAACAAAGTGGTCTAAATCGCCCCCGAATACAGAGAAGTCATCCATAAAAATTTCCATCACCTTCTCCACTAAACCATTGAAGATAGCCAAAGATACATCTTTGAAATGTAGCCAAAGTGCAGCACAGAGACCAAATGGCATCCTTCGTGTTTAAGGTACCGGAGGGACAGTGAAGGTAGTCTTTTTTTGATCAATGGGGTCGATAGCTATCCTGAAAGTATCCGCATTAGCCATCCAAAAACAATAAAATTGCTTGCCACTAAGCCTCTCAAGGAGCCTGGTCAATGAATGGCAAGGAAAGTGGTCTTTAGAGTTACCTCATTTAGTCTTCAGAGTCGATGCAAACTCTATAACCAAAGTGACTTGTCGTAAGGCAATCTCTTCCCCTTTTCATTCTTTTCAATAGTAATCCCTCCTTTCTTTGGCACCACCCGAGTGGGGCTCACCCATTCACTATCGGCTATTGGGTAGATGATACCCATGTCAAGCAATTTGATGATTTCCTTCTTAACGATTTCCCGCATGTGAGGGTTTAGCCTTCTCTCGAGGTCGCCGTGACCTTCTTCGATCCTCAACAGCCCCGATCTTATGCATACAGATATCGTGGCTTATCCCCTTAATATCTCCCACTTGCCAACCAAAGGCGAGGATATTATCTTGCAAAGACTTTGATAAGCTTTTCTTCCTCCTTCGGTTCTAACTTAGATGAAATGATCAAAGGAGCTTATCACCGCCCCTCGTAAAATGTATTTCAAGTGTTGAGGCAAGGGTTTCAACACTAAACTGACGGTGGCTTCTCCACACTTGGTCTCAATTTATCTCCCTTAAGCTCTAGATCTCCAAGCTTATTATAAGGGCTATGAAGCATCATGGCCTCCCAAACAGACAGTGGGCCTCATCTCCTTTTGCAACCTGGGCATATCACCATGCCTCTCCTCATCTTCTTTCCTACCACCTCGTGGTAATCGTAACTTTCCTTGTCAATCTCTTCTAAAAATTTTATCCACTCCTCATTAGTCCAAGTTGCGTATAGTTTATTGAATTCTTCCTCATCCCAACTACCCATGAACACTTGTTTATCATACTCATCTGCTGAAATCGCCCTCAATAGCTAAACAAGTGTCATCGACGGTGCTTCACCGCATTACCCACATTGAACTTTATACTCTCATCCTCCAAATGTAAGGTCACTTCGCCGCCATCGTGGGAATCTAGTAAGGCACGGGCGGTTGCAAGAAAAGGTCTTCCAAGGATCAAGGGGTTTTTTCATCATTGGTCATATCCATGATTACCCAATCACCGGGTATATATGAAGTTTTAACCTTGACCAATACATCTTCTACAATTCCCTTGCATATTTCACACTTCTATCGCAAGTTGAAGAGAAATAGGTTTAAGCGCATTAGATTGATCCAATCCAAGAGATTGAAGATTGACGAGACATCGATTGATTGATGCTCCCTAATCACACAAAACATTGTGGAAGTCCCTGCTCCCAATAGTACACTAAATCGTGAATCTACTGTGGTCGTGGCACTTCACAGAAGTTTAGTCCGGCTGATTGCCGAGCATTCTCCATTCAATACTATGTGCTCGAGCTCTTGGAGCTTCTTTTTCAACTCATCAAGGCCCTTTATAAACTTTGTATACTTTGGCATTCCTATCAAAAGATCAACTAATGGAATGTTTGCCTCAAGATTCTTGAGCAAGTCGATAACCTTCTTATATTCTTTATCGATCGTTAATGACAAATTTTTGTTTTTGCTAGGTGGGGTAAGGGAGATCAAGAAAGTCTTCCTCAAGAAAGTGCTTTTTGCCGCCTTATCATTGATTGCTTTGTCTTCCCTATCCTTCCACCTCACATGCTTCCCTAACTTAACTTAGAATCGACTTTTCTCAAAGCAGATTCTCTTCATCATCGTAATTCTCAACTTTCACCTTTTCTTCGTAATTTTCTTTCACTTGGATCAATAGTAGTCCCAACATCCTTCTCGAGGAGAACAAAGATCTTCCCCTCCTCGCCTCGCTCACAGTGAGGGGCTACTGCTTCCTCTGGTTGGCCCGACCGCCAACCGCTTCCCACTCCTCGCTTTATAGCATTCACCATCTTGACCATAGTTCCATGGTGCAATGAGATCGGTGCAAGAATTCTCGTCATTTTGGACTGTGATTAACCCTCGGGGTTCTTCTCAAGAAACTCGGCAATGACCTTGAGGTCGACTTGCTTGTCGCCTCAAATTTGTCCCATTTGCACCTCCAAATTTCTCACCAGATCGGTCGAGTACTTAAAGCATTTGCCAATTGAGTGTTGGCCGTGATTTGCTCGCTTCAACTTTTGTTCTAAGATCTCAAATGATTGATTTTGATTTTTTATGTGGATTGGTGTTCCATGTCGGGTCGATAGTTGGATTGAAAATTGCTTTGATTAGGCCTGGGGCCTGAAAATGATGGGGGTTTGTCGCCCCTGTATGGTCACTCCATCGGAAACCAGGGTGGTTCCGGTTATAATTGAATCCTTGAGTGTTTTGATTTCACCAAGGTCGATAATTTTGAGAAGTGAATGTATTCACTTCTTCCAATGCAACAATAGATGACATCGATGGAATGCGTGCTCAACGGTATCGCAATTTTGGCAAACGACATTGTTTTGAACAGCTTTGACCGTGAGATCGGGTCAAGTCGGCATTGATTACTACGATGGCCTTGGCCATGGCAATTGTCACACACAAGACTTTGAACATTCATTGCCGCCACTTGCTTCAGAAGTGCGCCAATCGAGCTTTTAGAGACGTGGTCTCATCTACCTCATACTTCCCTCGCAATGAGCTTTTCGATTGGACGACCGCATAGTAGGGGCATAATTATACTTTGCAATATCTTCAAACAACATCCATCCTCATCGTGTGTCTTTCGTAAATGCACCTCCAAAGCAGTAACTATTCACCATTCCCTTAGTCAATTCAACCAAACCATCAGAGAAAGTGTTGACCAATCTTTGTTTATCCAAATTTCATGGTGGGGGCACTTTTCAAGAGAGTCTTAAATCGTCTCCACGCATCGTAAAAAGATTCCTTCTCGATTGCACAAAAGTGAATATCCGATTCGTAAGATGAGCCGCCTTTGTGTGGAAAGTAATCGCTCGTAAATTCTTTCTCCAACTCCTCCCACTTAAGTAATGGATTCGATCGTAAGGATTTATACCATTCTTTCGCTTCTCCTTCAAAGTGAGAAGGGAAAAAGTTTCATCTTTTGTGGCGCCCCAAGTGACCCTTTGATTAAAATAGTCCCGCACGATTCTAGAAATGAGTGAATGTGATCGCAAGGGTCCTCAAAGTGGAAAATCCATGAAATGTGGAACCTCTTACCAAATTGATTAAAGAAGTTTTGAGTTCGAATTATCACCGTGATTTCGTGAATCACGACCGCAGGATTAACTTTCACAAGTAGATGGCATGGCAAAGTCCGCCAATGTCCGTTGCTCGCCATTTCTTCAACCTGGCTCCTACTTGAGCTTCTCCTCAACGTATCCTTCAGATTGTTTTCTTCCGTGGTTCCTCGTCCGCTGGTCCGTGAGCCGGGCCAAACGTCGCTTGGTCGAGCGATGGTTCGCTTCTATCTCCGGATTATACAAAAGTGGTCCCCGTGAGTTCGAGTTTGCATAAACTACGCTTGGGCACCAACACCTAAATCACGAGGTTTCGGATTTTATCCTTATGCTTCGCAGCAGAGTGGGATTCACCGAGAATCCATCACCCAACCTCAATGATTGAAACGTGTTCCGTGTTTCTTTTCTCTCTTCTCGTAATTACCGAATCCACTCGGTATTTATCGAGATTTTTTTTTTTTTTTTTTTTTTTTTTAATTTTTTTTTAGAATTAAAAAAAGCTATACTAAAACAGCTCAAACAGTCTAAACAACAGAAAAGAAACAAAATACTATAAAACTAATACGTAATGTAAAATGAAACTAAAAGAAAATATTTTTTTCTCTCTCGTAATTACCAAAGATTTTTTTTTTTTTTTTTTTTATTTTTTTTTTTTTTTTATTGTTTAAGATTTAAAACAGATAACTTAGTTGACAAAAAACTAAAACTAAAATTTTCCGTGCTAAGTCCCCGCAACGGCGCCAAAAACTTGTTCGCGGTTTTATGCAAAGCAAAAGATAACAAGTAATAAAATAAAACCGATGTCACTTCAAGTGCTAAGGCTCGCAGCCTAGTGGTGAAACCGGATCGTATCCGCAGGACTTGTATTTAAAAAGAGTTTTTGCCTTCGATTTCTTTTATAAAGTTGATGATTATGATCTCGGATTTTCAATTAACAAACTAAGGTAGCAAACGTGAAAAAGAAAGACGATACGTGAAAATTTGTTTAAAGAAAGATTAAAATAACTAGAACACACCATTGATCCACCACCCCACCTAAAATAACAAGAAAGACACATATTCATTCGTAAGTTCTGGATTATTATCTCGCTAAAGAGGCATTTTCCTTTCGGTTCATCGCTTTTAATTAGTTCACCACTCGTACAACTAAAGCATTTACGGATCAAAGATATGGATATAAATCCTAATCTAATAACATTCACCCTCAACTTACGATGTTGGAAGAATATTATCATTCTCCTTCACGGTAATCTACTTAATTCATCAACTTCGTGATCTAAATTCGAATATCATGCAACACACATATTGTTCATACACATTGCACTTAAACAAAGTAAAACATGAAGGAAGAACAAGATAACTTACTTAAAATGAATTAAAGCTAAATCCTTATTTATTCCGTGATGGTGGCTTCACAACGATGGTTCTAGCTTAGAGACCTTAGCCAATCATCCTCGATTATGATTTTTAATCGTGGTCGTAGCTCCAAAGATTACAACAAGATTACTATTCTAATTTATTCTCGCATAACGCCTACAGAGTATTTACATAAAAGACGGAAAAGTAAAAGCTTGGCCAAAAGTGACCAAGGAGGGGCGCTTTATGGATGGAAATGAGGGAGTTCTTATAGGAGAGTTGAGGGAGGTGTATAAGGAGAGAGGTTGTAGTTGAGGAGATATTTTTGGGAGAATATGCTAAGGAATATTCTCAAGTTTGTTATAAGCATGTGGGAGGTGATAATGACTTTGCATGTGAAGGTGAGGAGTCACTAAAATAGCATGTGGAGTTTGTTATGACTCATCATCATCATCATTAAGGAGCACATGGAGTAACATGCATCAAACTTGGCCAAAATATCTCCGGTTCGTCCGTAATTCCAGCAGTTTCGTAAAAAATCATAACTTGAGTTGTAGACTCCGATTGACGTGATTCAAAATGCGTTGGAAAGCTCATTTTAGTATCTACAACTTTCGTCAAGAACTCTTCCTGAAAATGCCTCTAAGTCGGGTAAAATTTCCATCGAAAACAGGTTACGGTAGAAGCACGCTGGAAAATATTGATCCGCTGATCTCGTAAACTCGTGGCATCTTCTTCTTTTCCTCAAAATCCATCTTTTAGGCCTCAAAATATAATGTTACGTGGCATATTTTGAAATACTTGATCACCAAGTTTGGGCCGAATCGAATCGAGCTTTCTTTATTCGAATCGAGCTTTCTTCTTAATCTTCATCCGATCTTCGCTTAAGCTCCTCATTTAACATGCAAGCGCATCTACATTCATGATAACATCGTGCAAAATGTAACATCTCATATTCAAAGATTTTTATCAATGAAACCACATAATTAACACAAATTTGCACTTAACCACTTTTAAAACTCATTTGCTCAATAATTCGATTAAACCCTTGATTTCTATGCAAATTATACTTAATATGGAGGAAATTGTTATAAAATATAACATTAGAAATCGATAAAATCACCCTAAACATAAATTATTCAATCATGTATATGAATTGTAGGAGGATAAATGCCCGATTAAATTCATTACATTCGTCATCTTTCATGTGTTTGAAAACTTTGAATAAATGTTGTTGTGGTTAGTGTGAAATTCAAAATATGTGATAATTTGGTTATATTCTCGTTGTTTATTTTTGATTTGATAATGCAATTGTGATCTATGATAGTATGGTAGTAGTATTGGTAATGACTGATTATGCCCTTGAAATGATGGCTAACATGGGGAACAATAAAAATGCCCCTGAAATTATGGCTATGATTATGTTAATTAAAAAATGAACCAAACGACAAACCATCGTTGTTTGAAAATCCAAAACTCAATATCTCTGATGAATTCAATGGTACGCCTCGGCCTGGACGAGGTTCTTAGAATTGCATGCTTTCCTAGGGTGTTTTCGATTCCTTCCGATCCATTTGTGTCATGCCTAATCTCCAGGCTTTGTATTGGGGCTCTGGTAGGTAGCTCGTAGAAAATTTCATTAGGTCCGCTCAATAGAGCATCTTTTCCTGTCCTCGACACTGGTAAACCTCGGCCCGGAAGTGAGGCACCCTTTAGCTCGAAAATATAAGGTCTGTTCGCCCGGCTCCGTCACGGCCTCTGCTCTCTCCTCGTCATCATCAAATATTCTATGACGTGGTAAAACCATAATTTATGCTTTCTTACCCCACGACGTTACAACACACAGTGAACACAATACAAAACAAAACAACCATGTTTAATAGGATTAGTATTTATTGACTTCTAATATATATACATACACACATATATATATATATATATATATATATATATATATATATATATATATATATATATATATACATATTTACCAAATTTTGAGAACAATATATATATATATATATATATATATATATATATATATATATATATATATATATATATATATAAGATTGTTCTCAAAATTTTTAATATATATATATATATATATATATATATATATATATATATATATATATATATATATATATATATATATATATATATATATATATATATATGTGTGGTGAATTATGTATGTATGTGTATATGTATATATATGTGTATATATATAGATATACATATTTACCAATTTTTGAGAACAATCTTTTATATATATATATATATATATATGTGTGTGTGTGTGTGTGTGTGTGTGTGTGTGTGTGTATATATATGTAAAATACACATAGGTGTTTTTCTATTTCTAATAAATAAATATTATTTACTTTATAACCATATGTACACACACACACAATATATATATACATATATCTGTGTATGTATGTGTGTATACATATACACATATATGCATATATGTGAACATATGTAGGTATATATATATGTATATACTACACACACACACACACACACACATATGTATGTATATATATATATATATATATATATATATATATATATATATATATATATATATATATATATATATATATATATATATATATATATATATACACACACACACATAAATAGAAACACATATTTAAATTTATACGTGTGACTATTTAGATAAATGTATATTTAAATATGTTTATATACATATTTAAATATATAAATATATATATACACACACACACACACACACACACACACACACACACACACACACACACATATATATATATATATATATATATATATATATATATATATGTGTGTGTGTGTGTGTGTGTGTGTGTGTGTGTGTGTGTATATATATTTATATATTTAAATATGTATATATACATATTTAATATATATTTAATAAACACAAAGGTGTTTTTCTATCTTTAATAAGCACATGTATACATATATACACACACAAACACACTCATGCATATGTATATATATATTTTGTTTGGCAATTATATAATCATGTGTATTTATAAATCACTCATGACTTTTCCACAATGGGTACTCACGGAAATTTCATTCATCCACGTGATATGTCGATCGATAAAGCAAAGTTGAGATTTCATTCAGAAAGAGCTATATATGAACGTCTACGAACCGAGTTGGTGAGGTATCACGACGGCCAAGACCGTACTTTGTTAAATAGACTAGAAGAATCGGTCTTCGGTCAATTTATCGCATGGTATCGTGAAAACTGGGCGTTCAAAGGGCGGCTCATAGTATTTCTGTATTTCCAAATGTTATATCACGATCGCGCCCGACGAATCGCACTTTATGATTGGTCGTCGAAGAGAGTGAGCTTTGGCGAAGGAGTTTGGATTGATTATGGGGTATAGATTTGGAGATCTTGAAGGTATTGTGATGATTCCGCGGTATCGCGATGTTTCTTGGAGACATGCGAATTAAGTAAGTGCGTGGGGACCGTAACGTTGCACAAAATCATATCTGCGATGAGAGCAACGCAACAGGACGTCGAAACAGTTTATCGCATGGCTCTGGTTTATACAATTTACGGTTTACTAATGGCACATGACCCGGAACTATAATACCGAAGCGATTTTTTATATCGTCGAAGACTTGGAAGCAGCGTCCGTACTTATCCATGGGGGATGATATATGTTTAATAACTTCATGTGGAGGCTGGCGAGAACAAGTTGAATACCTACGTACATATGTTCCGGCGGCGATGCGAAGGCTCTTCAGCCAACCGTGTCCGGGTGTCTGTATGCTTTACACGTCTGGGCTTTTCACGCCATACCGGTCATCCATAGAAACGGGAAGTACGCAATTTTGAGGGAGGGACATGAGAACGATCGTCCTACCTATTTGAGGTGGCGGTTTACCAGCGGCGGGGTGTATAGCAGTAGACTGGCGTCATCAAGGTTTGATGTATCGGTAAGTATCGTCAGTCCAATTTTTTTTTAGTCCACATTTTAATTATATTGTATCTAAAATCGTGTTTTTT
Organism: Gentiana macrophylla; assembly: GCA_026214975.1. Taxonomy (NCBI): domain Eukaryota; kingdom Viridiplantae; phylum Streptophyta; class Magnoliopsida; order Gentianales; family Gentianaceae; genus Gentiana; species Gentiana macrophylla. The sequence continues at coordinate 110,365,364 of CM047806.1, forward strand.
TTCATTTATTCAGAGCGGAATGCCCGATGATGTTCGAGCACCCGGGAGATAGGAGTATGTGATTTCAATAGGGTTGCCGCGGAGTGCGTTACGGCCGTACCTCGTCAACTACCGGTCCCTCCCCTCCCGTTACAAGCGATCCACGGTCCTCCTCTCGTAAAACACACGACCGGTCTCTCCGGCGAAGCAGTATAGAGACTCGTCCCCTCCGGCCATACCTTACAGCGTGGCGTCCACCGTTGATGAAGAGGACGCTCAAGCGTCTGCCGATCGAGGCGACAGAGCATGCGACTACCTCCGCCAACCTGGAAGGCGATCGGACGATATCGGTAAACGATATCTGGAATTCGTAAAATTGGGTGTCCGAGATTTGGTTGCTTCGAGTTACGGTATACGATAGTAGCGATTGATCCAATCCGATGAAAAGAAGACATTTACTCCACGTAGCGTGTACACCCACGAAGTTGGAATGGCGCATCAATTTTAGACCTCACCAAAGTGTAGAATTCACGAGCGATTGATCGATTCATAGTGGAGGTAGGTGGGGACTCTTAGCGAGGCGCTCCAATGATCTTCTTCGTATGAATCTCTGCATCTGGTAGGTAGGGTATCCCATTCCATCCTCCTCTCTCTGCAACAACGACAATATCATGAAAATATGTAGACCAATTGACACGCTCGTGTTGTGTTGTGAACCGATATAGCAGCGTATCCTCGTCATACACATAAGGTATACTAGGTGACTCACGGCGGTGAGGATGCCAAGCCGGAGAATTAGATTATCGGGATTGTATATCCGAATGTACGAAGGAGGAATCAGTCAGACATTTTCACGGTTTTTTTAAAATGTAGTGAGAGGGTACAAGGTGGAAGATTCTGAGCAAAGGAACTTGAAGAACGTGAGGACTAATGAGAGAGGAGAAGGTATAGAGGGGTTATATTGGCGTAAATATTGGGAATTTTAATCCAAATTGAATCAATTACGAGGTCATGGTATTGTCTTGTCAAGCAATCAATGTTTCCATTTAACTTGGGACGGGCTACTTGGGCAGTTGGACGATCATCGGCCCCGCATGAGTTAAGACCGTCGAATTGGGCGATTCCGTCCAAATTAGAAGATTCGAATAGTGCAATAATAGACGAGGGCCCCACACGTTAGATATCTTGTTCATATATGACCGTCCAAATTGGACGACCTTAATTCAAATATTGGGCGGTTCCGTCCAAGTTAGTGTGTGGATATATACGTCCATATGCATTTGGACGTGTCCCATCGGCCCGACAAATGTGGTCACTATCGGCGGGTCCCACCTTTTCAATGGTTATGACTTATGCATTTATGTCGTGGCCGCGTCTGAGATAGGTATAGTGCAATAATAGACGAGGGCCCCACACGTTAGATATCTTGTTCATATATGACCGTCCAAATTGGACGACGCCGTCAAATATTGGGACGGTTCCGCCCAAGATTAGTGTGTGGATATATACGTCCATATGGTGATTGTGGGGTATACTTTGTCAAGTTCATCGAGCATTCTTTGCACAAAAAAACCTTCAATTCAGGACGGAATCAATTAATGTCAAAACATAACTAGCCATGTTCTCCAGTCTGAAGACAAGACTTGGCACTGCATACATGTGTCCTACCTATATGTCATGTGTGGTCACTATCGGCGGGTCCCACGGCTTCAAGTGGTTGTGAGGTATAAATTTAAGCAGGCCATATAGAGTACAAGATGCGGTGTTACTATAGACATGACAACATATGCAGTGTAGTCAATGTCGAGTTATAACCATGTTGTCGATATGAAGACAAGACATGACCTTTGTACATATGTGTCCTACATATATAACATGCGTGGTCACTATCGGCGGGTCCCACACTTCAAGTGGTTGTGATTATTGCATTTAGGCAGGACACATATGTACAGTGTCACTATAGACGGGGACCCACACGTCAAATGGTGGTGAGTTATGACCGTCCAAAATTTGGACGGAATTCGTCCAACTTTAGACGGATTCCGTCCAAAATATTGGTTAGTGAGTGAATTCGGACGGTTTCAATACTTTCAATCAATCAATGTTACATACATAAAAAGAAAGAGTAATGATACATTGGCTTTCATACAAGGCTTTCAAACTTAAAAAGAAAGTGAGTAATGATAAATTGGCTTAAATAGGATAGGACGACATCTTAATAAATGCTCTTCAATGTCTAGTAATCACCACATTAAACACGACATGATTTTCTATAGGTTCATCAATGACTTCAAAGGTGCATTCATCTCCAACATTTAGGTCATTGTCGGTAATGAAATCATTCAACCCGCTTAAACGAACTTGTTGATAGTTTGAAATAGAAGCTACAATTCTAGCACGCCATGATCCCCTGTGGCAATTCGTAGTTCGGCCGTCTTGTTTCGCAACATGTCGTTTGTTCTAGCAAATGGCATTGGAATATTCTACAAATCACAAACAATTTTAAATCTTGTTAAAAATTGCAATGAGGAAGAAAGCTACACAAGAAAACAACTAAACGACATCAAATCCATCTCTCACCACATAACCACGTGAAATTGCCCGGTTGCGGCGTCATCGAAAATGGGGATTTTGGTGACTTGCACTGCATCATCTTCTTCACCATCGAAAGCAGAAAAAGTCTTCTCACAAGAAGTGTGATCCAAACACAATAGTGTCGAAAATGAAATTCCCTATGTGTTCAAACACTATAAACTCCCCCTCATTCAAGTCATGAGCGGCCACATACTCCTCCCAACCTTCCCCAAAGAAACAAAGAGTTCCATTGTCTGTGGCTCCAATCCTCACTTCCCATGTCCCTAATCAAAACCTCGAGAACGGTCATATCTATGTTCCCCATCGTGTCATTCCACCTATTATACCATCTTTGGAGGTAAGCGTCTATGAAAAAAAACATATCATGTTGGTTCAATCATAATATAAGTTATATAAATGTAAGTTAATTAATAATGACATACCAAACTTGTAGCGAAACCGCCATCAAGAACTTTAAAGAAACTTGGAAAATCCATTTGCTTCAGTGTATAGTAAAAATAACCGAAGTTCTTTTAATTGTTCGTTCTTGTATGATTATTTGGGATGTCTCATAGTATATATAGGGAGAATGGGGCGGGGATGAATATGATGTCACCGATCGTGTCATGTGGTCGCCGTCCAAATATTGGTAAGTGAGTGGATTCGGACGGTTTCTATACTTTCAATCAATCAATGTTACTGTTGAATCCGTCAAATGGTGGTGAGTTATGACCGTCCAAGTTTCCGTCCTAATTTAGATGGATTTCGGCCAAAAATTCGACGGAATCCGTCCAAATATTGGTAAGTGAGTGGATTCGGACGGTTTCTATACTTTCAATCAATCAATGTTACTGTTGAATCATCATGGTGTCGACGAAATTTTTGAAAAAAGTGAAATGAACGTGTAGTCAATGTCAAAGGATAAGACATGACATGTGTGGTCACTATCGGCGGGTCCCACACTTCAAGTGGTTGTGATTATTGAATTTAGGCAGGACACATAGGTATAGTGTCACTATAGACGGGGCCCCACACGTCAAATGGTGGTGAGTTATGACCGTCCAAATTTCCGTCCAAATTTAGACGGATTTCGGCCAAAAATCGACGGAATCCGTCCAAATTTAGACAGATTCCGTCAAAATATTGGTAAGTATTTGGATTCGGACGGTTTCTATACTTTCAATCAATCAATCAATGTCGGAGGTTAAATGGGTCTGATTTTCCAATTTCACGAGGCGTACACATAGGTATAGTGCAATAATAGCGAGGCCCCTACACGTTAGATATCTTGTTCATATATGAGCGTCCAAATCAGACGACGCCGTCCAAATATTGGGCGATTCCGTCGAAGATAGTGTGTGAATATATACGTCCAAATATTGGGCGTGTCCCATCGAATCGACAAATGTGGTCATTATCGACGGATCGCACCTTTTAAAGTTGTTGTGGCGTATGCTTTTATGGCGAGCAAGTGCGTGCGTATAGTGCAATAATAGACAGGGCCCCACACGTTAGATATCTTGTTCATATATGACCGTCCAAATCGGACGACACCCGTCCAAATATTGGGCGATTCCGTCGAAGATAGTGTGTGAATATATACGTCCAAATATTGGACGTGTCCCATCGAACTATCGGCGGGTCCCACCTTTTTGGAAAAAAATCTATATATTCACAAATCCTCTAACAACCATTCATCTCTCTCATTTCTCATTTATTTTACTCTCTCATTATCTCATCTAGTGTTCCTTCAATGGCTAACCCACATGCTCTCGTGTTCATTTCCAACGAGGAAGTTGATTTGTCGTTGGATGAGCGATCTCTCATAAGCCGTTTTAGAACGAAGAGAGAGGCGTGAGTACATGACTAACTGGATGGCAAGAGCTGTAGTTCCGGAGAGGCGATTGAACATAGATAGTCTTCCTACTTTGATTGCAAACTTGTTTCGAGATAACGGTTGGCATGGTGTCCCCCAGATGCCAATAAGCTTTCAACACGTGAATCGGTCTATTGTGCGTGAATTCTATGCTTGTCTATCTACCACACGGATCAATGAAAGGTGCGTCATTGTTCGAGGCGTTCCCGTCGTTTTAAATAATGCATGGATCAACAACGAGTATGACATTCCAGAAAATCCTCAGGGTTTGGATTTCTTTCTATTTCCTGATGTTCCAGAATTACTAGAGCGTGACATGGCTGTTTTGTTTGGGGAGACTCATCTGTGGGAACGTGTGAGGCGTACCCGCCCTTCACCCTGGTCATGGCGCGGTCGATTTCTTCCTTTCTTCATTATGTTCTTGGCCACCAATATGTATGGCACGGTGAACTACACCCTACCTTCATTTGATTTGTATGCACTTGCGTACGCATCCATTACATCATACTTTGGCGTCGGAGTATATTCTCTCGAGATTCGACCAGATAGCAAATGACAACGCAGGCGATGGATATATATTTTTCCCTATCTCATCACGACTATATGCGTTAGTCCGCTTGAGTGCGGAATATCTTGGCGATGATGTTTCATACGGTCATGATGAGCGACTATATATTTGTTGTATAATATTTCGTGTTGAGTAATCTTTTTCTCGCAATTGTAATGCATAATATTTGAGTGCTAGTGCTAATCTTTTTCAATGGATTTTGATAATCTTAATATTGATAATCTTAATAAATTTATTATTTTCAATTTGCAGCTTTTTTTTAATGATAAATAATGATAGATACAAAGGATAAAATAACCATTCATTACAGTTAGAGGCAAATACTATGAGAAGCACAATGTGATATAAAAATTACAGATTAATCTCGCAGATTTTGTACCACTTTGTTTACTTTCCCATTCGCTCTAATCGTTCCGTGATATAACAATGTGATATAAAAATTACAATAGCTTATGTAAGGTAACAATTACAACTCACCCTCTAATTGATATAACAATGTCAAAATCAATGTGATAAAACAATTGCAAGCAAGCGAGAATAAAAAAATTTATGTTACAATCATAATGTCTTATAAAATTAAATAAAGGTTTATTCAATTGGGAACAACCGCATTTGAGCGGGACATCTATTCCTTCTATGTCCAGGGTTACCGTATTCGAGCAATTCTACCGGAACACTGGAGTTGTACTCTCTGTTGGCATTCTCGCTTCGTCCTAGCACTGTAGGCTCACCTTGAGAAGGAATCCTCAAGGTCTAGGTCGGCCCCGCCTAGCTCCAATCTCGATTGTTTCTCCTCCTTCCCTCACTCTAGGCTCAAAGGCGGAGTGAGGAAGGTTTATTTTTATCCGGTCGGGAAGAATCAATCATCCTCCACAGAGGCGGGAAAACACGCCCTTCATATATGCGTTGTAAGCAGGCGACTCTGTAGTAATGGGAACAATAATCATAGGGACTCTCAACGGTGACTTATAGCGGCACAAGCATGCACGCAAGAGTAAGCTGTAGTCCCCTGAAGCGCCCGCAATAACATTCTCTCTTACGCATATTCACTTTCTCACTAGAATCGATGTCTCCAACTTGATATCGGTCTCGGTCGATACTATGCGGTGTGAAATTCTTTTCGGAAGCGAGCAACATCATTCAAGAACTTTTCGAGGTTGAGGGCTAAGGCGGTGCGGCAAGATTCGCGCTTTCTCTCCTCTCGCAATGCCACCCGACACAATGCCCGGATGTAATCAAAGAGATTCACGATACTCATCTTACGTGCATCCACGATCACATTGTTGAAGCTTTCAACATAGTTGCTTGTCATGATTGAGTAACGTGTCTTTGGGAATTGTGATCGGCCCATTTATCGACTCCAATCTCTCGTAGGTAACGCGATCTGAGTTTGGTTGGGTCGATATCCATGTCTATTATCTTACGGAATAATATTTGGAAGCGCGTTTACGAATACGTATAATTTGCTTCCCGGAAGGTGAATGGACAATATCCGTGCTACCAAATTTTTATTCAGGTTCATGACAATGTGGTGGTAGCGATAGCCATGGTAAGCGTTTGGAAATATTAGGTATATGGCTCCAATTATACGGACCTCATGCGAAATGAAAACCAAGTCGAGACGTTCCCCAATTATCGACTTCAAGTTAACCATGAAATAGGTCCAAGCATGAAGGCTCTCTCCGTCGGTCACAAAGATAAGCTAACGGAAAGATATGGTCGCCCGCGTCTACACCCACCGCTACTAACAATGTCCCTCGCACTTTGTTTTAAGATGTGTACCGTCCACAACTAATATTGGCGGCGATGACTTAAACCCCTCAATACTTGATCCTAATGCCATGAAACAATACTTGAACACGCTTAAGCGCATCCGGGGAACAATGTGCGTAATGGTTCCTTCATTCTCTACCTCCAACATGTAAAAGTAGGCGTATAATTTACAATACGACATTTCAACGTTTCCGCCCGATCGGTTCCAATGCTTTACATCTACATTGATAGGCCCTTTGATAATTCAGGTCTATGTTGAGCGTTTTTTCACCTCGGCTTGTAAAACTTTTGTCGTGAATCCGCTACCGAGTTTTATGAGGCTATCCCTTACGAAACGACCTATAGGTCCGGGCTTGGCTTTGTCTGTGATTGTCGGTTAGTTGCTCTAGTCCACAAGTGTGGGTTTTGATTGTACGCGGTTATCTCAAAAATCATGCAGCGTTGTCCGTCCCTTGCGTCCACATTCAAATCAACAACCCTCTTACCGACAACCTTCCATTCGCGATCGGTCGGAAGTATAACATCGTAGTTTTAACGTTTCTGGTGCGACTGACGAGTTTCCACATATAGTCATGCCTCGGTCGTGGTAACTCATTTTATCCTTCATATCCTCCTTGTCTCTATACCTTTTACCGATGAACAATACATCCGGATTATCGGTCTGAAACGTCTCAGCACGTGGACATGGAGGAATTTGGGAAAGGTCCATTCCAGACCCAAAATGAGCACCTCTCTGCGATTGACACTTGCCATACCAAATGTGTGACCACGGTCGGTGTTCGTTGCAAAGGTGCGATCGGATAACTCGTGAAAGATCCGCCGATAGTAGGGCCGGTTGCATCGGTGCTTGCATCCTAGTTCGCATAAAGCGCCCATCTTTGTGTGGGTCGTCGATCTACGATTCCGCCTGAGCGTTCGACTTCATTCATAGATGCACACATCCGACCCATACGTTGTTCATTGCACGGTAAGTCCAATGGTGACTAATGATATTTGCAATAAATCCCCAATCATAGCCACGTTCACTCGACACATCAATTACTTGATCTTTGAAACATGTATTCGTTTGGATGACATTTTCATGAGGGGCTGAGACTGGTGGAGTTTGTACAACATCATCACGGAGATTGCGAATATTATAAAGTTCAGGTGTAAAATCTTCAATCCCTCTATCAACTATCGGTTCTTCATTTAAGTTAAATGTGTTTTCCAACTTTGTCTTCCGGCTCATCATCATCAATAACCAGTTCAGCGTTAACACACAGTTTTACAGGTTCTTGTCTACGCACATCACGAAGGTATGCTATCCATGTCTCGTCATCCGAAACATCAATCGGTCCCTCGCAGTTTGGATACAAAAGTTTCATTACCAATCTATTTTTGGATACATCAATTCCTACTTTCGAACACACTTTCTGTTTGACGTCATCCAATGTCGTATCGTTACTTATAAGAATCATATAAAATGTTCCTTTTCTATAAGACCATCTGTCGCTTCTTTCATCATATTTCCACTCTCCGCCAAATGCAAACCTAATAGACAAAATGTTGTCATCTGTGAAAGAATAAAAATTTTGCATTAGTTTTCTGTGAAGAAATGAATATGAAATAATAATATTTATACATTAGGGGGTGTGTGTGTGTGTGAGTGTGTGTATATATATATATATATATATATATATATATATATATATATATATATATATATATATATATATATATATACACACACATATATATAGACACATATGTATTCATACATATATCCACATACATTTACATTTACACAAATATATACACACACACACACACACACACACACACACACACACACACACACACACACATATATATATATATATATATATATATATATATATATATATATATATATATATATATATATATATATATATATATATATATAATATATAGACACATATGTATTCATACATATATACACATATACACACATATTTATGTACATATATATATAGGTACATAAATACACTTATATAGACACATATGTATTCATACATATATATACATACATTTACATATATATATGTACATATTTATGTACATATATATATGTACATAATATACTAATGTATATAGACACATATGTATACACTTAAACACACATGCATATACATATATATACCCATATATACAAGTACATACACATATATAGACACATCTATACATACATATGTATATACATATGCAAATATATACATATATGTACACATATACTATTCATCTGTTTATTGTTTTGGTATATAATCGTTGTGTTACATTGTGTTGTAACGTCAGGGGTAAGAAAGCATAAATTATGGTTTTACCACGTCATAGAATACTTGATGATGACGAGGAGAGCAGAGGCCGTCTGGGCGGCGGAACAGACCTTATATTTTCGATCTAAAGGGTGCCTCACTTCCGGTGAGGATTACCAGTGCGAGGGCAGAAAAGATGCTCTATTGAGCGAGACCTAATGAAATTTTCTACGAGCTACCTACCAGGAACCCCAATACAAAGCCTGGAGATTAGGCATGACACAATGGATCGAAGGAATCGAAAACACCTAGGAAAGCATGCAATTCTAAGAACCTCGTCAAAGGCGAGGCGTACCATAGAATTCGGTCGAGATATTGATTTTTGTTTTTCAAACAACGAGTAGTGTGTCGTTTGGTTCAATTTTTAATTAACATAATCATTACGCTAATTTAAAAAAATGTTCTCATACTATTACAAAATTCCGTAAAACAGAGACCATATATTTTCAAGGCGGATTTGGCATATTTCTCTACAACAACAACATAATCAACTAATAACCAAACCAATAAAACACGCTTGCTTCAACAACGGTGAAAATGTATATAATCAAAATATCAATTCCATTATCAAAAATAACATCAAAATTAATCATTTCTCTACCCTAAATACCTTTTATACTACACAACGCTAATTGAACAAAATTTAAACAAACAAGATAAATAAATTTTTTCATTAAAAACAAGTAACAATAAAAACAAACACGCTAATTAAACGCGCTTTTAACATAATACATTCATGTGAACAATTAACAATAAAAACAAACACGATATATAAATTTTTTCAATAGTAAATAATTGCTAGGTGAATGAATGCTTACCCATTTCTTTGCAAAAACAACCCCCGGTATTGATTGTTTTATTGTTTATTTCGTTTGAAGGACCACAAACTCAACAATGGTGATTTTTGGGTCTGTTAAACGGTGAAGACAGAGGCTGGTGAAAGAGTAGGTGAAAAAAGTAAATAAAACTTGATAAGGTTCTTTGAAAGTGGACGAAACCGTCCAAACCTTCATCAAATCGTCCAAATTTGGACGGTGCGTTTAGATTACATCGTCCAAATTTGGGACGGTTTGATGAAGGTTTGAAAAGTGTACGGTTTTTCGTCCGAATTTGACAGTTCCGTCCACATTTGGACGGTTTTGTGTATTTTGGACGGTTTTGTGTATTTTAGAAGGTTAAATGCATGTCAATGGAATTGGACGATATGCGTACAAATTTGGACGTTTTTGACCCACTTCTTCCAAATTTGGACGTTTTACTCGAAAAAAAATTAGAGGGTCTGACACACCTAAAAAAAAATTGTGTTGCTACAGTTGCCTGAAATGCCAATTTCCTCCAAACAACATTCTCAATCTCAATTTATATAGAGAAGTTATGACGGATGGGGAGAAGAACCTAGAAAACATAAGCAATAATTGTAAAATCAAACAAGAATAGAAAATTAGAAACACAGATTTAACGTGGTATCCGGAAATGTGCCAACTAATCTACTGACGGAAAGATGACTATTGTATTATGCATAGAAAGGTACACAAATGTTTACGATAATTGTTGGCATTTATAGCATTGAGAACCTAACCGCACTCGCCATCATGTACAACTACGTATCTTCCTAAAATACCCATGATTTTGTGTTCACAAAGAACAAACAAAGAACTACCAGATGTAACTAGATTCGGACTCAAAGCTGGCCTGATTTGAGCACCAAACATCAGATTTGATCACTAGAATCGGTGAGAACATCAAAACTAAATATACCAGACGTATTTACCTCGGTTGAATACGTTGGTGAGATTTTCTAGACACGGATTCGACTCACGATTGATTCAAATCAAATTCAGACGCAAAGATCAAGTCTTCTCTGATTGAAAAATCTCCACCTTGACTTGAACTCATTTTCAACCAGATGAAAAACCAAATTTCCACACGTAATGTACCAGATGCATTAGCCAGTGCTAAATGTACAAAACCAGACTTCCTCTTCTTCAGACTTGTCTTGCCAGACAATCGGATTAACAACTTGGATGTTAAGAAAATCCAAACATATCTGAAATGGTCCCTTCTGAACAGACTTGGTGAGCATATCAACAGAAATGTCATGAGTGATGATCTTCTTCACATGAACCCTCTTCTCATTTCTTAGAAAATGATACGTCACATTTATAGGCTTGGTTCTCTCACGATGAACCTGATCCTTAGCTAGACATATTGCACTCAGACTGTCACAATATATCTCAGCTTGATCCTTATGCAGATCCAAATCATTGGCTTGTCCCTTTAACCAGATTCTCTCATTGGAAAGTGCCATGAATTATGCCTCAGTGGATGAAGACATTGTTTACTATAAAGTTTCCTTCCACAATACTATAGAGCCTCCTAGAGTGAAAATATAACCAGTCATAGATTTTATGTTGTCCACATGTCCAGCATAATCCGAATCACAGAACTATGTGACCAGGCATTGCGTATCACCTCCATAAATGAGACCAACATCCGATGTACCCTTAAGGTACCTTAACAACCTTGTCACGGCTTTCCAGTGTTCCTTCCCTGTTTGAGCCATAAACCTGCTGACAACAGTGACAACTTGTTCCAGATCAGGCCTAGTGCATACCATTGCATACATCAAACTTCCTACTACACTAGAATATGAAACCTTTGACATGTATTCTTTCTCCTCGGCTGATTGTGGAGCATAATCAATAGACATATGAGCATTTGGTGTCATTGGAGTATCTATAAACTTGCCAGCTGACATGCCAAATCAGGATAATATATTCTGAATATAATCATTCTTAGACAATAACAATTTCTTCTGACTATTGTCTCTATATATCTCCATGCCCATAATTTTCTTTGTTGCACCCAATGAGAAGATTTTTCTGATTCTAAAGATCAAACTTGTTCACAGCTGCTATCAACATATCATTCACCTATAGAACCATATTAATGAATGAACCATCTTTCGACTTGTTATGATACACACAACAATCTTAGGGACTTCGTTGTATCCGGCTTGATCATGTAAGCTGTCAAGCCCCACCGCTTTGGAGCCTACTTAAGTCCATACAAGGACTTCCTCAACTTGCAAACATACCCTTATTTTCCAAGAACTTGGAACACCTTTGGATGAGTCATATAAATCTTCTTATCTACATGTCCATTTGGAAAAGTCGTCTTCACAATTACCTGCTCAAGTTGAAGATTTTGATGTGCAACCATTTCTAGTAGCACCCTGGTGGAAGTGTATCTTACTACTGGTGAGAAAATCTCATCTTAGTCCACCCCTCTATCTTAATGAACCCTCTTGACCAAACATGTCTTATAATTTTTGCCATCAATTGGTGACATTCCTTCATTTTTCTTGAAAACCCATTTCCAAGTGACTATCCTCCTCTCTTTTGGTTGTTTGACCGGATCGCAAGTTTAATTCTTCTGAAGTGACTTCATATTATCTCTCATGCAAGCAAGCCATTATGATGTTTCTGAACATGTCACAGCTTCCATGTAGGTGTTTGGTTCTAACCCATTCACCTCTTCAGCTACCTAAAGTGCATAACCAATCATCTCCTAAAACCCATACCTTTTGGGAGGTCTCACATTAGTCCTTCTAGCTCTGCCAAGAGCTATACTCTGCTAACCAATTTCAGCTCTTTGAGTCTCATCCAGCAGATTCAGATTCAGTTCTGGTTGTGTCAGATCTAACTGCCCTTCCAAATTTGAATGTTAATTATTCTCAGCTGAATTTTTCAACTCAACTTATTGAACCTGAAGCTCCACCTTTTTGTAAATACTCCCAGATTCAGATTCAGATCTGATTTCAAATCAAGGTGTGGATCCCATGGATGAGTTAACCATAAATTTTTCATCAAAGATTACACTCATGTTATTCATAACCATGTTTTCAGTTGATGACTAGATTTTATACCCTTTAACTCCATATTCATACCCTACAAGCACTCTCTTCTTAGCTCTTGGTTCTAGCTTACCATCACTTACATGATAATAAAATGTGCTCCCTAATATCCTCAGATTTGAGTAATCTGCAGGCTTGCCTAACCACATCCCAAATGGTGTTTTAAAATTGATCCTTTTGTCGGGTCCCCTGTTGATTAAGTGGCAAGTTGTACTCACAACCTCTCCTCAAAATCTTCATGACAATCTTGAATTAGAGAGAATGCACCTAGCCCTCTCCAGAAAAGTTTGATTCATCATTTCTTCAACACCATTTTGCTGATGAGTATCTCTGACTGTATGGTGCCCAGAAATACCCTCATCCTTGCAAAATTGATAAAGCTCAGACCATTATTTGTTCAGAGCTTTATGATCTTCATGCATGTCAGATTTTCCACCAAGGCATTTCACTGCTTGAAACACTTGAATGCATCACTTATGTGTTTCATCATAACCACTCAAGTCATCCGTGAATAATCATCAATAAATGGCACAAAATATATGTGACCACTCAAATATTCCACCCTTGAAGGTCCTCAACAATGAGAATGAATATAATCAAGTTTTGCCTTTGTGTTGAGAATTGCTTTTGGGAACTTTCACATGTGTAGCTTCCCCAACACACAATGCTCATAAAAGTCCAGATTCTTGACTTTATATCCCCAAGAAGATCAGATGTTGATAGAATATGCATCTCTCTTTCACCTATCTGACCAAGCACTTGTACCAAAACTTGCTGAGATCTGATGATGTCGGTTAAAATAGTATATCATATGGCATCAACATTCTACCCATTATGAGCCAAAAATAGTTGTTTTGACCCTTAAATGTGAGCCATTTGTGTTGAATGCATTATGTCGTGTTCACGGGACAGTATTTGGTATTTATTATTATTATCATTTCCAGAATTGGTATTATTTCCTATTTTATTGGACTATTTTTAGGTGACAAAATTTGGGCATGAGTTAAGGACAGATTATGGAGGAGGCTGTTCGGTAAAAACTAGTTTTATAATTTATAAACCGAAACACCCCAAGTATAAAGATCGTAGTATAGGGTGTTTACGGGTCGTCCTAAGGGAGTGGAATGTTTATCGGATTCAAATATAAATCTATATTAATTATGTCACAATTATCTATCTAAACTAAAGCTGAAACTAACTAAAACCTAAACCTAAGAATTGAAACTAAAGCAGGAAATAAAAACAAGGTGAAAAATAAGAAAACAGAGATCTGGACGGCGCTCACTAAAGTGAACAGCGCCTGAAAGCGAAAAATCTAATAGGCGGCGTCGCTATTGCGGACGGCGCCCGACTCACGATCGTAAGAAAATTGCGAGAAAGTTGCAGAAAACAAAGCAGAAACTAGGGTTTATAAAACTAAAACTTAAACTAAACTTAATCTAAACGATTTTGATTAAAACAATTAAAGGAAAACACAGCGAGGCAACGAATCCACCCATCAACCAACAACCCCCAACTAGATGATGATCTAAGATGTAGTTTTTAGTAGTGATTTATTCACGAATTCAATTAAATATCTTCAATCAAATTCTAGGGTTTCGTTTATCTTTTCAAACAAACTAAACATACAATCAAAACGAAATCACGAGATTGTTTCCAAACTCTTACTCAACTAAACATGCCTAATCTCTTATAACATGATTAGATGCATCACTTAAACGAAAGAGAACTCAAATAAACAGACTTTCGTAAATTTATTCAAGCATAAAGATAGATAAATAGATCGTTTCATAGAATTGATAATTCAACAAAACATGGCAATGTAAAACAGCGTTAAAAAAGTGATGAAAAACTAGATCTTAAACTCACTAAACATCCAGTATCGAACTCTCTAGTTGGTTTTGTTGTTGATAGGCTTCCTCCGTCGACTCACTGCAAGGCTTTTAGCCAACAATCATGTTGAAGATGATTGTTGGATTGGAGAAATTCATCTCTGTGTAAAAAGGCTTGTGGCCGCAGCTTTTTGGTGTAAAATTGCGATCTCAATTATGTGGTATGAATTAGGGTTAAGAGGCTGCTGCTATATATAGAGTTTTAAGTCGGTTATGACTAAGTCGGCAACGGACGCTCGTCTGCTCCAATGGACGTTCGTTCACTCGGCTTGGACGCTAATCAAACGCTCATTCATCCTCCGTCTGAACTCTCTGAATGTAAAATACGATTACGACGCCGCATGGACGCTTGATTCAGCCACGGGACTTCGTTCAAGATCGATGAGCGCCCGTTTGAAGCTAGCCGAGGATCGGATCTCTTCATCTTTATCCAATTTCTTCAAGCCAATTCCAACTCTATCTCTTATAATTCGACTTGAGCTTCATTTATCCTCATTATATGCACGAAAATTAACTCCTGCATGATAAATAAACAACGCAAAAATGTAATAAAATCCAAATAATAATAATTCCATTAAATCAACACTTAAAATCATCAATTTTGCATACAACCCTCTTAAAATCATCTTTACTCAATATTTACACTTAAACCCTTAATTCTCATGTAAATTCGCAAATGTGGGGAAAATAATAATGAAATAAACCTTTAATAATCATATAAATATGGCCTTAACAACTCCCCCACACTTAACTTTTTGTACGTCCTCGAACAAAACAATCAAAACTATAGCTCAACTTCCATGCAATCCACATAGATCTCTAACTCACGTAACAAAAGATACAACAACTATAGCAAACAATACCATCGCAGAGATAGATTCTGTGTATGTGTGACAAGCCATTCTCAATCTTAACAAGCCTTTCAAAGAAATATCCTTTCAAAAATTTCAATGACTATCCTAGATATAAAGCGTAATAGCTCCACTCAAAGCCTTCCCACGCACTCGGTAGGATAATCCTACAAGATATCATGCGGTTCTACTGGGTATAAGATCCATGATAACAAAGACTTTACTTTATTCTTATTCATCATTTTTCAAAATTTTCAAATTTGACGATATCGAATAAGCTCTTACCCATCATAGTAGAATAGGATGTTTCGTGATAACACCCTACCTTACTCAAATCATAAGGTAGCTTCTCACGATCGTCGTGAGCTATTGGTCATCATAGTGGTATAGGACATCTGAGGTATACCCTACCGCACTCAAATCATAAACCAGCTTCCGACAAACGTATTTATTAATAATTGCTCACTCACTTTATTTATTCACTTTTCAAAGTCATAAGTTACATCTCACTTATCACATTAAACTTTATGATATTCACAGTACACGGTCTAACTTAGGTGTAACTATACTGACCTTCCTAAGATAAATTACTAAAACAATGAAAGGATATAATTCAAAAGTCATGCTTCAAAATCAAAGGCTTTCGTGAGTGAAAAACGAAACTATCTCCATAAAAGTAAAACATGCTATAATTATCTCACTAAGTCACATACTATCATCGTTAGAAAACTACAACTAGCAAGCATCTAGTTCCAATTATATGCTCGAGACTCACAAAAAATTTTAAATTTCGCAGAAATTTAACATTCACTCATATTTCAAAGAATATAGCATAAAAACATACCCAAACACCCCCCCACACTTAAATCACATTATGTCCTCAGAATGTGCAAATATAAAAGAAAAGAAAACTCAGCTGGTTTCAACGGTGGTTGTCGGATGAAAGTTGGCAGAGGTCAGGCCGGAGCATGGATGTACCGCAGCAACTCGAATAGACAACACTGGACAGTAGTAACTCGAAAACCTGCTCAAAAGTATCTGCAACACTCGACATACCATATAATCTCGGGGTACACGGGGTATATGAGCAACACATAACACAAAACACTTACAATGAATGTAGGAGGAATAACCATCAACACAAAATCAACTAAAGTATTATTTCTAAAACAATAAAACAAAACAACCTAAGAAAAGGAAACAAACAAAGAAAACTATGTTGCCTCCTAGAGCGCTCTTTTAATGTCAATAGCTTGACACTGATTCCAAAAGATCAACCCGGATCGGGCCACTTTGGTTTAAGCGCCGCCACCTCAAGATCGTAATTAGAAGTACTAGAGCGGAAATGATTTTCACCACAACAACAAGTCAAGTGTGCAATAAGATCATTAAACTTTTCTCTCCAAACTACACTCGACTCTCTTCTTCTTGTTCTTGCGCACGATAGGCATAGACATAGTGGTATGATCGTGAGTCTCAATGAAGGTACCTTACGGGTGGATATAGGAACGTCATCATCATCTGACTCAAAGAAATAAGATGGAATCTCCTCACAAATCAGGACATCTGTACTCTCATCTCTTCTTTGGAAATAAAGAATCTCAGGCTTTTCCTTTGGTTGCCCAAAATATTTCTTAAGTCGATGGCCATTCACTTTAAAAGCTTTATTACCATACCCGTTCAAAGTAATTACTCCACTTGGGTTAACCTCGAGAATCTCAAAGGGACCAGACCATCTAGACTTGAGTTTACCCGGAAACAGGTGAAGTCTAGTATTATAGAGTAAAGCCATTTCACCAACTTTGAATTCTCGGTCCTTGATCTTAGCGTCATGGAGTATCTTAGTTCTCTCCTTGCTGAGTTTAGCATTCTCGTATGCTCTGAGTCTGAATTCGTCGAGCTCGTTCAATTGTAACAATCGTTTCTCCCCACAGGGTTGGCTATCGAAAGTTAAGAATTTAATTGCCCAGAAAGCTCTGTGTTCAAGTTCGACAGGTAAATGACAAGCTTTGCCATAGACCATTTGGAAGGGTAGCGTGCCCATCGGGGTTTTGAATGCGAGACGATAAGCCCACAACGCGACATCCAACTTAAGACTCCAATTAGATCGATTATTGTTCACGGTCTTCTCCAAAATTCTTTCAGCTCAGGCTCCGGTTGCTTACCTCGACTTGGCCACTAGTTTGAGGATGATATGGTGTACCAATCTTATGTTTGACACCATACTTCTCAAGGATCTTGTCAAGCGGCGCATTGCAAAAGTGAGTACCTTCATCACTAATGAGTGCTCTCGGACGGCCCGAATCTAGTAAAGATATTCTTTTGCAAGAATTTCTTCACGACTTTATGATCATTAGTTTGAGTAGCTATGGCCTCGACCCACTTTGAAACATAATCCACACAGGCGAGGATATACTTATTACCACATGAGGATGGAAAGGGTCCCATAAAATCTATGCCCCATACATCGAAAACTTCGCATTCAAGAATGGGCTTAAGTGGCATTTCCATCCGACTACTACTCGCCCGTCAGTTCTCTCTGGCACCTATCACAACCTTTACAAAAGGCTTCGCATCTTTAAACAGAGTCGGCCAAGTAGAATCCGGCTTGAAGAATCTTTGCAACCGTCTTCGGTGTTCCATAGTGACCTCCGGTAGGATCATTTATGGCATTGTTCTAAGATATCCCACCGATCATGCTCAGGAACACACCGTCGAACAACCCGTCTTTCTGGACTACGAACAAATAAGGATCTTCCCATACGAGATATTTAAGATCGAAAGAACTTTTTCTTCTCCTCGATACGTCATATCCTCTAAATGACCACTCGCTAAATAGTTGGCGTAGTCGACATACCACGGCCTAACCGTTTCAAGCTTCATCAATTGCTCAGTCGGAAAATCAATGCCTATATCATTGTGATTTCCTTCACCCTCATTTACTAAGCGAGATAAATGATCAGCCACAATATTCTCACTACCTTTCTTATCTTTAATCACAAGGTCAAACTCTTGTAGAATTAAAATCCATCTAAGTAACCTTGGTTTGGCATCCGCTTTATCCATAAGGTAGCGTAGGGCTGCATGATCGGTCCAAACAACAACTTGAGACCCTAGAAGGTAACTTCTAAACTTGTCAATAGCAAAAACGACGGCTAAGAATTCCTTCTCAGTCGTAGTGTAATTGCATTGAGCGGGGTTCAAGGTGTGACTCGCATAATAGATGGGCCTGAACCTTTTATCAACTCTTTGACCTAAAGCTGCGCTTTCTGGCGTAATTAGAGGCATCGCACATCAACTCGAAAGGCTTGGTCGGTCGGGTGCTACTAAAATAGGGCACCGATAAGCTTATCTTTCAAGCAGTTTGAAAGCTTCCTTGCACTTCGTGACGAACAAGAAATCTACATCATCTTTCAAAAGATTTGATAAAGGCTTGGCGATGGTAGAAAAGTCTCGAATAAACCGCCTGTAGAAGCCAACGTGTCCTAGAAAACCTCGTACCTCCTTCACTGTCTTAGGGTACGTCATCCTTTCGATGGCTTCGACCTTAGCCTTATCAACTTGAATACCAGCATTGGACACCTTATGTCCCAAAACGATACCTTCGTCTACTAGAAAATGGCATTTTTCCCAGTTAAGCACCAGATTTTTCTCAACACACCGTTGGAGTACCATATCTAGGTTCTTTAAGATTTCATCAAAACTATCGCCGTAGACTGAGAAGTCGTCCATGAAGACTTCCATGCATTTCTCAACAAGTCCATCAAAAATGGCCAACATACACCGTTGAAAAGTTGCGGGTGCATTGCATAGACCGAATGGCATTCTGCGAAAAGCAAAAGTACCAGATGGACACGTAAACGTGGTCTTCTCTTGGTCATTGGGGTCGATGGCTATCTGGAAGTAACCAGAGTATCCATCGAGAAAACAATAATACTTGTGACCACTCAGTCTTTCAATTAGTTGGTCAATGAAGGTTAAGGGAAAGTGATCTTTTGCAGTGACTTCATTAAGTCTACGATAGTCAATACAGACTCTGTAGCCAGTCACGAGACATAGGGCAACTTCCTCCCCTTTTTCATTCTTTTCGACTGTGATTCCGCCCTTCTTTGGCACAACTTGAGTAGGGCTGACCCACTCGCTATCGGCGATTGCATAGATGATGCCCATGTCAAGCCACTTTATCACTTCTTTCTTGACAACCTCCTGCATATGCGGATTCAGCCTTCTCTGAGGTTGTCTAACCTTTTTAGCTCCCTCCTCCGTTCGGATTTTATGCATGCATACATCTGGGCTGATTCCTCGGATATCACCCACTTGCCATCCGAACGCGAGGATATTCTTTTTAAGCACTTCTATCAGTTGTGCTTCTTGCTCAGGGTCGAGTTTCGAAGAAATGATCAAAGGCAATTTATCTCCATCCTTAAGAAAGATATACTTAAGGTGTTTCGGAAGCGGTTTGAGCTCTAAATCGAGGTGGTTGCTCAATACTAGACTTTAACGGGCCACCTTTCTCCTTATGAGCTTGAAGTGGTTGTGATGAGAACACCTCATCTTCCCGAGGCTCAACCGAGAAAGGTACTGGATCAAATCATCCATCGAATCCTCCGGTCAACACTTGCTTCCTTTTTCTTGTGATCGATCATTTTTCTTAACTCTTCATCTTTAAGCTCTTCGCGAATTTTTCCCAATCATCTACTTCCCAATGAGTAGCTTCTCTCCAAAACTCTACCTCGTCCCAACTACCCATCGAGCTTCTTCTTCACTGGGGATGAAGTCTTCACGACTCAGATTCTTTGGAATCATCGTTTGTTCTTTGGGCATCTCCATGCTTCTAACTCAATAACAGGCCCAGTGTGAGCGAGTGAAGATGACTCGTCGATTACGGCCTGCAATGAATCGAAGGTGGTCCGATACCGGATCCTCAATGTCCATGACTTCAAAAACACCTATCTCTGTAAGCTCCATTGCATCTTCATAATAGGCATCTCCGCCGCCCTCATATATGGCTTCGACAAAGCGATATTTCATCAATTACGGCTCTTTCAGGATGTGTCCTCGTGTGAAGGTGACGGATGTGTCACCGACTCTAAGAGTAATCATCCTTTGCTGAAGTCGATGAGAGCGTTAGAAGTGTCTAAAAGGTGCGGCCTAGAATTAGAGGCATCTCCTTATCAGGTGGATAGTCTAGAATAACCCGATCGGTAGGGAAGACTAAATGTTCAATTTGAAGGAGAACATTAGCTACACAACCGGCCGCGATCCGGCAAGATTTATCTACCATCTCGAAGAGAAATCGGGCGTTCTCGCATCCTTTTATCTAACCCGAGCTTTTTGCATACGTTTAATGGCATCACATTAATAGAGGCCCCTGAGTCGCATAAGACATTTTCGAACAAATGGCCTTCAATCTCGCAGGATATTGAAGGTGCGCCAGTAGTCACCTAAATAACAATGACTTTCGTGAAACCATCGCGCAATCTTCACGTAGCACTTCTTCAGCCATTCCCTGAAGCTTTCTCTTGCTCCCACAGAATTCTTTAAGATACTTAGTACATTTAGGCATTTTGAGACAATACCTCGGCTAAGGGCATACTCACTTTAGTGTCCCTAAGTATCCTCCGTGACTCAAAGATACCGCTTGTCATTAGTGAGGGCTTCTCTTTCCTTTTTGGTGGATAAGGAAGGGCTTTATCATTCCTGTAGCTTGATTCTTTATCGCCTCATCCTCCTTATCCTTCCATCTTACAAACTTTTCTTTCTTTTTCTTAGTCGAAGGTGCGCGCCTGACTTTCCTTTCTCTCCTCATCATCGTAATTATTTTCGTCCTCCGAAGAATTGTCACTACGCTCCTCATCGTTGCTCTCTCGGCATGTGGTTTTCGATTCCCCCTCCCGAACTCATGGCGGCGGGAGGAGGGCTACTCGCTTCCCGACATCTTGCCGGGTCCGGCTGTTTACCACTTCTCAACGTTACTTCATTCAACTCCTCTTCTTGTCCATACTCCCATTGTGGTGTAATGGCGGTGCAAACATTCACATCGGCTTTTGGGTTTCTCTCGGTATAACTCGGGAGTTTACCGTGAGGTCTCGCTTGCTTGTCGGTCCGCCATCCGACCAACTTGTCTCTCAATTGCTTTAACACTAGTAGACGAGTCTCCACCATGTCTACCACTCATCGAATTTGTGTTGAGGGACACATGAGGTGGTATGATTGTTGTTCTCGAGTTTGATTCCAGCCACCTTGAGGCCTTTGGGAGTTTCGAGGCGGCCTTTGATAGTTCGAGTTGAAAGAATTCGAATTTGAAGGGCCGGTGGTAACTTGGCTTGATTGAAGTTTTGTCGTTGAAATCCTGAGTAGTTCTGGCTTTGATTGAAGTTTCGGAAGGGTTGGTTTTGATTATCCATTAAATTTACTTCTTCCGTCATCTCCGTTCCTACCTGCATTCCCAGATCAGAAGGCTGCGTCTGAAGATTGGCCAGCTGCTTGCTTATTAATTCCATCTGAGCAACCAACAGCTTTGTATCAGGATTGCTTGCAGTACCTTCTTTCTTAACAACATTGGTCTTCCTGGGAGTCGACCACATATTGTTCTTGGCGATGGTCTCACCACTCAGAAAGGCGCCTCATCACCTCCCTAAGAAGGATCCATGAGTCGTGGAGTCAAAATAGTCTCTATTAGGTTGAGAGACACCTCTATAGAACAGTTCCAGCAACTCATGTCTGTCATATCCGTGATTGGGGCACTTGTTCGGTAAAAACTAGTTTTATAATTTATAAACCGAAACACCCCAAGTATAAGGATCGTAGTATAGGGTGTTTACGGGTCGTCCTAAGGGAGTGGAATGTTTATCGGATTCAAATATAAATCTATATTAATTATGTCACAATTATCTATCTAAACTAAAGCTGAAACTAACTAAAACCTAAACCTAAGAATTGAAACTAAAACAGGAAATAAAAACAAGCTGAAAAATAAGAAAACAGAGATACGGACGAGCGTTCACTAAAGTGAACGAGCGTCTGGAAACGAAATCTAATAGACGAGCGTCTGCTATTGCGGACGAGCGTCTGACTACGATCAGAACAGAAAATTGCAGAAAAGTTGCAGGAAAACAGCAGGAAACTAGGGTTTATAAAACTAAAACTTAAACTAAACTTAATCTAAACGATTTTGATTAAAACAATTAAAGGAAAACACAGCGAGGCAACGAATCCACCCATCAACCAACAACCCCCAACTAGATGGTGATCTAAGATATAGTTTTTAGTAGTGATTTATTCACGAATTCAATTAAATATCTTCAATCAAATTCTAGGGTTTCGTTTATCTTTTCAAACAAACTAAACATACAATCAAAACGAAATCACGAGATTGTTTCCAAACTCTTACTCAACTAAACATGCCTAATCTCTTATAACATGATTAGATGCATCACTTAAACGAAAGAGAACTCAAATAAACAGACTTTCGTAAATTTATTCAAGCATAAAGATAGATAAATAGATCGTTTCATAGAATTGATAATTCAACAAAACATGGCAATGTAAAACAAATTAAAAAGTGATGAAAAACTAGATCTTAAACTCACTAAACATCCAGAAGTATCGAACTCTCTAGTTGGTTTTGTTGTTGATAGGCTTCCTCCGTCGACTCACTGCAAGGCTTTTAGCCAACAATCATGTTGAAGATGATTGTTGGATTGGAGAAATTCATCTCTGTGTAAAAAGGCTTGTGGCCGCAGCTTTTTGGTGTAAAATTGCGATCTCAATTATGTGGTATGAATTAGGGTTAAGAGGCTGCTGCTATATATAGAGTTTTAAGTCGGTTATGACTAAGTCGGCAACGGACGCTGCCTCGCTTCCAATGGACGTTCGTTCACTCGGCTTGGACGCTAATCAAACGCTCGTTCATCCTCCGTCTGAACTCTCTGAATGTAAAATACGATTCTGGACGCTGCATGGAAGCCAATTCACTTCTGGACGCTCGTTCAAGATCAGTAGACGCCCGTTTGAACTGCTGAGGATCGGATCTCTTCATCTTTATCCAATTTCTTCAAGCCAATTCCAACTCTATCTCTTATAATTCGACTTGAGCTTCATTTATCCTCATTATATGCACGAAAATTAACTCCTACATGATAAATAAACAACGCAAAAGTGTAATAAAATCCAAATAATAATAATTCCATTAAATCAACACTTAAAATCATCAATTTTGCATACAACCCTCTTAAAATCATCTTTACTCAATATTTACACTTAAACCCTTAATTCTCATGTAAATTCGCAAATGTGGGGAAAATAATAATGAAATAAACCTTTAATAATCATATAAATATGGCCTTAACAGAGGCTGATGGATGAGTCAGGCCTAGGGTATTCCAGAACCTTCCAAATAAAGTCGATAGAGAAAAAGAGACGAAAATGCCCTCGATTAGTCGAGCACAGCCACCGCCTAATCGAGCATCCGAGAAGCTTCGAGAATGTGTTTTCTTGGACAAAGGGTAGTTTTTAGGGTTAGCTAAGTCGGTTATACCACTATAAATAAAAGACACCAGCCTCAGTTGTAAAGTGTGAAATGTACAATTTTCCACATGACAACTACATTATATGCAATAAAAGTTCTTTTGTTATTTATATTTTCTATGAGTTCTAGTCACAGATCTTAGGGTTGAGCTTGGGTTGGGTTGGGTCGACTTGGGTTGGGTTTTTACATAGTATAAGTCTGGTTGGTTCAAGAAAAAACTAACCCAAACCAAACCAATTGACTATACAACCCAATGGGTTGGTTTGGGTTGGTTTCGGGTTGGTTTGGGTTGGATTTCGGGTTTTCATCCATAAAACATGCATCTATAATAGAACTTTTATGATATAAAATCCACACACATGTATATCAAAATTCGAGTTCTATACCATATGTTCATATCAATAATCATTAAAGAAAACACTTTTTAGGAAAGAATACGTTAAAATTTGATAATTAAGAGTCCAACAACATATAACAAACCAACAACATATAGAGATAATAATCATATTTGAAACAGTCATACTTAAAAAGACATACACGGATTTTTTTTCCGAAAAAAGGTCAAAGAATCGTAGACTGAAACTGAAAATGAAGTGATAGTAGCAACAAAGATAACATCATTTTACTATGGATGGAATACAAACATACATACATACATATATATATATATATATATATATATATATATATATATATATATATATATATACACACACATATCATATAAAACCTCTATAAATTAATATAGTTGGGAGCGGATGATTTTATTAATTTAGAGAGGTATTAATTTATCGATAAATTAATAATTATTAATTTATAGAGAGTTTTTGATATCAAACAAAATTAAATTTTAATTATATAAATTTAAATAGAATGAACTGTACTAATTTATGTATTATACTTAATTCAATGTATATTAAATTTCTGGGTGAAAATGACGCATGTTCAGAGGTCCAGACCATAGAAGAAATTGCAAATACCATTCCCGAAAATAATGCTGAAGATGATGTTGAAGACGATACAACACCTTTGGAACCTGTTACACGTAAAGAAGCACTGAACGCATCAAAGACACTTAACAACTTTTTGATGCAGCTCGAAAGCACCACACCCGAACTTTTGGATGCAATAAAGAAGATTAGAGATGAGCTTCAAGCAGATTTAAACTTTAAGAAAAAGCAGACAACAATAGAATCATATTTTACAAAATTGTAACAAATATACTTTTGTGATTATGGAGAATTATTAATTTTTGATATTATTGGGACTGTATATCTATACAGGGATTTTCTAAAAATTATTGGCTTTTGTCTCTAGTAGCAGGTTGTATCCAATCATGGACAGATCTACTACAACAATTTATGAATAAGTACTGCACGCCTAGGAAGTCATTGCAAATGAGACAAGAGATAATGAACTTCAAGCGAAGCGGGAGAAACCTTTGAAGAATCCCGGGAATGATTAAGGAAGCACAACGGAGATGCCCTCTCCATGATATCACTTTGCTCGTATGCATGCAATTTCTAATCACGGATTATGGCCAAGTCAGAAGATGATAGTTGATGTGTCAAGCAATGGGTGTTTTCCGTTGTTATCACCAGAGGAAGCTGAGGAGAAGTTGGACTAAATAGCACTTACAAGTCAATGGGGAACACATTAAGTGGAGACTGCATAATCAGTTGAAGGCTTATTCGGAGAGGACACCTCTCAACAGATCTTATATCAGCTGTTAGTAATCAATGAGAAAATGGATGGCATGCAAGATCACATTTCCAAAGTAGAGAAATTCTAAGGGATTGAGACATCCAACACCGAAGACGTGAACTATCTGGGAAGGCAAGGAAATACTTATAGGGGCGAATATCGTCCAGGTTCTCACGATCACCCAGGTTTCATATATAGTGATCTAAATGGTAGAGAGAGAGAGAGAGAGCAAAGCAGTCAGGAAGTTTCATGCCAATCAAATCGGGTGGTTGGGAAGCGGCTATGGACAAGATAAGCTCAAATGTGACCGAGAGTGTCAACCAACTAACAAAGTCCATAAGCGAGCTTAACGTGAGCTTTATGCAATACTAGTGGGGCAGATTGTAGAACAGGTGTTAGCCCATCCTCCGGGAGGATTGCCAAATAACACGGAAAGGAATCTGGAGGATGTGAATGCAATTATAACAAGAAGCGGAAAGGAACTGCCTGGACCGGCCATTAGAGAAGGACGAGAGAGCAGGAATGAACAGAACACAACAGAATCAGAGAAAACATGGGACTCAATTAGGTGAAACACCAGCCCGACTAATCGAGCATCTACAGATTCTGTAGATGAACAGGAAGAGCAACAGCATGAACCAGATAAGTCTTCACAAACTGTAACCATCAATGCTGCATCTTTATCCTTTCCTCTTAGGAAATATAAACCGAATCATGATGATTCTCGTTATAAAAAGTTCATAGAAATGTTTAAGAAGCTGTAACTGAATATACCTTTGGTAGAAACTATGGCTAGAATGCCAGAGTACACTAAGTTTCTGAAAGAAGCGGTTTATACCAAGAGGAAATTGTTGGATCTTGAGACTATATTCCTTAACGAGGAATGCTCGGCATTCTTGCAATGCAAACTGCCTCCTAAATGTAATGATCCTGGGAGCTTCCTCATACCATGTACCATTGGAGGAGTATGCCTAAACAAAGCATTTTCTGATCTAGGGGAAAGCGTCAACTTGATGCTGCAGTCCATTTTTCATAAGTTAGGCATGATGGAGCTGAATGAGACATCGATAACCCTCTGATTGGCAAATAGATCCATGAAGCATGTTGGGTTGTAGAGGACGTGTTGGTAAATGTTGATAAGTTTGTGTTTCCTGTAGACATCGTAGTGTTGGACCTGGAAGCTAATAGTGACGTGCCACTAATCCTAGGAAGACCTTTCCTAGTGACTGGTAAGAGCCTTATAGATGTACATAAATGAGAGTTGATTTTTGGAGTTAATGAGGGCGGTGTGGTTTTCAATGTGTTGAAGACGATGTGATATGAAAATGATGACAAAGAAGCGTGCTACATGTTGTGTGACATTGATGAACGTTTTCGTAAATCACAATAGCAAGTGGCACTACACCTTGATGTAGCCGAGGCTTTGTTGTTGAAAGAAAAAGAAGAAAGTGATGAGAAGACCTATCCGGATGCAGCGAAGGTAGATTACAAAAAGTAGAACCTGTATCGTATATGGATATAAGTGGACCAATTCATAGACCTTCGTGGCATAAGTTCTTCGATTCTCAATTGACTGGTAAATAATTGAAACGTCGTTGGATGAGCCACCCAGGAATTTAATTTTGAAACGTTTTCCCTCTCATCTGAAGTACGTGTTTGTACAAGAGCATACTCTCCCCCTTATAATCTCAGCGTGATTATCACCTTTAGAGGAGGAGAAACTTTTAAGAGTACTGAAGGAGCATAAGGGAGAATTTGGGTGGACTATTACGGATATCTGAGGGATAAGCCCCTATGTTTGTATGCATAAGATCTGTGTGGATCCGGAAAAGAAAGCGGTGGCTCAACCTCAGAGAAGGTTGACACCTCAGCTGAAAGATGTTGTTAAGGAAGAAACTATAAATATGTTGGAATGGGAATCATTTCTTAATTGCTGATAGTGAGTGGGTCAGTCCCATTCATATTGTGCCAAAGAAGGGAGGATTTACTGTTCAACCTAATGAGTTTGATGAATTGTTCCTTGTAAGGCTAGTCATTTTACATCAAGTTTGTATCGACTTCAGGAAACTAAATGATGCAACTCAAAAAGATCATACCAGATGTTGGAAAGATTAAGCAACCATACATTTCATTGTTTTCTAGATGGGTATTCTGGTTATTACCAGATATATACTGCCCTTGAGAACCACGAGAAGACTACTTTCACGTGTCCTTATGGAACATTTGCATATAATCGCATGCCTTTTGGACTATGTAATACGTCAGCAACATTCCAAGATGCATGATGTCATTTGTTTGCAGACATGGTGAAAGATTTTTTGGAGATTTTTGTGGATGATTTTTCAGTATTTAGAGATGGCTATGATGAGTTCTTGGATAATTTGAGCAAGGTGCTAAAGATATGTGAAGAGACCAACCTTTTGTTTAATTGGGAGAAGTGTCATTTCATGGTCACTGAAGGAATTGTGTTGGGACATAAGATTTCAAAGAAAGGAATGGAAGTGGAAAAAGCTAAGATCGAGGTCATAGAGAAGTTGCCTCCTCCAACAAACTTAAAGATGTTTCGAGCCTTTCTTGGCCACGCAGGATTTTGTAGGAGATCCACAAAGGATTTCTCTAAGATTTCTAGACCTTGGATTGAATTGCTTGAGAAGTATGTGCCTTTCATCTTTGGAAAAGAATGCAATGGGGCATTCAACACATTAAAGAAAATATTGATAACAGCCTCAATTCTGGTAGCCCCAGATTGGAACCAACCTTTCGATTTGATGTGTGATGCAAGTGACATGGCAGTTAGAGCAGCCTTGTGACCAATAGTGGATAAAATCTTTAAATCGATCTATTACGTCAGTCGTTCCCTGAACAGTGCCCAAAGGAATTATACGACTATGAAGAAGGAACTCTTAGCTGTGATATTCGCGTTTGACAAGTTTAGGTCTTATCTATAGGATCTAAAGTCACAGTTTTCACTAACCATGTAGCTTTTAAGTATCTACTGTCTAAACAAGACTCCAAGCCGAGATTGTTGAGGTGGATTCTACTTTTACAAGAGTTTGATGTGGAGATTAAAGATAAGAAAGGATTTGAGAACCAGGTGGCCAACCACCTATCTCGGTTAACAATGTTGGTAGAAGAATAGTCTACTGGGATCAAGGAATACTTTTCTAATAAACAACTCTTTGCGGTCTCTGAGGTTGCTCTAGCTGAATATTGACCCTATCCTGAACAAGTTACATCAAGAGCAGGGAAGGTATATCCTTATTTTGCAAACATTGTGAATTATCGTGCAGGAAAGTACCTCCCACATGAATTCACAAGCACCGACAAGAAAAAATTCTTTACAGATCTAAAGCAATATTATTGGGATGATCCTTACATGTACAAGATGTGTCCCGATAACATTCTGAGGAAATGTATTCATGATGATGGAATTCCAAGTATACTGAGCTTTTGCCCTTCGAGAGAAGTTGGAGGCCATTATAGGCCAGATAAGACACCAGCAAAGGTACTGCAGTGTGGATTTTACTGGCCGAATATATATAAATCCGCTTATGAGTTTACGGGAGACTGTCATTCCAGTCAAATGACTGGTAACATTTGAAATTGGATCGAGATGCCACTGCATAGTATCCTTGAGGTGGAACTATATGATGTATGGGAATTGATTTTGTTGGGCCTTTCACAACGTTGAAATCTAATCGTTACATCCTGGTAGCAGTAGATTATGTTTCCAAATGGGTGGAGGCGGTGGCCTCACCTACAAATGATGCCAGGGTTGTTCTGAGATTTTTTAAGAAGAATATTTTGACGAGGTTTGGAGTGACAAGAGCCATGATTAGTGATTGAGGGAGCCATTTCTGTAATAGGTTGTTTGAGAAACTGATTATGAAGTATGGGGTGCGACATAAGATTGCAGCAGCATATCACCCCAGACAAGCGGACAAGTGGAAGTTACGAATAAATAGATAAAGATGATTTTGGAAAAGACTATGAATCCCACGAGAAAGGATTGGTCTTTGAAGTTAGATGACGCTCTTTAGGTGTATAGAACTGCTTATAGTACCACCATTGGGATGTCACCATATATGATAGTGTTTGGGAAAGCATGTCATTTACCGGTTGAACTAGAGCATCGTGCCATATGGGCTACTCGATTCATAAATATGAATGATATTTTAGCCGGAGAAAAGAGGTTACTGGAGTTGAATAGATTGGAAGATTTTAGACTACAGGCATATGAAAATGCCAAGATTTATAAGGAAGAACAAAGCGCCAACACGATAAGAGGATTCACAACCGCACCTTCACATTTGGAGATAAGGTGCTGGTGTACAATTCGCGTCTTCGTCTCTTTCCAGAGAAGTTGAAATCTAGATGGTTTGGACCATATGTCGTCATAAAAGTCTTCAATTCAGGTGCATGTGAAGTAAAGGATGAACACTCTGGGAGGGTTTACACAGTGAACGACCATAGGCTAAAGCATTACTTAGAGTGCAATTACGACGCCGAATTGGAAGTCTTTATGTTGGATGACCCGCAATACGAGTAATGGAGCTTTATGAGTATAGTTGAGCTAGCGACTATAAACTCAGAACTACTTCTGATGAACCCTTATTTATTATTGTTTTCTTTTTGATTGAGTAAATAAAGTAGCATGACAATCGAGAAGGTTTTTTCATCACATATATCTTTTGTAAACCGACTCTAAATATATATGTTTTTTTCCTAAATGATTCTCTTGTGAAACCCTCGTAGAAGTTTTTGCGTCTTGCTTAGGTCAATAATGAATAAGTGCCTTAAACTGTTCTTGTGCATTCCTTAGGTATGCACAATTACCGCCACCTTATTTTCTTATTGCCCATAGCATGTTACTCAAAGTTTTTGAGAAGTGTGTGAAACGCAGGTGAAAACTTGGAATTTGGAAAACTTAGGAGCTGATTCACGACCAATTCCAGAGCTAATTACCTTCTCTCTTTTCACTTTTATATAGTCCTTGGGGACAATGTCTACAATAGTGGGGGGTAGTAGGCGTTCTTAGCTTGAAATTGAAAAAAGAGATAATTTTAAAATATTTACACTATTTTTAGCTTGTCTATTGAACATCTTGAGTAAGGAATTGGTAGAAAATGAGCCCAAGAATGATATAATGTTAGCTATAGCATATTCAATTGAGTATGAAAGAATGAGCATGTGTTATGTTGCATGAAGTAGTGACTTATTAATTGCTATATTACAATTGCATTCAGTTAATTGAGCATGTAATCTGAGAAAGAAATGTTTGAGATCAGATGATGAGTTGTTTTAACCGGGAATCATTATTCCTCTCTGTATATACTTTAACTGATTGTTGTAGGATGAGAGAAAACAATATGAACACCACAAAAGGTAAACGGGACAAAGCAGGCTTGTGAGAAAGTGAGCTTGGAAGAAAAATCATAGAGAAATCTGCCAAAAAATAGAACAAATGCAAAATGCATAAAGGCAGGAGGGAAGAAAACTCGGAACGTAAGACATACGACCTTCGTACAAAAATTAAAAACAAACGTGGACCTTGGAGTAGTACCCGGTCCCCGAGTCTGCCCGGCCCGAGTAAGGGGTCATGTTGTGTAACTAAGTCTGAAGGCAAGAAGAGTGAGTTTATGCATAGGTAAGTTTAGATTGTGAGGTTAATATTACTTGAGTCTTTTCACAAATGCACTATCGCGACAATTTATCACACGACACATTGATGTATTGGGAAGTGATGATTAATGAGAAACTTATGGATTGTTGCTTGGCATATGTTTTGCCTAAAATCTTTATTGAACATGTGATAGTTAGCGGGGATTGTTTTTGGAGGTACATTCCACCTTGATACTCTATTTGAGGACGAGAAAAAGGTTAGTGGGGGTAGTTGATGACGGTTAAAATAGTATATCCTACGGCATCAACATTCTACCCATTATAAGCTAAAAAAAGTTGTTTCGACCGTTAAATGTGAGCCATTTGTGTTGAATGCGACATGTCGGGTTCCCGGGAAGAGTATTTGGTATTTCTTATTATTATTTCCGGAATTGGTATTATTTCATGTTTTATTGGACTATTTTCAGGTGACGAAAATTGGGCCGAGAGTTAAGGACGGTTTATGGAGCAGGCTGATGGATGAGTCAGGCCTAGGGTGTTCCAAAACCTTCCAAGTTAAGTCAGCAGAGAAAAAGATACGGAAATGCCCTTGATTAGTCGAGCACAGCCACCGCCTAATCGAGAGATCCGAGAAGCTTCGAGAATGCTCTTTCTTGGACGAGGGGTAGGTTTTAGGGTTAGCTAAGTCGGTTTTACCACTATAAATAAGAGGCACCGGCCTCAATTGTAAAGTGTGCAATGTATAACTTTCCACAAGACAACTACATTATATGCAATAGAAGTTCTTTTGTTCTTTTATATTTTCTATGAGTACTAGTCACGGATCCGACGGATTCGCCTTCTAAGGAGCGATCTACGGAGGATCTGCGCTCGGCTTCGAGGGTATAACTTTCCGGCTTTCTAGATGTAGATCTATCGTTCTTTTTTTTGTGATTAGTATGGATTGATTGTTTATATTAGTTCTAATATGTATTAGTTAGTTTATTTTTACCCCTTGTGGGTAGAGATCTGAATCATTGGGGAAGAAATCATGAAAAAGAGGCTGCGCGTTCTCTCAATTCAGCGACGGTCTACATCGCCTAATCGAGAAATTTTGTTACATGATAATCGGCCCCAGCTACGTCTGACCGACAGATTTAATTTACATGTTAGTAGCCTGATCAACTATTGCATGTCATCATAAATTAGCATGAAGGACTATTAGGGAAGTGTTAGTTCGGACATAGTCTTGATCGATCCTTAAGAACGTGCTATGCGATCCCACGATAGTTGCCAGGAGGTCCTCGGTCTTGATCCGGCTAGTCTTAATTTTATTGCATGTGGATTAATACAACCAACGAAGGAGGTTAATTGCACATAGACACCTATCGTCCTTTCAATGGAAGTAGCGTAATATTAGGGGTTAAAACCCGTAGCTAACAAAGAATTAAAATTTACCAACGGGGATAATTGATGCATGATATTGGGGAATAACTAATCGCTCATATTTAGAACTAATCTTTATAAAACTCGTAGAAGTATAATTGTGTTGATCTTGTGTGTTCATTGTTACCAGTGTCACTTCTTTGTTACGTTGTTGGTCGTGGACCGTTTTAAGTGTTCTCAATCTTGATTAATTGTATCTTACGAGTCTCTGTGGATTCGACACATTTGCTACGCCGTTCACTAATCTGTGATAGACCTAGTACTATTGCTAGTCGTTCATGATTGCACAACCATGGCACATCATCTGACTGGTGAACTTCATATGATGTGCCAGATACAGTAAAACCCTAGAGAATATACAAGCTTCCCCTCCTGACACCTTTCAAAAAAAAATCTAAACCTCTGCAGACATTCAAAACTCCATCTTTACCTCTAATTATAAACCCTTTGATGTCTATTGGACTATGAGAATCAGATTCTTTGTCATCTGTGGAACATGTCTAACATCCTTCAGTGTGCAGAATTAACCATCATGAGTCCTGATCTCAGTTGATTCAATTCTAAAATGTCTTACAAACCTTGCTGTTGGCCGTAGAAATATGCTTTCCATCCATCTGCTCCTAAGTTGAGAACCACTCCCGGCATGGACAAATATGGTAAAATGCCTTAGAATCAGAATCCACACATCAGTGTGATGTGTGGATTCACCAACTATTGGAGCCACATCTTTATTTGAATGTGTCTCAGATTTGTTCTCGTGTTTCTTCTTCTTCTTCTTTGGATTGTTGTTCTTCTAATGTCCCTACTCCTTACAGTAAATGTATACATTTTAGGCTTATGACCTTTGGAACCACCCTTTTTTGGACTTCTTCTTTAGGGTTTCCATGCCATGTGCTGCCACTGTAGGAAACAAAACCTACGGCCCGATTGTCTCTGCCAGAACCAGATGCCTTATGGCATAGCTCTCGAGCGTGGAGAGATGATCTCACATCCTCCAATGACATTGTATCCTTTTTCTACAATAATGACTACACAAAATTCTCATATGATGCGAGCAATAACACCGCGAGAATCAAAGTTGCATGCTCATCTTCAATCTTAACATCAATATTCCCGAGATCCAACAATTTTTTGTGTTGGTGATCAAGATGACCTCTCGGTTGATTCCTTACATGCATCCGAACACTAAACAGACGTTGTTTCAACAAAAACTTTTCGGTTAGAGATTTTGTCATATACATACTTGTCAAACTTCAACCACAAACCTAGCTATAGTATCCTCTTCGTCAAATTTTGTGATAAGATCATCAGACAAACACAACATGATGGTTTAATGTGCCTTCTCTTCCAAACAGGCCATCTCAGTTGATCTGGTATCCGTTGTCCTCGTCAATGAAGCTCATATCCCTTGTTGCTTTAACAAGGCACGCATGATGGTCTGCCATAAATAGAAGATGTTTCTACCTGTAAACTTATCGACTTTCATGTTAATTGCAGACATCCTTCTGGTAGGAGAACAAGCCTTGATTCCAAAACCTAGCGCAAATACGAACTCGGAGCCGATCAACCTTGCTCAAAATGGATTGTGAAAATTCTCAGAAATCTTGCTCTAATATCAGTTTGTTGTAACATATTGCAAGAAGAACCAAGAAAGCATAATCAATAATCATAAAATTAAACAAGAACAGAAACAAAGAAACGCATGTTTGATGTGATATCCGGCAATGTAGCGACTTATCCACGGACGGAAAGAGGAATATTGTATTATGCACATAAGATTACACATATGTCACAATATCTACTAGTAATTATAGCCTTGGGAATCTAACACTTTCTGCCATAATGTCCAACTGAGTATTTTCCTAAAATACCCCTAGATGTAGTCTTCACAGAGAACATACAAAGAACAACCAGATGTAACTAGATTCAAACTCAAAGCTGGCCAGATGTGAGCATTAGATTCCAAACGTGATCACCAAAATCAGCTGAGAACATCTCACATGAATATACAAGACATGTTTACCTCAACTGAATACTATTAGACAATGGAATATTATGTGTAGTGTGTGTATGACATGTGTCTAGTAGTAAGTGGAGTCACATGTCAAGGTTGTTATATTTGTTGGAGATAGATTCTCATTGTGGTAGTATTAATGTCTAGAATGTATTTGTGTAATGTATCTAAGAAACAAATGCAATAGATTCTGGTTATCTTCTTTTCCTTTGTTGGTATCAGAGAGGAGAGCGCACTGCCGCTCTCCGCCATCACCACGACGGCTACTCTTTTCTCTATAGCTGTGAATGATGTGCCAAGCATCACCACCTCCAGCTCCGGATCCATTAATACCGTTCCATCCTTAGGAATACCCATTCCGACGCTGTCAAGCTATGGAGCTGCCTCCAGACTGGCTTTGTTCTTTCCTACTTTTCTCGATGGTGCCGGAATGCCGACCTCCATATTTGTACCCAGCTTTGGTGGTGCAAATCTTGCTCCCCGATTCTCCGGCTCCACCATGCCGATGTTTGCTCCGATGACCGCATGTACTGCCCTTTCATTGGTCATCATACTCAGACGTGTTCCGTCAAACTTGATCGGAACAATTACTTGTTGTGGCAGTAAACCATCCTTCCTATTATCAAGGGCCATAAACTTGATGATCATATTATTAGGAATTGCCCCTTATCCACTATGATGGGTGGTTTATCTGCACTTCTAACCTAAAAAAGTGTGATTTATCACCCAAGTCTTTAAGGGCAAACTTGATGTCTAACTTGTGAACAAACTTTGAAATCAACTTTGAATTGTTACCTATCACAAGAATATCATCTACATACATTAGCACATACAACACCTCAGTACCATTTCTGAACACAAATAGAGATGAGTCACAAACGAAAAACAAATGATAAACTTGGGTTTCAAGATGTCTGAATGTGACTCGTCTATATATGTTTTTGTTTAGAAATGGTATTGATGTGTGATGGGAGTCAACTTCACTGCACTTTTGTATGTGAATCTGCCCTGGTTATTACTTTATTGGCATGTTTTGGGTAGTTCTAGACCTGTTTAAGAGTAATATCGAGAGTTATACGCACGGGGAGTTAAACTGTCACATCGATAGTAAACTCCGCCTTTTCAACGATAGTTAGCTCTTTTCCGAGCACTTTTGTCTTGCAGAATTATGCATGGTATTCGTTCGTACATGTTATTGAAGGACTTTGGTGACTCGAGGACCCGGAAGGCAATGTTTTGGAAGGCGAAACATGATCGTGGCACAAAGGTAGCATAAAAGTGAAGGAAAATCAAATTTGGAGCAAAATCAAGGCAAACTGGCGTTTTCCCTACCCCAAACTGGCGTTTGAATCAAGCTCTACCCAAACTGGCATTTGGACAGTTCAAACGGGCGTTCACAGAATCAGCACTTGATTCTGAAAGTTAGATTTTCAGACGGACGAGAGTGCAAATTACCCCCAAACTAGCGTTTGGATGGGTTCAGCCCGAATCAAGAAAGCTCATATAATACAAACTAGTGTTCAAGGCAGGCCAGACGTTCGTTCATGGAAGGAGAAACCCTAATCAAGAATCAGATCTCCAGGCAGATGAGCGTCCACCTTGGATCAATCGCTCGTTTGGCCCCGACAGCAGTATTCACCATACATGTCCATTAATCTTTACTTTTACCCATATTGGAGGCATTTTCTGGTCAATTTATCTTCATAAAAGTTGTAGGTAATTGAACGATTTTTCCAACGCATCTTGAATCATTCAAATCGGAGCTCTACACAGAAAGTTATTGATGATTTACTGAAGACAAGTCAAATGGGTTGAGTTGGTCGGCCCAACTAGGTCAAAGTCGCGATTTTTGCCTATTTAAGGGCATCTAAACCTAAGAAAACATATATTCTGATTTTTATTGGCTTGGACTGAGTTCGAAGCTAGCTTAGGTGCTCAATCCAGCCGCTTCGGCGGTTGTTATGACATGTTGACATCTAAATAGTCGGATTAGAGCTCTGGACTTGGCTCCGTATTTCAATTTCTTAGTTTAGATTTTTGTATATATAGTAGAATACGATATTCGATCGATAGATTGGTGGAGTTCGTTCTTGGGGTCATTGTATGAATTAAAGGTTGATATCTTTTGCTGATTTGGGATTCAAAAGTCTTGATCTATAATGTTTTGATCTTCATTATTGTGAGTTTCCTGATTTCGATTTGTTTTCTCTCAATATGGTTTTGATTGTGTAGATCATTAGCTTGATGAAATTTACTCTGGATAAAAGTCTTGATTCAGATCCTTGTTTATGCCGTGAAATAATAAAAGCTTCGATCTTTTGTCTTGTTCATATACTCTTTGTCCTCTGATTTTAACACAAGTTTAATATTCGACTCAATCTCCTCATGGGATCGACCTCGGACTCTGAACGCACTACCTACGATCGACCCGGTTCACTGCCGGTTAGAAAGTGAGTTTTGCCTAAGGTTTCGAGTTTCTATAAATTGTATTTGATCGAGCCGGATTGCGAAATCTTACTTATCAATGTGTTGTATGTGCTGGTGTATGTAGATAATATTCTTGTGACATGTAACAATTTGAAGTTGAATACAAAGTTTGTTCACCAGTTAGACATCAAGTTTTCCCTTAAAGACATGGGTGATGTATCACACTTTTTTGCGGTTGGAAGTGCACAGAGATGATACAAGGTTGTACCCAACACAGAACATTGTGTTGCTCAACTGCTCAACAAGGTTTTCGTGGAATGATATAGATCAACTACTAGAGGGTTGGCTTCTTAGATCCATGACCGAGCGGGCGTTACTTGAGTTGTAGGCTGTGGCACCACTCAAGAAATTTGGCAAACACTCGAGACCCTCTTTAACAGCCAAGCAGAAGCTAAAATGCTGGAGTATAAAGATGCCTTAACCAAATCTTGTAAAGGGGAAAAATCTATGACTGATTACTTGGTGGAGATGAAAGGTTTTTCTGATAAACTTGCAGCTGTTTGGTGACCCATAAGCAAATAAGAGTGAATCTTGGCAACTCTTGGAGGATTGGATCGTGACTATGAATCAGCATTGTGAACATTACTGCTCGAGCTGGGTCTATGAGTTTCCAAGAGGTGCAGTCCCAACTAATAACACATGTGAGATTGATATCTACGTTGAATGGCAATGCTACCAAAGAAAACCACCAACCTTTTGTCATGCTTGCTAGTGACAAAGTTTTCACACAAGATAGTCAAGGAAATGGTCAGTTTTCATCCAATAGAGGAAGAGGCAATGGAGGTTTTAGGAACGGATTTTTTTTTAAAAATTCGAAAATTTTCTGAATTCTTGAAGAACGGTGGTGAGCATAATAAATTAAACACATTGTAGGTACAACCAATCCCTCCCCCACACTTAAATAACAACATGTACTCATGTTGTGCAGAAGAAGAAAAACTTAGCTGATTTGTCGTTCGAAGGTGGCAATTCTGGAAGTGGTAGCAAGTCATAACCAGAAATGCCTGAAGAAATCACTAAACTGTGGACCATCCACCGGAAAACTGGCGTCATCTGAAAGCTCACAAGTGCTATCGCAAATACCCTGCACACATGAAAAAAACAAAACAAGACGGACCTCGGGGGTAGGGGCATAAAAGATGATAGACAAGGCATTATCATGGAACAAAGCATAAACAATGCAAAAATTGACAAAAACCGAATCTATGTGAAAAGTAGTGCACAAATGTAACATCGGCAGGAAGGAAGGAATCACATGGATTTTTCAAATTACGAAAATGCAAGTTACCTAACCACAGAAACCGACACCAAAAACCTAGACGACACAAGACAGACCTAGCCCCCCTTATTCAACAAAAACAAAATAAACCAAAATAATAATAAAAAAAACTATTCTTATTATTGGGTTGCCTCCCAATAAGCGCCTTTCTTTAGTGTCTTTGGCTAGACACATGTACTATTCAGCCTGGATCAGGCCACTTAATCTTCCTTCCGGCCACTACCGTGTAAGCTACGGTCATTAGTGTGGCTACGAAACAACATCTCACACATGGGGTCAAGTTCTTTCATCGCTTCCAAACATTCTTAATTTTCCCATCGCAGACTTCTTCTTCTTCAATCTTCTCTTTAACTGTGCCTCCCGTTTAAACTCTTCCGTATCCCAACTACGGCCAGAACTTCTCTCTTTGGACCACCGCCGTCACTCTCGGGAAAACAAATCGGGCGCTAAACTCGTCAAACTCATTGACTTCAGGAGTACCACACCCGAGGATGTCGAGGAAGTGAACAATCTGAGCTTCTCTTTGGGTTGACCGATATAATGCTTACACCTTTGACCATTCACTCTGAACGGTTTGGTCACCATAACCTCTTAGTTCTAAAACACCTCCAGGAATGATTTGGAGAATTTCAAAGGACCGGACCATCGTGTCCTCGGCTTACCAGGGAGCAGATGTAACTGAATTGTACAATAAAACTTGTTCCCCAACTTGGAATTCTCTCTTCTTAATTTTAGCATCGTGAAGGAGTTTCGTCTTTTCCTTACTGATCCTGGCACTTTCGTAGGCCTGGAGTCTGAATTCGTCTAACTCATGCAACTGTTGCAATCGATGTTTTCCACAAGATTGGGAATCGAAGTTTAAAAACTTAATGGCCCAATACGCTCTATGCTCTAATTCGATTGGCAAGTGGCATGATTTTCCATACACCATCTGATAGGGTGATGTACCCATGGGGGTCTTATAGGCAGTTCGATACGCCCATAGTACATCATCCAACTTTAGACTCCAGTCTTTTCTATGACTGTTAACTGTTTTCTCCAGGATCTTCTTTAAACTTTAGTTGCTTCTCTCAACCTGACCACTAGTCATAGGATGGTATGGTGTGCCAATTTTGTGCCGGACACCATATTTCTCAAGAACTTTCTCTAGGGGTCGGTTGCAGAAGTGCGTCCCTTCATCACTGATCAAGGCACGTGGACATCCAAACCTCACGAAGATGTTTTTCTTTAGAAATTTCATGACCATCTTATGATCATTGTGAGGAGTGGCTTGAGCCTCTACCCATTTCGACACGTAATCCACGCAGACTAAGATGTATTTGTTACCACAGGATGATCCCATAAAATCGATACCCCGTACATCAAAGACTTCGCATTCTAAGATGGGTTTCAAAGGCATGTCAAAACGCCTTGTCAGAGTACCGGTTCTTTGGCACCTATCACAAGCTTTACAGAAAGCTTCTGTATCTTTAAAGATCGTTGGCCAATAGAAACCGGATTGGAAGATCTTAGCAACGGTTTTCCAAGGACCAAAGTGACCTCCAGTGGGTCCACTGTGACACTGCTCAATAATATCGCGCTGCTCAGATTCTGGAACACATCTTCTCAGCAAACCATCTTTACAAATCTTGAAAAGTTAAGGTTCATCCCAAACAAAAGTTTACATATCTGAGAAGAACTTCTTTTTCTCCTGATAAGACATTTCTGGATCAAGATATTGGGAATGAAGGTAGTTTACGATGGAAGCATACCAAGGATTTTTAGGAGTGCACTTGTCTAGATGCATAACATTCTGGAGAGGAAGGTAAAGGTCTATCCCTTCAGGTTCTTTCACTTCTTCATCCTTCATTCTAGACATATGATCATCTACTGCCGTTTCCACCTTCCTTACTAAATCGGAGATCACCTCCCGACTTCCACTAAATTCTTTATTTCTCAGGGGAGCAGCCACCTGAGTACTCTCATCCAGAACAGGGTAACCACTAAGTTGAGTGTCGGACCTTACATTCATAGCACTAGCCTCTTCTCCACCATTGTATGTGGATGCATAGTTAGGTTGAAGTAGATTCTCATAACTTGCATCTTAATTGCTATTAGTATTCCATTGGTGGGGTGAATATCCTTCATTGCACTAAGCCTCATAATGGTTTCCACCACAATACGAACATCTCACTTGAACGTTATTAAATCCATGTCCGTAAGAATTCTCATAAGTTGAGGGTATACGAGCATCGGATCCAAAGACAGATGAATCCATTAAACTTGACACTTCTACTTTTGGGGGACCACTGAATTGAATGCCGGATCCTAAGTTCATGGCATTGTCCTCTTCTCTATCATAAGGAAGTGTGGGAGCTAGGTCAATGCCTTGGTCTTGAGCCATTTGCCTGAGCCGTCTCTCAAGATTCTTGAGTGTCCTGTTCTGCTCCTCCCGGAAGGAGCTCCATTCAGCTTGGATATCATTCAAGTGCAAGGGGCCTTGAGAGTTTTGGAAGTTCTGTGGGAAAGATTGGCTAGAATGACTTTGAAACATAGGATCGGGACTGTTCTGATCGAACCATTGATTTTGATTGGAAAAATTGATATTTTGGTTCGATTGAAGTTCGGGTTTTGATAGAAATTGATTCGAGAATTGAAACCACGATTACGAAAATTGCTTTGGCGAGAGAGGCGATTATTAAATCTCGATACTGCTGGCCACAAGAAGCATTTACTTCAGCGTTCTGTCCACTCATAGGACAGAAACGAGCAGTGTGTCCCACATTGTCACAATTTTGACATGTGACTAGATTGAAATTTCCCTGATTTTGGAAAGAATTGACTCGTCACGGGAGGGAAAGAAATTGACACCGCCAACAAGATGGCCAGGTCGACAACATCTTCCACAGAATAGAACTTGTGTGTTCTGTGGAAAAGATGGGGTCTGATTCATAGGATTAAGCGACATTTGAAGAGCTTCCATCTGCTGTTTCAGCATGGCGTTCTGATCTTGCATAATCCCGATTGATGACATTTTTTTTTTTTTTATTTTTATTTATTTTTTAGAAAAGATAAAGAAGCGAGAAAAGAACGGAAATGTAAGCGAGAAACCTACCTATGAAAAATTTAAAGCAGAAAACAAGAAACCGATAAAAGGAGAAAAACGTGTTGAAATCTTCTGAGCCCAAAATGGAAGGGAAAACAGTGGATTTTGACCTCAAAAACGGTGTCGAACGGCCTCCGGCAATTCACCACGTCGTCGGCGTCGGAACGAGCTTTCCGAAGTGGGGTCCTGCGCGCCAAACGGACACTCGAGCCGAAAGTTACGGCCAAAATACTAACGAGTGCTAAAACGATCCCTTTTATCCAAAAGTTCGATCGTTAAAAACGTGGAGTCAGATAATTCAACCTCAGATGTCCCCGAATCAATGTAGAAACTAGAGAGGATAGAAACAGAAACCTATCTACGAAAAATTCGTAACAAAAACAGAAAAATTAATAGAAACTACACAACCGTACCGATTCCCCGGCAACGGCGCCAAAAACTTGTCACGGATTTTTGCAATGAAAAATAACAAGTAATAATATTTATAAATCCGGTATTCCCCAAGTGTAGGGATCGTAGTATAGCGATTAATACCGGAGTCGGTCACAGGGAATCGGGGTATCTAGTTCATTAATTTTCCTAAGGTTGTTACTACTAAAACGAAACTAAAAACGATAAAATAAACTGGACAGAGGATTGTCAGTCCAAGGCCAGGAAAGATGATTGCGAACGAAAATAACTCTAATATATAAACTAAAAAGAAAATAAACTTCTAAGATAACAACGAAGAACAAGGCGCAAAGATGATTTCAATTAATTTTAACGAAGAACGAACTATGATCCACCTATCTCGCAACTCTCAATTACTACCCTAGATCGTTTAGTGAAGATTTAATAAAGATGTGGTTCACCTATCAAAGGTATGAATTTCTACTCTCGTAGATAATTCGCCTATTTATCTTCTATCTTTTGATCTCACAGATTAACGCTCTCAAACCAAGGTGTAAGATTTCTCAATCTAGCAACCTATAAATTCAACCAAATCAACTCTCGTTATTTTTAGGTTAAAAGTCCAATCTTTACTACGGTGATCTAGGTCTAACAACGAATCTCATCAACGTTAAACATCAACCATGCAACAATCCATCGATACAATTGCATAAAAACAAATTAAACATAATAAAGATGCAACTTTAATAAAAACTCACAAAACCATCCAAGATTTGAAATCAAAACGCTGCTGAGAATTGGCTTCACAAAGCTCGTTCTAGGCTTAGCCTTAGCTCATCGTTGGGATACAAATCATATGAATAAAAAAAAGATAAAAAGATGTTTATGATGGTGGGAAAACGCAGCTTAGGCGCCCCAAGTGCTCAGGGCGGCCAGGGATCGAATGTGTGTGTCTAGGGTGGTTGCGTAAAACGCGTCTATTTATAAGTTTTAGGTCTGTTTCAAACAAAGGCGGTGCCGTGGGCGCCCATCCATAGTGGTCGGGCGACGATCCCCACTGCATAAAAACTTGAGTCGGGCGAGCTGGATCGAGGCGCCCGTCCTCCTTTATTTTGAACGCTCGTCCACCGATTTTGATCCAATCCTGTCCAATTTAACATCATATGGACGCTAGTCCACTCATATCGACGCCTTGATTCACTACAGCTCACCCTGGGCGCTTGAGTTTGATGAATCTGGACGCCAATCCAGCCTGATTTTGCCTCCAATGTGATTGAATTCTTGAATCAACTCCTTCTTCATCCTTCCTTTCATATAAAACCTCAATGAAAACATCTTTTAAACCTCTTTAACATCCACATTGTATATCTGCAAGGCATCAAAAACATCGCAAAGCGTGATAATATCCACATAAATAGAAATTCGACGATAAAACATAAAAAAACCTCAAACTTTGCGAAGACATCGTTTAAAACCTCACTTTCTCAATAAACCAATTTAACACTTCATTTCTATGTGAATTATACGAAAACGGAGAGATTTGTTATAAAATATATCGATATAAAACGTATAAAACCACCCTTAACAGCAGAGGTGGTGGAAGATCTGGTAGAGAAAAATGTGGT
This sequence comes from Gentiana macrophylla, assembly GCA_026214975.1. Classification (NCBI taxonomy): domain Eukaryota; kingdom Viridiplantae; phylum Streptophyta; class Magnoliopsida; order Gentianales; family Gentianaceae; genus Gentiana; species Gentiana macrophylla. Next base: position 110,409,290 of record CM047806.1, read on the forward strand.
AGAGGTCCTAATCACGGGAATAAAGGAAATCATGCTAAAATGGTGTGTCGGCTGTGTAGTAGGACTCGGAATACTGTAACTTCATATTGGTACAAAATTGATCCTACCTTGAACAAAAATGTCACTGGACCTCCCCCTGGACAACCATCTGCTTATATGGCTAGTCATCATACTGTTGGTGATCCATCTTGGTATCTAGATAGGTGTGCTACTAACCATGTGACTTATGATTTGAATAAGATGCATCTTAGTTCTGGTTTTATAGGTTCAAATGGATTCGTTGTTGGGAATGGTGATTGTCTCCCATCAAACACATTGGCTATAAATCCCTAAAAACTCATACTGATCCCATATACATGAATTCATTGTTACATGTTCCCAGTATTACCAAAAACCTATTGACTGTGTCTTCTTTGACTAGTGATTATAATGTTATTGTTGAGTTTAACTCCTCTTATTGTATTGCGAAGGACAAGAGAACATGAGCAATTTTCCTGAAGGGCACTCTCAAGGATGGACTTTATCAAATGCTGGAACCAAATGAACAGTCCCAAGGCTCCCTTCAATCCAAATTTGCTACTTCTGGAAACCCGAGCTCCTAATGCTTTGTAGGCTCTTTAGTTAAATTCAATTTAGATCCTAATGTGTGGCATAGGAGACTTGGCCACCCCTCTTGTGAGGTTTTTAAATAGGTTTTAAGCAAATTTTAATATCCCTTTGATTAATGTGAATCTAAAGTTGTGTGATGCATGTCAGCTTGGAAAGAATCATATGTTACCCTTTACTTTATCTGAATCTAATGATGATCACATTCTTGATTTGATTAATTCAAACCTTTGGGGTCCTACCGCAATGAAGACCTCAGAAGGTTTTAGTTATTACATGCATTTCATTGATAATAACTTCAGATTTACTTGGATATACCCACTCAAACACAATTCTGAAGCCTAGTCCACTTTCACCCAATTCAAAAGCCTTGATGAAAACCAATTTCCAAACAAATCAAGTGCATTCAGACAGATTCGGGATGGGGGGAGTACAGACCCTTTTCTTACATTCTTGCTCAAAATGGCATAGCTTTTAGACATCTTTGCCCACACACACACACTCTCAGAATGGTAGGACTAAGAGAAAACACATGCACATCACTGAACTAGTCCTTACTCTCCTAGCTCAATCTTCAGCCCCATTAAAATTCCGGTGGCATAGTTTTCTAGAAGTTGTTGGGATCATTAATATTCTTCCAATTAGGGTACTAAAAAAACAGTGTCCTTAGGAAGTGTTGTTTGGTAAAAAGTCTGACTACACTATGAGATATGTTTTTGGCTGTGCTTGTTTCCCTCACTTAAGACCCTATCAGACAACTAAATTCTAGTACCATACTAGCAAGTGTGTTTATCTTGGTGTGAGCCCTAATCACAAAGGCTATAAGTGTCGTGATGAATCTAGAAGAATTTATGTGTTCAGGGTTGTGATATTTAATGAGCATGAATTTCCTTTAAAAGAAGGGTTTAAGTTGGGACCTCAAAAAGCTGCGATCATAGAACCAATATCTGACCCTGTTTACACCACTTGGACTAGTCAATTTTATGCAACCAATGCCACCTTACCATGTTCCTCATAAAGTGTAGCATTTGATAAAGATGAGATTCATGTACCTAACAAAACAATAATAGTACTTTCAATGTCACTTCTCTATCCATATCTTCAATCTTTATTTCAACTAATTCATCCGCATCCATTCCTGCATACACACCAAACACAAACAAGAACTCTTCACCTTCCAAAGATTCTTTCTCTAATAACAGGTTCACTCTTTTTAACCATCCCAAATGATGTCCCTACCACCCAAATCGAAACCTCATCCACAAACTCATCGTATTCAAACCAGATCCAAATCGGGCATCTTCAAACCCAAAACCTACTATGTGGAAGCAACCCCATCGAGTGTTAGGAACATTTCATTTGTTTTGTGAAGGTCATACTAGTTGTTATAGCAAGCTGAAATAAGTTAGTAATATATGTATATGCTTTTACTTAGAGTCGACATGTTGTATAAGTTCGGTAGACAAGCATTGTACTAGGTGGTAGGACGGCTCCGTGAATTGAAGGACAAACGATCAATTTGAGTGAAGAGAGCCAAGTACCGGAAGAGTAAATTGAAGACTTATGGGTGACTTATAACAGAGGAAGTTTGTGATGACCTTGGATAATTCTAAGATATATTATACAAGTGATGAAATCTATTTTTAAAATATGGTATACACTGATCTCACACAAAATATGGATCAGTGGAGTAAAGCTCTATCAATTTGCATCGATATCGACATATTAGTATAAGCGAGAAAGGAAAAAGAGATCGACAGGTGACTAGTGACCGTGAGATAAGTAAAGGAGTCTTGAACGGCCAAGCAACGACCAAGTGAAAAAATAGGCAAGTCAAGTATCTTTGTCTACATTAGATTGAACGTGGAAATTAAGGAAATTAAGCAATTAATCTGAGAATCAATCAAGGGCGATTTTATGAGGAGCGTTTGAAGAAAATCGGATCATTGAAATCAAGGAGAATTAAATCAAGGAAAAATCAAGGATTATTCTCCGCATTAAATAGACAACGGACGAAATTTCAAATCAAGGAAATAAAGGCTATAAATAGCAGGCATTGTCAAAAAAAGGTTGACATACATCGATCAAGAAAACAATCAAGAACTCTAAGTGCTAAAACTCTATCAAATTTCATAAGCCCTCTTTCTGAATTCAAAAAGAAATATCCAGAAGATAAAACTCAGAAAACATATCATCAAATCTATATCAAGTACTGAGTCTGATTAAGCCACTGTGAATCAAATTTACATCCAACTAAAGAAATTGAATCAGATTGTCTGAGAAGGAATTGCAACCGTTTGTGATAGCTGCTGAAGGATTTTTTCTCAAGGAGAAGTGTTGAAGACTGAGTCACGGAAGCTTTTGTAGCCAGGGAGTGATAGTGTTGAGATTGTGAAGCTTGTGTAGCCAAGGACAATCATACTATTGTATTGGTGAAAGACAATAGTGAATTCCTCCAATCATCATAGGAGAAGAGCGGACTAAGGGATTACACCACCTTGAACCACTATAAACTTTGTGTCATTTACTTGCAAAATTTACTTTCTGCATTTACCTTAAGTACATTTTTTATATGTCTGTGATTGTTTAAATAGTTTGAAAATATGCTTTAGATTTGTTTTAATTTTCCGCTGCACAAACCTTTTAATCAGAAATGTTTTTGCATCTCCTGAGGTTTAAAGTTTTTAAACTCATAATATATTCAATCACCCCACCCCACCTCTGACTATATTTCACCCTTCTCTAGGCTCAACAATTGGTATCAGAGTAGAGTTCTTTGTGACATAACCTGTTCAGATCTGATTTCTGGTAACAAGGAGATCACTATTTTCAAAAAGTATTTTCAAAAGTTTTAAGTATCTCTTACATAATTTCATTATGAAGTCTTCAAACTTTATGTCTAAAATTCATGTTTTCAATGTTTACAATTTTGATGAATACAAAATAAGAATGTTATCTCATCTTGCAACAACTCATGAGGAGATGCTGGATGTTATTAATGATGGCCCTATCATGATCATGACTGTGGAAACCACATGCCCAGATCAAGCTAAACATATTGAAAAACCAAAGAAGGACTGGACCAAAGATGATAGGAAGAGAGCAAATCTAGACTTTGTTGCCAAAGATATGATAATGAAAACTCTTGACAGCAATATGTTCGTGAGGATCAAAGACTGTTAAACAGCAAAGGAAATGTGGGACAAATTGGCACTTGTCAATGAAGGATCAGAGACAGTCAAAGAAAATAAAGTATATGTTGCTAAACAGAAATTGGAAAATTTCAAAATGAAGACTGGTGAATCCATTGATCAAATGGATAATAGAGTTTAAAGTATTATTAGTGAACTACAACAACTTGGGCATACATATCCTCAAAAAGAAGTTTGCCTAAAGATTCTTAGAGGTCTACCAGAAAGATGGAAGATCATCACATCATTACTCAAGGGCGCAATAGATCTTGACAATACTGACACCCTAACACTGATGTCTCAACTGAAACCTTATGAATTTGAGTTAAACAGTGAAGATGGTGCACTAGTAGAGCCACACAAGGCCAGTGCACTGGTTGCACCCCAGCAAAGTAAAGCAGCTGACTCGGCCAATAAAGAGACTCAAGAACTAAAGGAGCAGATTGCTTTACCGATTAAACGATTTGACATATTCAATAAAAGGAAGTACAAGGGAAGTTCTTCATCCAAAGACAAGACTTCATCCAGCAAAGACTTCAAGAAAAAGGATGATGAACTCGGATGCTTCAACTACAAAACGAAAGGACACTTCAAGGCTGATTGTCCAGAAGAAAAAGACAAAGATGAAGAAAAGAAGAGATACAAGTCGTCAGACAAAAGGAAGAGCAAGAAAGCATTAAAGGCTGAAACCAACAGTGAAAGTGATACAGCAGAATCATCTGGTAATAACTTAGATGACAGTGGAGGCACCAGCTCAGACAATGACAAAGCTTGTTTATGTTTAATGCCAAAGGAAATTGAAGAAACAGAGGTACTATCTAGTTCATGTTCATCTAATACGTCCTCATCTGACACTACACAATCCTCTATTTTCCCATTAGACTCTGCAAATCTAATTCAAAATCTCTTGAGTAGATTTGAAGGAATCCAAACAACTCATTAAATTCTTGAACAAGAATGTAAGAATCTGAGAGAGGAAAATAAAAGATTAAAGAAAGAACTGGACAAATTAAAAGTTGAATCAACTAGTAAGAAAGTACACTCAGCTGGTTAATAAGCAACAGATAATCACTTGTCTGGTGCTAATAGACCAGCTAAGGAAACTTCCCTACCAGCTGAGGCCACCACTGCACCATTCAATGCACCAGCCTACAAACCCCCAAAAAGGTTTGGATCTGGTCTTGGCTATAATAGTCAATATGAGAAAAGAAACAATGGCCAACACAGATCTGAACTAAGGACCAAAACTGGACCTAAATTCAGAAAAGGACAGACCATAGTTTCAACTACTCATCCTGCACCAGTGAAGTCAAAAACCAGTGTAGTGAAACAACAAAGTAAATCATCTTACCATCCTACTAAGGGCAAATGTATACTAAAAGGTAAGGGCAGACTTTACCCCTCAAATGATGATCAGAATGTTCCACCTCCAAAATACAAGAGAAAATCATTTCATACAAAGCCAATATGAAAACAAGTCATCTGTTGTGTTTTGGAAAGTGAAACAGGATGCTAAGACACCAAAAAGTAGAGAAATGTATTAGAGTAATTTTAGTAAACCTATTAGAAGCTATTCTTCGCCATGCCTTATACATTTGAGGTTGTGACTTCAACCTCCAAGGAGAAAATCTTTTGGATACACACTTGGAGTAGGAGGCCTGGTTGCTATGAGAATGGACCCAAACAGTGTTGGGTACCTAAACTTGCTTAATTTGTTTTGTAGGATGTGTCTACAGTACATAGGCAGTGGATGTTCAGACATATATGACGAGGAAATAAGGGATGGTCGATCAATTCAAAGCTTTTGATGGACCCAAAGTTACCTTTGGAGGAAAAAAAAGCGGCAAGATTAAGGGAAGGCACTATGTTAAAGAACAACTGAAGATTCGAGAATGTGGCATATGTCAAAGGATTGAATTTCAATCTTCTAAGCATTAGTCAATTCTGTGACAAAGGCTACAATGTGCACTTCAACAAAGAAGGTTGCAAGGTGATTCATAAACAAACCAACACAGTTGTACTTGCAGGAAAAAAGAGAGGACAACATGTATGTGGTAGATTGGAAGACAGCAAAAGCAGAAACATGTCTGCTTGTCAAGAACAACAATCAATCACCTAGATGGATTTGGCACAGAAGACTGACTCACCTGAATTTCAAGACAATCAACAAGTTATCAATGAAAAAATTAGTAGAAGGCCTACCAGACATCACATTCAAGAAAGTGAGTCTTTGTGATGCTTGACAGAAAGGAAAATAGATCAAAAGCTCCTTCAAGTCAAAGCCACATCAATCAACAACAAGAATCTTACATCTGTTGCATATAGATCTATTTGGACCAGTCACACCAGTAAGTGTAACTGGAAATAAGTACACTTTAGTAGTGGTTGATGACTTTTCAAAGTACACCTGGACCATATTTATGAACAAGAAAAAAGAAACTCTCAAGAAATTACCAAATTTATTGAGAAGAATTCAGAATAAAAAGGAACTGAATATTATCCAGATAAGATCAGATAGAGGCACAAAATTCCTAAATGAAGCAATCAGAACCTACTGTGAAGAAAATGGAGCACTACATCAACTATCGGCAGCAGGAACTCCACAACATAATGGAGTAGCAGAAAGAAGAAACAGAACACTTAAAGAAGTTGTTAGAACAATGATATCAAAAGCAAACTTACCAACAAGATTTTGGGTTGAAGCATCAAACACAACATGTTACACTCAAAACAGATCTATCATCAATAAACATCATGGGAAAACACCCTATGAAATAAGGAGTGGAAGAAAACCTAACATATCTCACTTACATATGTTTGGATCTAAGTGTTTTGTTTTGAACAAGAATTAGTTACATACATTTGGGTAAATCCTTAACCCTTGCCCCTCTTACTAAGATACTCAAAAAGAAAGGTGCTGGGTTGGAATCCTATTCTAGCTAAGGATTCTTGTGGTTCCGAAGGATCCAGCTACAGCAGTTTGTACCTGTTATGTTATTATAATATTATTATTTCAAAATTCAATATATCTTACAATAATTAGAATTTATAAAATTAGAAAAGAATGAACCTCAGGGGATTGATCCAATTCTATGGAGTCTGACTCATAGTGCTTTTTTGAAAATGAAACGATTAGGCTCCAAATTTTTTCTCCCAATACGCCTATGATGTAGCGCCGGGCGGGCTGTTAGCTAGTGTGTATCATCTAACGAGAATAGAGTATGGTGTCGATCACCCAGACGAGGAATGCATAAAATTATTTGCCTCGAGGAACAATCCTATGATTCCGTCCGTCTTCTGGAATTGGAAAGGCGCTCAACGGACCTTTTGAATCTTATAAAACCCTTTTTAGACTTTGAAAGCTTTTAGAGTACTAAACAAGAGAACCTTGGTGATTGAAGAATCAGTTCATGTAGTGTTCGATGAACCAAACACTAATGGTAAAGACTTACACACACTTGAAGAAGAACCTACACAAAGACAAGTCTATATGGATACTGTGAAGATCGAGACACTATTCTAAATCACTCTATTGAAAATAACAAAAATGAACATGTTATCACTCCAGCGGAGTCACCAATTCAAACTCCAGAAAATGATGTACAACCAGGCACAAAAGAAGCATCAAATCAAGCACAACTTCAACTTGATTTTAATTTGCTTAGAGATCATCCAAAAGAACAAGTCATTAGAGATGTTCATGCAGGAGTAAGAACCTAAAGACAACTAGAAAGCATGTTAACTTGTTTTCTATCACAGGTGGAACCAAAGACAATAGATGATGCAATCCAAGATGCAGATTGGATTACAGCCATGCAAGAAGACTCAATGAATTTGAGAGAAATAAAGTCTGGGAACTTGTTGATAGACCAGACATGGCCAACATCATTGGAACAAAATGGGTGTTCCGAAACAAGATAGATGAACAAGGATCAATTGTCAGAAACAAGGCAAGACTGGTAGCAAAAGGATATTCACAAGCACACGGCATAGATTATGATGAAACCTTTGTACCAGTAGCAAGATTGTAAGCAATCAGACTTTTCCTAGCTTTTGCAGCTCACAAAGACTTCAAAGTCTATCAAATGGATGTAAATAGTGCATTTGTGAATGGACTCTTGGAAGAAGTATATGTTGAACAACCACCTGCTTTTCAGATCAGGGGAAAAGAAGATAAGGTATACAAGCTCAAAAGGCACTTTATGGACTTAAACATGCACACAGCACAGTACGAGACAACTTTGTCACAATTTACGATCAACAATGGATTCAAACAAAGAAATCATTGACAAGACACTATTCAAGCTAGAAGATGGAACAAGCACCATGCTAGTTCAAACATATGTGGATGATATCATATTTGGATCAGAAGATAAGAAGTTATGTGAAAATTTTGCAAATCTAATGAAAAGCAAACTCCAAATGAGCATGATGGGAGAACTCAACTACTTCTTAGGATTACAAGTGAACAGATGAAAAATGGCACCTTTATCAATCAAGCAAAGTATACAAAAGACTTAATCAACAAGTATGGTATGGACACCAGTGGAACTTCTGAAACACCTATGTGTGCAAGAACTATACTTGGGAAGGATGAAAATGGGAAGGGTGTTGATCAAAAGTTATACAAAGGAATTATTGGATCCTTACTCTACCTAATTGCAAGCAGACCTGATATAGCATTTGCAGTACGAGTTTGTGCAAGATTTCAAGCTCAAACCTAAGGAATCTCGTTTATTAGCGGAAAAGAGAATCATCAAATATCTGAAACACGCAATAAATATGGGAATTTGGTATCCAAATATAGTGGATTCAAATTAATATATTACTCAGATTATGATGGAGGCAAAATTGATAATAATAATAATAATAAAAATAAAAAAAAATAAAAAAAAAGCACTTCAGGAACTTGTCAGATGCTAGGCAGCAGTCTAGTATCTTGGTTCAGTAAAAAGCAGAATTATATATCCACTTCAACAGTAGAAGCATAATATATAGCAGCGGGTAGCTGTTGTGCACAAGTACTATGGATAAGACAGCAGCTAAGAGACTATAGAATAGAAGAACAGACAATTCCAATCATGAGTGATAACACCAGTGCAATATCAATTACAGAGAATCCAGTACTTCACTCAAGAACAAAGCATATTGACGTAAGACATCATTTCATCAGAGATCATGTTGAAAAAGGAGATGTAACTCTGAAGTACATATCTACTGAGGATTAATTGGCCAATACATTCACAAAGCCACTCAGTCATGAAAGATTTTGTAAATTAAGGACTGAGTTAGGAATGATTGAATTGGACTAAGGCTTTTGAGCAGCTAACTTGAGTAACCAGCTTAGTGACTTCACCAGCTGGCTGAACCTTTGTCATTTTGGGTGCGCTCACTTGGCGGTGTAAGGCCTTTGGTATCGCCAAGCTCACTCCACCGGTTGTTAGGAGCAGTTTTGACAAAGCGGCTCGATGTGATCGCAGAGTAATCAGCATACTCAGCTCATCACTCCACCGGTGAAGTATAATTATCAAATGAGTGTGAATGAATAAATCATTTACACATGTGCAAAATCAGAGGATTTAATTATTAATTATGGGGTATTACACATGTGGTTCTTATTTTACAAAATCGTTGGGAATACATTTTAAATTGATGGAATGACGACAATGCCTCGATTCCTAGAATTTATCATTACTTACCTCAATCCACTCTCCCACTACACTCAATAACCACAATTTCTTATACACAAAATCACGACATTACTCCACTAAATCCCACCATATTCAAAACCATGTTCACACTCAAATTGTTTGGCTATATTAACCACACTTATACATTTTCACAATTTCTTTACGCCCTCTTTGCATTTCAGAAATTATTTCTTCCAAAAAGTTCAAAGATTTTCACTCTCAAACTCTTAAGAAATGGCTGCATCTTCTTCCAACAAAAAGTATGGTAATAAGTATAAAGAAGCAATTGTCACCGGGTCGTTTCTTTAGACCCGAACACTATATCTCACCTATGCAACAACAATCCTCAAGCACAACGCTTAGTGGATGGTTGTACAAATTTAGGGTTAATGACTTTTCTTAACCCCGTGATCAGAGGACTTTGTTATGAAACTATGGTTGCGTTGTGGAAAAATGCAAGATTTGAGGCTAGCCACACTTCAGACGATGGTGATCCAACCCCTGATAAAATCCTCACCACCATAAAAGGAAGGGGCGATCATAACAACGACAACGATCAATCGCTTCCTCAGTACATCATCAGCCAGGCTCAGCAAATATGGCAGATATAGATGTGGATAAGGACGCTGTCAGGCTGAAAATCAGGAAACGTGCCACATCAAAGAACAAGAGGTACAACTGCAACAGATCTGATCTCAAGAATCCTTTTGAGGAATTCGGTCTGTTAATCATCAAGTGCATACAAGGGAAGCTTGGGTCACTGCATGGAATGACCAAGGTTGGAACAAAATTGATGGCTATTATTTACCAAGGTCTAGAATTCAATTGGGCAACTTACTTCTTCAATAGAATCAAGGATCAAATACAGGCCGGCGTCGATGCAAAGATCTAGGTGAGAAAAAATGTTCTGCAAAACCTGGCATTTTCTGGCAGAAAAATCCCTATGGAATTCCCCTTCAATATCTACTAGACTGCATGAAGGTCAAACCTGTCAAATTGCTCAAACCACACAACTCAAAGGCCGTGTTCACTTATATCAAGGAGTCAAAGAAGTTGCAGACACCAGCAGGGCAGAAAAGAGAGCAGCATGAGGGCAGCAGCTATGGGTTCAGAAGAAGAACCATATCTCAAACTAAAGGATCTCAACTCAGGATTTTCCAAGTAATGAGGAAGCACCATTGGTATTAAGTGAGGACGAAGAAGATCCAGAGGAAGAAGTCCACCCTCAATCTGATGAAGAAGAGTAAGAGAAGGATGAAGAAGTTCATCCAACACCTGAAGAAGAAGAAAACAAAGAGGATTATCATCACTCTAATGGTCATGAAGGGTAGGAAGTTTATGATAGCAATCTGTCACTCCTCCATTTCGGTCAAATGAGTGAAGCAGCAAAGGAACTATAGCTCGGTGGATCAACTGAAGGGACTCCACCAGCTGACACATGTGCTGTAGGAACATCAAAAGAATCCTCAGCACAGAGCAAGGGGGAATGGCCATTGAAGAATTTGAAGAAGTGGTAGAAGAAGGTGATGAAAAATCTCCTTAGAGTTTTCACGTACCTGAAGATCCAATATCTGACATGGAGATTGCAGAAGAAGAAGAAGCTGAAGAAGATCTTGTTGATGCATCTACACCAGCCCAAGGAAATACTACCACTGACCTTCCAGACAGAACTTTTCATCTGAAAATTGGTCCCCTGATTGTTGACATGGAAAGAAGAGCTCCAATTCTTGACAATCTCAAAGAAACTATGAGAAACACAAGCACTTCACTGAATCAGAAGATTGAGGCTGTACTGAGCCACTTTGAGCTATAATAATTGAGAAGCAGAGGGATCTGCTATTTCAATTGAATTCAAAAATTACCCAGCATGTTCATACAAAGCTAACACATCTGGGAACTGCAATAGATGACAGGATGAATCATATTGTTGAGATCTTGAACACTCATTCTCAATAAATTCAGCAAATTGGCAGCACTCTTAATCATGCTATCAAGCAACTGAACACCATAATCACAGTGTCTGAGGCCATAAACAAGATCCTAGCAGAGAAACATGATGCTATATACCAAAAAGGGGGAAGGTAGTGGTAAGCCTGAAAGATCTGGGCCTTAGAAAGTAGACTGTAATATGTTTCTACTTTTGAACATCTTTTTGCCCTTTATGGATGAATAAAATTTCTGAGTTTTATTCTTTTTCATATGAAAATATTTACATATGTTCAGGCTTATAAGGGTTTTGGCATCATCAAAAAGGACGAAATTGTTAGGAACATTTTATTTGTTTTGATGAAGGCCATACTAGTTGTTATAGCAAGCATGAAATAAGTTAGTAATATCTGTATAAGCTTTGTACTTAGAGTCTGACATGTTGTATAATTCAGTCAGACAAGCATTGTACTAGTCTAGTAGGACGGCTCAGTGAATTGAAGGACAGAAGGTCAGATGAGTGAAGACAGCCAAGTACCAGCAGAGTAAAGTGAAGACTTATGGACTGACTTATAACCATGGAAGTATGTGATGACCTTGGATAAGTCTAAGATACATTCTACAAGTGATGAAATCTATTTATAAATATGGTGTACACTGATCTCATGCAAAATAAGGATCAGTGAAGTAAAACTTTATCAGCTGCATCTGTATCAGCAGATTAGTATAAGAAGAAAGAAGCAAAGTAGATCGACAAGTAGCCTATAGTAGCCCAAAGTGCTGACGGCCAGATAAGTAAAGGACTCACTGAAACGGCCAAGCAATATGCAAGTCAAGTATACTGTCTATATTTGATTCAGAACGTGCAAATCAGGTAATTAATGCAGAATCAATCAATGACGGATTTTATGAGGAACGTTTGAAGAAAAACGGATCATCAAATCAAGGATTATTCTCATATTAAATAGCCAACGGACGAAATTTCAAATGAAATCAAGGATTATTCTCCGTATTAAATAGCCAACGGACGAAATTTCAAATCAAGGAAATCAAGGCTATAAATAAAAGGCATTGTGAGAAAAAGTTGACATACATCGATCAAGAAAACAATCAAGAACTCTAAGTGCTAAAAATCTATCAAATTTCACAAGCCCTCTTTCTGAACTCAAAAAGAAATATCCAGAAGATCAAACTCAGAAAGCAGATCATCAAATCTATATCAAATGCTGAGTCTGATCAAGCCACTGTGAATCAAATTCACATCCAACTGAAGCAATTGAATCGATCGTCTGTGAAGGAATTGCAACCGTTTGTGATAAATTTGTTGAAGGTTTTTTCAATGAGCAAGTGTTGGATCGAGTCTTTGAAGCTTTTGTAGCCAGGAGTGATAGTCTTGAGATTGTGAAACTTGTGTAGCCAAGGACAATCATACTATTGTATTGGTGAAAGACAATAGTGAATTCCTCCAATCATCACAGGAGAAGAGTGGACTAAGGGATTACACCACCCTGAATCACTATAAACTTTGTGATATTTACTTACAGCATTTACTTTCTGCATTTACCTTAAGTACATTTTTTATATGTCTTTGATTGTTTAAATAGTTTGAAAATACACTTTAGAAGGGTTTTAATTTTTCGCTGCACAAAAGCTTTTCATCAGAAAGTTTTTGCAACTCCTGAGGTTTAAAGTTTTTAATATCACAATATAGTCATTCACCCCACCCCCCATCTGACTATACTTTACCCTTCTCTGGGACCAACAATCAGTTCTTACTGAACCTTCCAATGCATCTAAAGCTCTTGCTATTCCAGAATGGAGAAAGGAAATTGAGGAGGAGTATGCAACTTTATGTATAAACTGGAGACCTAGAACTAGTGCCTCCAACAGGTAAACATCATTTGGTGGGCAATAGGTGGATATTTAATGTGAAACTGAAGCCGATGACTCTGCTCGATGTATAAATCCGCATTAGTGGTAAAGGGTTTCTTGCAAAATTATAGTGTGGACTTCATCGAGACCTTTAGTCCAAATGCGCCAAAGCAACCACCATCGTAATTTTACTTACTCTTGATGTCTTCTTTAATCGCCAATAAGGCAAGTAGATATGAATAATGCATTTTCGAATGGACCCTTGCAGAGAGAGCAGTTTATATGCCACAACCACAAGCGGTGTGTTGATCCACGAAACCTAACTATGTTTGTAGGCTCAAAAAGGCCTTGTATGGATTAAAACATGCACCCAGGGCATGGTTTGATGACTTGAGTAAACAAATGATTAACTGGGGTTTCAAGCAATCTGTATGTGACTCATCTTCGTTTGTGTTCAGAAATGGTACTATTGTGTTGTATGTGGTGGTGTTTGTAGATGATATTCTGTGTGACAAAGTTAAAATTCAAAGTTGATTTCAAATTTTGTTCACCGGTTAGACAACAAGCTTGCCCCTACGGACTTGGGTGATGTATAACACTTTTGGGGTTAAGTGCACTGAGAGATGATACAGGATGTACCTAACACGTAAACATTATGTTGCTCAACAAGGTTGACTGACAGGAAATTTGAAGGCTTTCCCTACACCTATGACTTCTGGGAAACCCCATACCAGGGGACACCTATGACTAACCCTACTGTTTACAGGAGCATTATTGGTGGCCTACAATACCTAACACTCACTAGGCCAAGATTTGAGTTTTGTTGTGTATCATTTAAGTCAATGTATGCAGGTTTCAACTGATGAGCACTGGAAAGAATTGAAAAGATTCCTTAAGATACATCATAGGCACCCTTGACTATGGCCTTCACTTTAGAGCCAGTCCTCTGCTGCATTTAAATGGCTATTCTGATGCTGAGTGGACATGCAGTTTATATGATGTAAGATCTGTGGGTGGCTACCTGTGTGTTCTGTGAGAATGTTTGGTGTCTTGGAGCTCTCAGCAAGCAAAATGTTGTGTCAAGATCCATTCTGTAATCGAGAATATAAAAGTGTGGAAAATTTGGCAACGGTAGTTATATGGCTAACTCAACTGATGAAAGAGTTATGATGCAGTTGCAACTAATCAAAACTTCGGTGCTATATATGGTGTGACAATACATGAGCTACAGCCATAGCCTCAAATCAGTTCACCACTCAAAGACCAAGCACATTCATATTGATGTGCACTTCATCAGAGATCAAGTCATGAAAGGCATATTGAGAGTGCATTACATCCCCTCAAGTGATCAAATTGCAGATACCTTAAAAAAGGCCTTTCCAAATGCTCATATTCAGCACTATAGAAACATATTGCATGTGTTTAAACTACCTTCAGTTTGAGAAGGGGTGTTAGACAATGGAATATTATGTATAGTGTGTGTGTGTGTGATATGTGTCTAGTAGTGAGTGGAGCCCGTGTCAAGGTTGTTATATTTGTTGTAGATAGATTCTCATTGTGGTAGTATTAATAATGTCTGGAATGCAGCTATGTAATGTATCTAAGAAACAAATGCAATAGATTTTGGTTATATGTTTTTCCTTTGTAATACATTCAGGTGAGTTTTCTAGACACAGATTCCGTTTTGATAGATTCAGACGTAGAGATCAAGTCACCTCTGACTAACAAAAGATCTATTACTCACGAGTATCTTATAAAATTGTTCCAAGTTTCCAACATTTAACCCAAAAACCATAAACAAAGGATATCTCAAAAATCTTTCATGTATATTTGTATCGTTGTTTTGTGCTTATCATTACACATAACATACACAAAAATATATAATTGTTTTACTGTCTATAAGATAACTATAACAAAATCATCATTTTATTTTTCTGGTGTCTACTAGTTATAATGTTTTTAACCATAAAATGCCAAAAACACCACAATTTTCTTCTTGTTATTTTCACAACCTCTCGAACTATAAGTATTATCCAGTTTTTTTTAGATTATGGAACCAACTTTTCTCAACTGTCACAACAATGAAGCCAATACTACTTATATTTGTTTTTCTGCAACTTTATATCCAGAGCTCCATCATATTTCGAGCTGTGAATGAAGAACCCATTTCAAATTCCTATGTGGTCCATGGTTATGCCGTTGCGAAATTCGAAATTGGTGTCAAAAACATAAACGGTAAGCTTTGTAATCTTTGACGTACTCAAAAATTTCTTTGAATTATGTAAGTGGTTTTTTGATCTTATGTATGTTTGAAATCTGCAGATGGTACCATGCTTTCGCAGGGCCTACGTATGCCACCGAGAAGATTGGTGCACCGATCTCTTTTTCAAGAAGGAGAAGATTGTGAGACACCGAAAGGTGGGTGCACGGGATATGACTGCTCGGATGAATGTCAATGTCGTGATGACGTTGATCCGTTTGTATGTGTTCCAAAACCGCCGTCAATACTTTAACCAACTCTGCAAGTGCACCCCAATACCTATCTCTGTGCAGCATAGTAGAATTGATTTTCAAAAAATCGGTTCCGAATCAAATAACCGACTTCTCATATGTATATTGTGAGAATTGATTTTGTAAAAAATCGGAAATTTTATCTCGACTCACAAGATTCATTTTTAAGTAATAGGTATGGTGCATCGATAAATAGGATGGGCTAGTAGGTGGGTGGGGTGCAAATAATAACTTAAGGAAATTATAATATCAACCACACATGGTGTCCGGGGTGAATAATATGCGCGCTTAAACAATAAGTTGAATAAAATGATAGTTTCTTGATCTCTTTTACTCCTTTGATTGGGTGTATGTTTTTCACATTGATATGCACTTTTTTTTTATTACCTTCCTCGTTTCAGAATATAAATCACTTTACCTCTTTTGGTTTGTTCCATAATATAAGTCACTCTACCTCTTTTTGTTTGTTCCAGAATATAAATTATTTATATTACCATTGAAACGTTTATTACTATTTTTTGTATCATACCTCTAATTTATTAACAATTCAACTATTTTTTAATATTTTATAATATCTTCATTAATGATAGTCAAAAGGATATTTTAAGCATTTTAATGCATTCAACCATTTTCAAATAATTTGTATAAAAACATTCGAAATGAATTATATTTTGGGACGGAATGAGTATATAATTATCATAAATAATGTATTTCATAGGAAACATTTTCGGTGGTATCAATTTGGTCACATATGATTCTTGTTTAGCAAAATTGGTCTCTTAACTTCGGGATGATACCGACTTTGGTCCCATAACTTTTAAAAAAATGTCTCGGTCTCAAGAAATATCACATTTCCGGCGAAATAATCCGGCCTTTTAGCTCCTTCAACCACCTGAACAAAAATTGCGAAATTGAAATCGTATGAGACGAAAATCGGTGATATCCCAAAGTTATGGAACCAAAAATGCTAAATTAGAATCGTATGAGATCAAAATTGATAACATCCTAAAATTACCGGACTAATTTTGCTAAATTAAATCAGATGAGATCAAAACTCAGATTACCCAATGTTTGTTACCAATTTTGCAATTTTCCGATAATCACAAACTTATCTAAATTCAGTGATATTAGGTAATTCCGGGATGATTTTCATCATATGATCTCCATCTCCCATTTCGATCAGAGAGACATAGATTGATAGAGTCACCAAATTGTATATACTAGACAAGAGACCAAATGCAATTTATATTCGGAATAATCAAAAAATGATTTCATATACAAATCAAATCACAGAAAAGCATGAATAAATAAATCAATTTGCCGGCTGATTATTAGTATTATCAAATTACATACAATTCTTCATCAAGTAATATAATTTTAAAAAGTAAAAATTAAAGTCAAACACTGCATGTCATGTTGACATTTTTTTTTCTACACGTTTTAGAACTATTTTCGCATATTTGCCTTCGTAGAAGAGGGAAGGTGATAGAATAAAACCGTTTAGAGCGTCCACAGCAGGCCCCAACCCCAACCTCTAAAATCTATTTCGGGGCTATTTTTGACACAATAGTGTCTTATCAAAGGCGGACCCAGTAAGAGGAGGGGTGGTCTCAAGACCACCCCAAAATTTGAAAAAAAACAAAACAAAAAAAAAAATTTATTTTTGTGTTTTTGTATTATTATCGTTAAAAGTATATGTAAATAACTCTTCATTCTTAAAAATGAAGTCTTTGTTAGCCTAGTGGTATTAATCGTTGTCATTTTCTCTTAGTTTTCTAAAGGTCATGAGTTCGAGACACGTTGGAAGCAATAATTATTTTTTATTTTGTATCTTACACCTTATTTTTTATTTTGTACCTTACACCTTATAGCATGTGTTTCATACATTATATATTCTATGTATAATCTTTTTTCCCCAAAAATCTTTTGAATTAAATCTTGATTTTTTTCTTACCTTACACCATATAAATCTAATTATAATAATCAAACACCACAAAACCGGGTGCATGTTCGAAAACGTGTTCGCAACTTTTTTCCTACATTATATCATCTAAATTTGTTGAGCATACTCTCGAGGATCGCCTAGAATCGGCATAATAATAACGGAATATTTTGTATTAAGATTTTAGAATATTTTACATTTAATGTTTTACTTATTGTCTAAGACTCTATGTAATATATATCTTATACCACCACAGTAGAACAAATTAATAAAAACACTTTTCCCAGTTAATTGTTATGGTATCAGAGCGTTAAACGATCCTTACATCCATGCCTCCCACGATTTCCCTGTGTATCCCTACCCGTAAACCCTAAAATCTTCATCTTTCCCACCCCTCTCACCATGTCCGAAGCCAGTTCTACCACCACCGCCCTCTTTGAAACAACCGCCAAACCGCGCCCACCTTTAATCCTTCATCCACCATCCACATCCTCAAACTCAACCGTTCCAACTATAATCTATATGGCGAGCACAAATTGTGCTGCCACTACCTCCGCTGCCAAGGTGTATTCGGTTACGTTGATGGCTCTCTTCCTCAACCGCCAAAGACGATTACCACCACTGCCGGTGCTTCTTCTCCAAACCCGGCCTATGACACATGGATCCAACAAGATAATCTCATTCTTAGCACTATCACTTCCTCTCTTTCTGAAGATGTTTTAATGCAGGTTTACCACGCCTCTACATCCGCTGAAATATGGGCTGCTCTCAAGACGTGTTTCGCTTCACAGAGCCGAGCTCGGCTTGTTCATCTCAAGACCCAATTAGCATCAACGATAAAGGGCACCAAAAGTGCTACTGAATATTTTGCATCCATCAAGCAAATTTCTGATGAATTATCCATGGCCGGACATCCTCTCTCGTCCGACGACATTATTGCGTACCTGTTGGCAGGCCTAGGCCCAGATTATGAGTCAATGGTGACTCTGCTTTCTACTCGTGACAATTTGACTTTGGAAGAGGTCTATTCTCTTCTCCTCACCACTGAAGCAAGGCTCCAACGTCACAGCTCCATATCCTCGCCGGTCACACCCCCTTCATCAGCCATGGTAGCAGCCAACTTCTCTAATGCATACAGCAATTCTTCCAGGGGCCGCAGCAATTCCGGATCACGGGGGCGTGGCCGCTCCTCTCAAGGCCGTGGTTCTGGTGGTCAACACCGTTTTCCCCCGGTCAAGTGCCCACATGTCAAGTTTGCTATAAAAAGCGCGCCACACGCCCAGGAGGCCGGCACCGTTTGAACACGACTTTCAGCCCACCCTCTCCACGGCGCAATTCCGTAAGCCGAATGCCTACAATGCCAGGCACCGAATTCTACTCCCACCTGGTTGGATCTCTTGACACAGTGCCACACATCATATGACAAATGACTTGCGCAACCTTAATCTGAACTCTGAAAATTACGATGGTCCTGACAAAATCAACATCGGTGATGGTACAGGTTTGCATATTACTCACCACGGTTCCTCTACTTTATCCACCCCTGCCCGTACTTACACGCTTTCTAATATTCTTGTTGCTCCTTCGCTTAAAACTAATCTTTTATCTCATCCATCAATTTGCTTCGATAATTGTGTATATTTCAATTTCATGATACCTATTTCTTGTGAAGGATTACTCGGGCCGCATCCATCATAGGGGATTACTCAAGGACGGCCTTTATCATTTCTCCAAAGACCTTCAACAACTTCTTCGCCACGCACTAGCCTCCACAACCACGCCCCTTCGCTTCAATGGCACCAACGCCTTGGTCATCGCTCTCATCCCATTTTATGTCGTGGTTTTACGCCAAAGAAAATATTTCCATTTCTAATAAAGCTTCGGTCCTGTTTGTGAAGCATGTCGGTTGGCTAAAAGCCATAGGTCTCATTTACTGCGTGTCGCTCTTTCACTTCCTCCGCACCTTTAGACTTGGTTTACTCTCGATGTATGGGGTCCTTGCCGAACCTTCAATTTATGGCAATAAATATTATGTTAGTTTCTTGGATGACTTTACGAAATTTCTGTGGATTTATCCGTTACGCTTAAAATCTGATGTTGAACAAACTTTTCTCCAATTTAAAGCCTTAATTGAACGCCAGTTTAATACTACCCTAAAAGCTTTACATAACTGAGTGGGGTGGGAATTTCGCTGCCTCACCACCCACCTCACCTCTCTTGGAATTCAACACCGTCAATCCTGTCCTCATACCCATGAACAAATGGGTGCCATTGAGCGTCGTCACCGCCAAATCGTCGAAGTCGTCCTATCCCTCCTGGCTCAATCTAATCTCCCCTTACCCTACTGGGAAGATGCCTTTGTCACCGCTACATACCTCATTAATCGTCTCCCCACTCCCATCCTCTCCTTCAAATCCCCTTACCAAATGGTTCACGGTCGTTTCCCTGACTACTCCTTTCGTGTTTTCGGTTGTGCGTGCTGGCCTTATCTTCGTCCCTACAATCATCATAAAACCGACTTCCGTTCCAAAACCTGCATTTTTCTAGGTTACAGCTCCCAACATCATGGTTACAAGTGCCTCGATCTCCCTACAGGTCGTATTTATGTTGCTCGCCATGTCATCTTTGATGAGTCCTCCTTTCCCTATCAAAAACCACCATCCCCTCTCTCTTACACTGAACTTACGGTTCCTCTCCCTCTAAACATACCCTCCCCTTCCCTCTCTCCACTTCCTCCATCCCCTGCTTCCCCACCGAGCCCTCCATCTCCATCTCCACCCACTTCCCCTCAACTAGGTCCATCGTCATCATCATCATCTCCTTCCTCCTCTCCAACTGAGGATTCACCTTCGGACTCCCCCTCCCCTCCCCCGGCTCGCATGGTTACCCGCACTCAGAAAAACACTCTCAAACCCAAGCATAATCCGGACTTTATTCGTTATCCTCTTCCCCGCGGTTATCTTGCCACATCTACCACTCCCGAACCCACCTCCTACACTGAAGCCACTAAACATCGTGTTTGGCGGGATGCGATGCAAGATGAAATTAATGCTCTGATTCGTAATGATACTTGGGATCTTGTCCCCTACTCCCCTAATAGGAATGTCATCGGTAATAAATGGGTTTTTCGTGTCAAGTCTCATGCAGATGGTACTATTGAGCGTCACAAGGCTCGGTTGGTTGCTAAGGGATTTCATCAGCCGAGGGCATTGACTTCGTGAAACCTTGATCCCAGAGTCAAGCCTATCACCATTCGGCCCTACTTACACTTGCCCTCACTCGACGTTGGTCCATCCGCCAGTAGATATTCAAAATGCTTTTTACATGGTTATCTCGACCGATAATGTCTTCATGCAAAGAAATCAACAAAGAGTTTTGTCCATCCGGATTATCCGTATCATGTTTGCCGCTTGAAGCGCATCTTTATGGTTTACGCCAGCTCTCGCGCTTGGTTTTCAGACTCACCGAGGTTCTCCTTGCCTATGGATTCCGTGGCCCAAGGTCGATGCTTCACTCCATATCTATTCTCGTGGTTTCGAAAGGTGTTTATCTACTTATTTATGTTGATGACATTGTCATCATTGGGTCTTCGACACGCCGATACAATGTGTCCTTGATCATTTATCCTCTCACTTCCTACCAAGGATCCGGGTCCCCTCTTATTTTCTTGGGATTGAGGTCCTCCCTGCCCGGATGGCCTTTACCTTACTCAAAGCGCAAGTACATTCTCCGCCTTCTCGAGAAAGCCGGTATGACCACCGCCAAACCTTGTCTCACTCCTATGGTCGCAAACCGCCGCTCTTCGCAAGTTGGTGGCCCTCCTTCTCGAGATCCTACTTTATATCGCACTATTGTCGGGGTCTTCAATACCTCAACTTCACTCGACTGCACATTGCCTTTGCCGCCCACCGTGTTAGCAAGTACATGCATTCACCCACTGTTGATCACTGGATAGCTGTCAAACGCATCTTGCGTTATCTTAAGCACACCATCTCTGATGGCCTTCATCTCACTCGGGCCTCCTCTCTTACACCGCATGCTTTCACCGATGCCGACTGGCCGCCGATTCATGATCGCTGCTCGTTTGGTGCTTATTGTATTTTCCTTGGTTCATCATTAATTAGTTGGCGGTCGAAACAGCAACAAACTGTGTCTAAAAGTAGCACTGAGGCCGAATACAAGTCTTTATCCAACACTGCCGCTGAGGTTCAATGGATATGTGCTCTTCTTCGTGAAATGTCTGTTTCTCTGGCTACTATTCCTGTCCTTTGGTGCGATAACATTGGTGCTACGTACCTTGCTGCTAATCCCGTCTTCCATGCCCGCACAAAGCACATAGAAATTGACTTCCACCATGTCCGTGAGCTAGTCGCTTCCAAACGCGTCCAGATTGCTTTCCTCTCCTCCAAAGATCAGTTGGCTGACCTCCTCACAAAGCCGCTTGGAAACCCCCGTTTCAGCTCATTGAAGTCCAATCTTCACGTCCACTCCGTTCCCGTGAGATTGCGGGGGCGTGTTGAGCATACTCTCGAGGATCGCCTAGAATCGGCATAATAATAACGGAATATTTTGTATTAAGATTTTAGAATATTTTACATTTAATGTTTTACTTATTGTCTAAGACTCTATGTAATATATATCTTATACCACCACAGTAGAACAAATTAATAAAAACACTTTTCCCAGTTAATTGTTAAAATTTAATCATAAAAGTTCAACAACACGGAAACAAACTCTAGTTTCCTTATTATATTTAGAAGAGCAAGACGTTACTATAAAATATGTTTGTAACTTGATGTACGATAAATAAAATTATTTTGCATTAGATTTTTTTTTACGCGCACATGTATTTTCATTTGAAAATTGAAAACCAAGACTACCTTAACATACATTCCTGAGTCCGCCACTGTGTCTTAACACAATATCCGAAAATACAAATTCCTTTCACCTGCCTCGAATTATCAAGTGACATGTGAGGGTTTGCAAGTTGCAACTTGTTGGTAGTTTTGATTCGCACCTAATAATAATAAAATAATAATAGTGAACCAATTATTTTTTATAATGATAACATAAAATATACTATTTCGGTAAAACATACTCTCTACTTTTTTTTTAACTGTAGCTTTTCACAATTTATTTATTTACATTTATCTGTTATTTTAGATTACTAATACAATATTTATCATTTTTTCCTCTCTTACCCCTAATTGAATTAAACTAAGTCTTTATATTTTCCATGTCAATAAATAATGGGAATGCAACATACAATTTTCCAATGTTAGGGAAATTGTGTTCACACGAGTAAAAATTGAATCTCAATGTATTGGTAAAACTATGCACAGATTACTTAGTTGTATAAGAAGATGTGGAGTCTTTTTAATTAACCCAAGTCATTTTATTTATGCAAAAGAAGAAAGATAAATTAGTCATTTTACAGTGTATTTCAGACACATTAATCACTTTTTTAGTGTGTGCCTACACCAAAAGTGACTACTATAAAAAACGGAGGGAGTACAATATTTCAACTATGAGAAAAACATGTTTTTTTAGACGAAATAATCAAAACATGCGATTTTGTGTTCTTTTTGTTAGAAAACACACCGTACATTGTTTTCTATCGAAGAAGATTTTATATTTTTTAGTTTAAACATTTTATTCGATTATGATACCAGTATTTTATTCCAATTGTGATAGGAAAATGTTAAAAAGCTGGAAATATATTAATAGTTAGGTAGGTTAGTTGAGATGAAAAGAAAAGTTTTTTTTTAGGGTTGTATTGAGGTTGCTTATTATAGTGGAATTTTATTCGGGTGTTGAAAAAGTGTTACTGAAACGGAAACGATATGTTTGGAGGGAGTAATTGGGGCCTCGCATTGGGGATGCTCTTACTCTCCAAAAAGGGAAATGCTTGTGTGGAGAGGGGATTTTGATATGAAGTGACGGGTGAAACGATCAAAACACACAGTTTAAATACAAAATGAAACTATGTTGTTCATATTGAAACACACGGTGTCTCTACACATCTGGAGACACCACACAAGTATTTCCCTTCCAAAAAATTATGTACGCATTAAAACCTACACATTCATTCAAATAATATAAAATCATTAAGCAAACATTAAGCCACACATCAATCCGTCAAATAGACCATATCGTGATCAAGGGTTCGATGTGATTAGAAATAAACTAAAGACATTACTTCAAATAACATTTTCCTAAGCTAAACACCACAATAAGTCTTGAGTAAATCATGGACTTCCTTTCCTTCAAGTGAATGGAAAAAACGCCGCAATGCATAAGCATCTAATGGCTTATAGAGACGAGGATGTTCATCATCAATAAATTCTTCTGGTGCATATACTAATTTCTCAGGCCTTGGATATGAAAACTGTGCAATAGTATATCTCTCATCCTTCCCGTTCATTGTCACTTTGTGTAATACTGGATGTATTCTTCCATTGCTCCATGCCTAATATTCCAAATTTTAATCAATTACCATGGAAAATATTCCCAAATACAGTCATTCTTGATTTGGCAATGTGACAATTCATTATAGTAATGCTATTGTTACAACGATTGTGATGCAATGATTAGCATCATACGCATTTACATCATTCATCATGTTTTAAGACGAGAAATTATTAGGTGCCGGTCACTCCATTTGTTAAGTGAACCTATGTGGATAAAACTATACCATAAAGTTTCAATCCTGAATAAAATGTGTAGTCTAGATGCATCCACGTTGTGTTACCCTATAAATGGTGTGACTTCCCCCAAGAATTACACATCTAGGTTGCACTGATTTAAAAGAAACCTACTATAATCAATTGTCTAAAACTGTAGGGATATATGGATATATAATACACGGATGTGGAAACTTTAAAAAATACAGGTTACGCCTCACGGGTAACGCACTTTATATTGGTAAATAGTAAAACATAAGGACCAAATTGTAACAAAACTATACAAACTAAATGATAAACATTAAAAAACGAAAAATAAAGCAAGTTCTCTTCAATGGTAGTGTTTCATCATTTTGAACAACATTTCATTCATTAGATGTGGTTGTTTTAAATCAATTTTTAACATAGTTCTTCATTCCAAATACTCATGCGGAGTTCTAGATATTTATATCTGAATCGCGTATCCAATTTTCAAAATTACAAGTTTGCCCTCATGTGTGTAAAGTGTAAACTAAGTATTCAGTGCATATATGTGTTAGATACCTATCTAATACAGAACACACAATCAGACAGAAGTATACATGCATCATAGCATACGAGTTTGATAAGCTTGTCATATGTTATGTTGAATAGTCAACCATAAATATGGATTCTTTTTTGAACGGAATGAATATGGATTCTATGTTGCTAGAAGTATCCCATGATTTGTGATTGACTATGCAATACGTATCATGTGTCTAATACGTACGTATTCGATTCAGAACACGTAACTAGACAAAAGTATTTGTGAATCATAGCATTCATCATGATAAGGTCATCATATATTACGTTGAATAGTCAATCATGAATCAAGATCACCTGTGGTAGGAGTATTTTGTGATTCCTCATGTTAATTGTATAAAGCAAATCTACTTTCTTCCGATTAAAGTGTAAGTAAAACAGTATGTAGTTAATTTATTTTAAGGTTAAAGGTCAGTAAATGATAGGTTTTATCTAAAATGGTTGAGAATGACAAACACGTAATGTAGAACACATGATAAAACGTAAGAATACATGTAGTGATCATTCTTCTCAACTATTTAAGTTTAAAACTAGTCTTTATAGACTCTGACCCCTTTATTTTAACACTATCACCGAAGGAATCGCTGGAAACAACGTTAAAAGTAAAGTAATGATATGAGTATCATTATTGTGTCACAACGGATGACACAACCAGATTTCTTATCATTGATCATGATGAAAGTCCATCACAAACAATGTGTCCAACATAATGATCAAAGGTAGGAAATTTCGTCGTGTTAATTACCCGTTGTGACACAATGATTGATCGTGACTGTATCGTAAATTATTTTAGATGTTTTAGAAACAAAGTTGTACAAACCTTGAGGGGTTCACCAGCTATGACAAAAAGTGAAGAGGGAGGAAAATCAACGGTTATCCAATCCCCATCCTTTGTTTGAATCTCTAAGCCACACACTCCATTTTGATCAAGAACAGTGATGAAGCCTTTGTCTGTGTGAGGTGGAAGTCCCATGTTTATCTCATCTTCATTAGCTACTTTGTACTTTATGAAATATAGTAGGTCAGTCAACGATGCCACGTAATCATCCAGGTGGTGGTCAACTCCATAGCTTTCAAACACCATTCTGCCCACAAGTTGACTCACTGTGGAAAACTTCTTTGCAATGAAGTTTGCTGTTTCACTATTTATAAATGTACATCAAAATTTCAGCAATTAATGAATGTGTTACCCAAAAAGATGCAAGAAATTGAATGTAATCTACTTTCTAACATGTGGGATTATTTATTCCTTATGTTTTTTCAGAAATCCCATGTGAAGATTGATATAGTTGGCCAATATATATAGGAATGACACATGTATTTACTAGTATAGCCGGATACGTACCGTGTATTCGAGGGCCTGAGCGAAATTTTTGTTATAGGGTCATTGACTGTGGAAAAAAACTACGATGTAACAGTTATTCTTACGGTAAACAATGTGAATATGTGTAAAAAGGAATAGTACATAAGTTGGTTAATATTTTTTTATTGAATATGGTTATTAACTTGAGTCGTACTAATTTAAAAAAAATGACGGAAAAAATACACTACGAAGATATAAATGTGAGGCCACAAAAAGATAGATTTTGAGAGGGACCTAGGCCGTGGATTTATGGGTATGTGCCCAGGGACACCCAGGCTAGTAGCATAAATACTACCTCCATCCTAAAATATAAGTCTATTTATATTTTTTGTTTTATCTCATAATGTAAATTCATTTAAATAACCAAGAAATCATTTATTACATTTTTCTCATTTTATCCCTTATTTATTATTTACCCATTATTTTTCATTACTGTGCATTAATAACAGTCAAATGTCATTTTAGACTTTTTCATCAAAATTAATGACAATAATCAATTTAATC
This sequence comes from Gentiana macrophylla, assembly GCA_026214975.1. Taxonomy (NCBI): domain Eukaryota; kingdom Viridiplantae; phylum Streptophyta; class Magnoliopsida; order Gentianales; family Gentianaceae; genus Gentiana; species Gentiana macrophylla. The sequence goes on from CM047806.1 coordinate 110,436,139, forward strand.
AATTTTCTTAATATATATGTGAAAAATGTCAAATGAATATATTTTGGAATGGAGTTAGTAGATGCACTACTTGTTTGATACCTACTCTAGCTAGTAGAACGGTTTTTCAATATATGGTCAGATTAAACTATACAGTGTATTATAGATGATTCAATTGGAGAAATTTTATCCTAAAATTGTAGTAATATAATTATATTAAGTGATATGTACGATGTCTATGGGTGACGGATCCAAAAGCTTACTTTCCGAGCGACCCAAATTGATGGAGTCAAATTAATATATTTTTTAAATTTCAAATCAACCCTTAAACCAAAACAATGTTTTAGGTGTAAAATATTTGGGAAGTTATTGTGTGGTGGGAGAATTTAAATTTAATCGACAATAAACGATCGTGAACCACACGCTTTAAATACATAATCAAAATTGTGTGGTGTGGCACACACACTGCTGCGGTTCGCATCTGCAGTGAGACACCACACAATAATCTTCCAAAATATTTGTATAGTGCTAGTGCCACAATAATTGAGCCTTAATCACAACACAGTTAAATCATTATTTGAAATATATATATTGATTTTGAGGGAAAATACTTAGACGACTTCTTTACCCACGAAAGAGATCCATTATATACGCTGCTTTCACGCGCGCTGCGCATGATGATCTGTTATTTCTTACACTTACTAAGACAAATCTAATCGGGATACTCATCTGTAGAGAAAGTCCGCCAAAGAATTACCCGATTTTGAGTCACCAATGTTTGGGTACGATTGTTTTATTTTACGGAGCAAAATTTGTACTTTAGGTAACAAACATTGTCTTTTTCTCTGTTGTTTTTAAATTTCAACAGCGACACGTGCACCCATTCCATAACATACATTCGACTCAAATGTCCACACATTTCTATTATCTATCATCATACACGTTAGGGGCGGATTTAGAAATTTTATCCATTACTGGAATTTAAAATTATATTTTTTATTCATAATTTGTTTCACTGGTGTCACCGACGCTTAAAACCATATTTTTAAACTACACACGACCTGAAAAAAAAACTACAAACGATATTTTTTATCAACAAAACTAAATCGTTTTAATACTAAAAACAAATTCCGGATCTCAATAGGGTCATGTGACTCAACCCTTCTCAACATAGATCCGCCCTTGAGTGATACACACGCCTATTTTATGAAAGATGGTAAAATTGTATGGACATGATGCATACAATTTAATATAAACATCCCGCAAAGCGAATTAATTTATACTCTAGCCTTGGCAAATTCTATGATTCTCGAATTTCATGATGATCTCGATTTACATCTCCACACATCCCGAGTGACCGGGGTGTGAGACTTCTGCAGGCGAGGGTTTACCCTTTTTTTTTTAATATAAACATCTTATGACTGTTATATAATTGATTCAATGGTCAAGAAATCTTATTCTACTCTGTATAAGGTGCGTAAAAAGCTGAAATACAATGTTGTTTTATATGCATACTATACAGCGTAGAACAAGATTTCCTATCCATTGTATAAAATAAAATAAAAATGTGGGTTCTATTACCATCCCGTTTTTATTTCCGGCACTCATTTCTTGATTATTTTTTCGGATGAAAAAACGCTACCACACTAAGTGTTTCTTGTTGAATATCATCTGACGCGTTGGCTACATGAACACCAAATGGAAAGTCGCGATCGACGTTTTTAAGTTTTAACATTTTTTATATGGAACGCTACCACACTCTGCTGGTGTTTCTTGTTGAACACCAATATCATAAAATATCACCGGGTGTCGAAGTAATTTTTTGTGATGCCGAAAGTAATAGGAGTGCTAGTAGTAAATTGGGGGTGCCAATATAACCCCCAATAAAAATTATCCAAGTCACATGTTACTATAGAACATAGCAATCAAATAATTAAGACAATAAAAGACAAATAATTTTACCAGAACATAGGATTCCCAGAAGGCCAAAGATTGTTTGAAACTCTTTCAACTGCATCCACATTTGTTGAATCCATAACACTCAAAGCTTCAAACAAAGGCAAAGTAGACCTTAACCCTACATAAGTAGAGAAAGGTCCATCTTCACTATACTTTGACTTGGTCTCAAGAGGAAGATCAAACAAATCTGGTATTCCTTTGAATATTTCACTTCTTTTCTCTGCAGAATATTGATCATGAATTGCTATGAAACAACCATAATCTTCCAACGCTTTTCGGACATCGTTCGATGCAGTTGTCCAAGAACATGTACTAGGATTTATGGCTTCACCAGTAAAGTGTATAATAGGAAGCTTAACCATGTTTCTTTTTTTGCAGCTTGTTTGTGCTTTTGAATGTTTGAGAAGGGAAATTATTATGTGAAGAAATGTAGTGGTTTGAGGGTTTCTTTATAGACAAACTTTCAACACATACATAACAATTGTCTTCTGTATGTTTGTATCATTCGTGGCACAACCGTCGTAGTAGCAGCATTGATCTATATTAATAGAATGATGAACTACCACAACGAACCGTGGCGGACCCAATTGGATCAAATTCTCGATGGGTGCATCGGATCAAATTCGAAGATTCAGTGGGTACATTCGGATCTCAATTGAGCATTGACCTTCCTTGATGAACACAGGCTTACTGTAAATTTTCGATATGAAATTCGGAAATTTATCAATTTTTTTTCAGACGCATATATATTTGTATATTTAATTCTATCACGTAATTATGAATAATAGATAAAAAAAAAATAAAATAACGATAAAAATAATAAGGTCAATTACACATGAGCATTGTATTTATAAAAGAAATTATCTACTGTTGTACATAATTTTTTTATTTTAAGAGGCGTATGCACTCTGCTAAGCAGGTAAAGCCGCCCCGCTGTTGAGTGTAGGATTGTCCTGAGAACGAACGACACAATACATTTTTATATATTTGATTATGACGAGTCTGCATTAGTATATGATCAAAAATGTCTTGCGTCATGAAAATAATACAGATATTTGTTTCACTCTGTGTGGCCGAACCGTTGTGCGGATAGCATTTCCTTTTATAAATACGGAAAGCTTTTTGCATTTATGGATTTTGGAAAGTAGGTACACCTAATTTGTTTTACCTTCACAACTCATGTGCATGTGTACCTTAGACCCCAAAAAAAATATCTTGAAGGCTTGGATCACATATGGGTCAACGGCTTTGATTTAATATCTACTCTTATCTTTTAATCGACATTTATCGTAATATGTCATTTTAAAATATTCTTTTTTTTTTTGAAAAACCAATATGTATTATTAAGACAAATCTACTAAAGTAGCAGAGATTGCATCATTTGGGAGAAGAACACTCCAAGAAATAAGCCCCTCGGAAGCAACATCATGCATAGCTAGAATGTGCGTCGGGACATTACCAGAACGTTTGACAAAAGCAAATTGACAGGAAGTGAAAGAAGCCGAAACTAAGAGACAGTCACGAGCTAAGCAACCCAAAACGGATAAATCGTCCATCGGATGAGATAAGGCTCACGCAGACGTATGTTAAGATTACCTCAAAGATCATAGATGGTAAACACAAGCTGATCCGCCTGCAAGAAACCAACAAATGGCACGCATTTTCTAATGAGATCCGAGCATCCCCGGATCAATGTGGAAAGAGTAGGCCGCCACAATAGACCCCTCAGAATCTCTATAAATCAGTCCAATACCTGAGCCCGCAGCCGCCACAGAAGCATACGTGTTACACTTTCAGGCCCCTGAAAAGCATCATTATATGAATTAAGTTGATACGGTGTGAAACACTATTTAATTATCATTAATATAATTGTAAAATAATAAATGTGGTTGATTGATAGTTCACCTTGACTATTTACATGATGATATATATATCGTGTCTTTTTGTTGTATATTCATTTTCTTGTGAACATATATAACATTACACTCTCATTTCAAGCCTTGTATTCCAACTTGATTTTGTGAGAAATTGTATTTTCAGGTTACTTTAACACCTCTTATTTTATGTCGCGCCAGCACAAACTCGACATTTTTTTTTGTCGTCGTCCGAAAGCAATGGTTATAAAAGAGTTCTGGCAATTTGCAGACGCCCATTAAAAAATGCAACAGGGCGTGTGGGAAATGCAAGGGGATTTTAGCAAAGTTAAAAATATATATATAAAGGAGGAGTTTGCACCAGGGCGTGGGAATTTTCAAACTACCTCAGCAAATTGCAGACCTCTTTTATAAAATCGCACGTTACCTAAAAATAATCAGTCTGCACCACCTACGTAAATAAAAAGTGTTAAAGTGACTTGAAAATACAATCTCTCTGATTTTGTTCATGTTCCAACATTATTAGCGATCGTTTTAATCAGGGGCGGATCTAGAAATTTCGTCGTGAGGGTCTGTAATTTTTTTTTCACGATGTTCGAAATATTTTCCTAAACATAAAATATAAAGTTTTTTTGTATTTTTTTAACGGGATCGGCGGATCCAAATTCATATAAGGTAGTTGCGTCCCTGGTCGTAATTAACTATGATGTATCAAGTGACATGCATTATAATATTTCCCTTTTTGCATAATAAAAAGAGTATTACATTAAACGCACTAGTTTAACCATGCTAATACACTAATGAAAAAAATACATGACTAGCTAGAGATTAAGTGATGGTTTAGTAAGAGAGCAATGAGTCGTGTATAAAATAAGAATTTTGGAGAAAGCAACAAGAATGACAACCAATTCGGGAATATTATCTGATAATAAAGCCGTACATGTTTAGGTAGAAAATGGTTGCAACCATAACTAAGCATACCGATACCGACAACTTTAGGTGCAAATGTTTTATGACATGTATACTTTTTTTTTTTTTTAGGGAAACTTGAAAATATATGCTCAAAAAGTAAAAAATTTGACAAAATATGCTTTGTATGATACTTGTCTCGTGCGTCATTCATGCGTCGTGCGTGCGTCGCTCAGTGGTCATATGTGCCTCGTGCGTCGCGCGTGCGTCGGACGCAGGCATAGTTTTCAAATATCTTCATACGAAACATATTTTCAATTTTTTACTTTTCGGGCATAGAAACTCAAGTTTTCCTTGTTTTTTAATGGTTAATTATACTTTATAGTGCATCGTATTTCTTATTTTCTCGAAACTGATCTCTATTTTAACATACAAAAAAACAAATGGATAATTAATATGAAGAATTCATTTAAGTAAATTGCCTCTGAAGACACCAACGGAGGTTGGTTAGAGTGGAAGCGGCCATGGTCGCTTAATCAAGATGCCTCAAATTCGACTTTCTTTGTGGATTCTCTAAACTTGTTGGGATGCCCCACCTTTGATCTACACGACAAGATTTTGGGAGAGGTCCCCACCTTTCCTCAACTTTGATGCCCGACATTACTTGGGAGAGGTCCCCACCTTTGATACCCAACAATACTCGGGAGAGGACTTCACTTTCGATACCCAACAGTACCTCGAATGATTATGAAGAAAAACAAAAATAAGGTAAAGGGAGAAACGAGCTAAGAACATAGAAACACAAAATCTTATTTCTCCAGAGTTATATGTACATTACTTCAGACTATTTACAAAGATCAAAGACTAGAAGAGTGATTGGATAAAGTGATGTCATACCAACCAATCATAACACTCTATGTTGCCAACTCATCGTTCACTATATTCTCTACATCCCCCCTCACACCTGAGCCCAAATAAATGTTACGCAGTCCCAAATTGTGCAACGGATGCCCTAGCTTAACAACGCCCAATGCTTGTTGAATATGTCTACTAACTGCAATTGAGACCTGATAGGCAACGGTTTTATGATTCTCTTCAAGTACTTCACTCTCACAATACGGCAATCTATCACGATGTGTTTTGTTCTCTCATGAAACACTGGGTTTTCAGCTATATACACAGCACTGTTGTTGTCACAATACAGTGGCACAACTTTGTCATGCTGAATCAAAAGATTCTTTAACAGGTACAAAATCCATTGCACTTCACATGTTTCTGCCCATTGATCTATATTCTGCTTATGAGCTGTTTTTTGACACTGTAGTTTGTTTCTTGGACTTCCAATATATCAAGGACATGTCTAGGAATATGCAAAACCCTGTAACATACCTCATATTTCTTCACATTCTGCCCAGTCAGAGTCAGAAAAAGATTTTAGGGTCAGTTCAATGTTTGCAGGAAATTTGATACCTTGTCATGGGCTTCTTTTGATCTATCTAAGCAGCCTTTGTGTTGCCTTCATGTGATTAGATGTTGGCTCATCAAGAAACTGGTTGAGTTGCTGGTAGTACTGTTAAGCGAACCAAACTGTTCACGAACATTTTCGGCTCGAATAGATTATAGTGCTCGTTTAATTAACGAACGAACTCGAACATGTTCATGAACGTTCAATATTGTTCGTGAACTCATATATATATATACACACACACACACACACACACACACACACACACACACACATATAGTTTAAAATTTATGTATTGGTGATGGACATATGCATATTAATTGATGTCAGTATTCTAATTTTGGAATTTTTATGTGTGTTTTTCAGGTAAATTTTATCATTATGTTCGTGTTATCGAGCCAAACTCGAACGTTGTTATATGTTCGTTTGACAAACGAACAAACTCGAACATGTTCGTTTAACAAAAGAGCTCGAACTCGAACCATAGATGTTCAGCTCGGATCGATTCATGAACACAATTAGTTGTTGGACAACAAAAGAGATGTCTGGCCTTGTTATAGTCAATATAATAACTTCCCAACTAAACTTCTGTACAAGGTATTGTTTGGCGGCGATTTCGAATCTTGGTGTGACAATTTAGGAACAATCCATGGGCTGAATTCTTTCGGGTTTGCAGCCTAAGAGCCCTTGTTTTTCCAACAATTCCAATGCATACTTTCTCTGATTAAGAATGAGCCCCTCATTGGACATGGCCACCTTAATGCCCAAGAAATACTTGAGAGGTCCTAAGTCCTTAATGTGAAATTATTGATCCAGAAATCTTTTGATAGTATCCACCTATGTCCTGTCATTTTCTGCAATCGCTACGTCATCAACATACTCCAGTAAGGCAGTAAAGGTAGTAGGAGAGCATTTAGTGAAGAGACTGTGATTATAAGGAGATTGCACATAGCCTTGTTGAACAAGAGCAAAGAAAGTGAGCTTGATATTCAATTGCCTATTAGCTTTTGTAGCCTATAAAGGGACTTTTGCAACTTGCAAACCTTGGAAGTAGAGAAACCGGGGGGTGGCAACATGTAAACCTACTCGATGAGATCCTCATGAAGGAATGCATTGTTAATATCCAACCGATCTAATATCCAGTTCATGAAACTGCAACCGCTAGAAGAAGACTGGTTGTACTCATTTTGGCAACATGACTGAAGGTATCTTGGTAATCCAGGCACAACTGTTGAGTGTAACCATTAGCCACTAATCTTGCCTTATATCTCTCCACTGACCCATCCTGCTTATATTTGACCCGAAAACCCATTTTACAGCCAAATGGGATTTTATTGGGAGGAAGATCCACGAGAATCCAGGCATTATTTTTCTGCAAAGCATCAATTTCAACTTGCTTAGCAAACTGCCATTCTGGAACCTATACATCCTCAAAATAGGATTTAGGTTCGCAATAATGCATATGTTTATAGTTAGGTTCCACACTATCATAAAAGAGAATATCATGAAGAGGGTGTCTAGAGGAAGTAGAAGGAGAAGAAGAGCTTAGTATGTTGGTGTGATACTGTTGGAGCCATTGGGATGGTCTCATGTCCCTAGTAGAATGTCTAGTAGAGAAATAATCCTGAGGAATAGGAGAAATAGAATCAAGAGATGATAAGGGAGCAGAGGAAAGATTTGGAGAAGTATCAGGAGATGGGGAAGAGGTAGGAGATGGGGAAGAAGCAAAAGATGAGTTACGGATAATAGGCATAGAAGTGGCGCAAACTCTTGACCATTGTATGTCTAAAGTATTAAACATACCCCACAACAATAGGCATAAAATGTTTAATACTTTGTTGGTGTGAATCTTTGTTGGATGCATGTATAAACATACCCCATAACAAAATGGCATAGTTGAACGTATTAGAGATAGGGAAGAAGCAAAAGAAGAGTTAGGGATAATAGGCATAAAATGTTTAATACTTTGTTGATGTATTGGAGAAGTACAAACTCTTGACCATTGTCTGTCTAAAACACTTGATTTTCAAGTTGAACTGAGTGAATATCATTTCATAAAATGCTTTCATAAGATGTTTTACCTCAGATTTGAATTGCATTAAGAAAGTCCAACAATATCTACTATGATCATCAACAATAGTCAAGAAGTATCTTTGATTATGAATAGTAGGGTGCATGTAAGGCCCCCTTATGTCTACATGAACCAAATCAAAACAAGATGAAGAAGTACGGGTGCTCAAAGGAAAAAAGAGTCTATGTTGTTTAGTAAGGGGACATACAGAACAATGACTATCTAAGGGAACACAAACCGCATCATTATTGTCTTGCACTAATTGGATCCTTTTATTTGAAAGATGCCCAAGCCTATAGTGCCAGAGCCAGGATGTTGATGGAATATTGCTAGTAGTCTGAAAAATGGAAGGAGGATGATTGGAAGAAGCTAAGTGTGAGGAGCTTTGACTAGAATGTGAGTAGAGATCATTTGTAGAAGTACTGGAAGTGGCAAACAAATGGTACAAACCATGGAATTCTCTAGCTGTACCAATCACTTTCAAAGTCTTCATGTCCTGAATAAGACAAGAACATGAATGGAAAACAACAGAATACTTAGGATTCCTAACTAATGTACTAAGAGATAAAAAGTTAAAAGAGAAGGATGGCACACAAAGAACATTGTACGAAGTATGCTCAAGATTTAAATGAACAGTACCAATATGGGTGGTAGGGACATCAGTACCATTAAGCAGATGAATACTTTTGCCTGAAACATGAGTATAGTGAGCAAAACAGAAAAGAAGTAAGCTACATGAGCAGTTGCACCAAAATCTAAAATCCAATCCATCAAACATGACTGATATGCATTACCTCTATCCTTTTGAGTGAAGTCAGCATTCAAAACAACAGCAGATACTTGATGTGGTAAAATGCCAGTGCAATAAACTAGAGGAACTAAAGGTCCTGCTTGTTGTCCTGCACCCTGCATTTGAAAAGACTGAAACATCTTCGTCATTTCTCTTTATTGCTCAGTAGTAAAAATAGATGAACCTCCTTCAAACCGATCTAAAGGTGTTGCAGAAGCTGGTGTCATTGCCTCTTGTTCCTCATAACCATTCTGAATTAAATTTGCTTTCCTTCTAGACTTGAAATTAGGAGGAAAACCATTCTTTCTGTAGAACTTATCCTCCGTATGACCTTGTTTGTTACAATAAGTGCATTGCATAAACTTCCTATTGTTATTATCCTGCACATAACCAATTGACATTGCATTCTGAGTGATCATAGATCTCCTATGTGGCTGTTGTTTGACATAGTTACCCTAGTAAGACTATTGCATAGTCATAGAGCAACAACATGCTCTGTTCCATGTTGAATTTGCCTCTCAAATTTAACAGCTATAGCAAACGCTTTATTGATATTCAGGAAGAAGTTGCATTAGGAAAATCTTAGATTTTACAGACTCAAACATATCATTAAGACCTTTAATGAACCTTATAACGTAATCAGCCTCAATATAATTGCGAAAAATCTTATTATTAAGACCACAAGGACAGCTATGAATCGGCCGTATCATGGTGGATTCTTCCCAAAGAGTCTTTAATTTCGTGTAAAACTCAGTAACAATGGTAGTACCTTGCTTTAGGGCAAAAATGTCTTCATGAATGTCAACAACACGAAACAAATCTCCAGTGGAAAAACGAACATGCAGTTCATTCAAAACTTCTCTCATTGTGTTAGACCACAACACGCTTTGAGCAATCGGTGGAATTACTGAGTTTAAAATCCACGAGAGCACCACATTATTGACTTGAATCCAGATTCCGAGCGGCCGCTCATTATCCTTCAAAGATAGAATAGTTCCGTCAACCAAACCGTGCTTGTTCTTCGATTAAAGCTCCATACGCATAGCTCTACTCCATCCGTGGTAATTTCTTTCGCATGGCAGTGGTTCTACCAGAAAATTTTATAATACAACCGTTGTATTAAGGTTGTACCAGCAGATGGCATACATTACAATCATTCATTTCTAATCTCTCACACACGATAAAAGTGTATTATGTGAAAAATAGTAAAATGAGAAGTTCTAATGTATGCTACTTAAGTACAAGTTTCCTACAACTGTTGCAAAGAAAGATCTCTCGGTTGTACCAGACAATCAAGGATTTTCATTCGGATGCAGGTACAAGGGATGAGAATGAGTAATTTCTCCAATTTGATTCAGATTTTGCCTCTGATTCATCTTCAAACGAGAACTTTACAAAGAAAGGAGAAGATCTTTGAACAAAAGGAACGAAAAACAGAGATTTGCAACAGACATCGCTTCGATACACAAGAAGAATATAAAGAAGGCAAAGGGAAACGAGCTAAGAACATAGAAACACAAAATCTTATTTACATCAAAATCTTTTATCATCTTCCCTTATATACTACTTTGACTATTTACAAAGTTCAAAGACTAGAAATGTGATTAGATAAAATGATATCATACCAATCAATCACAACACTCTATGTTGCCAACTCATCTTTCTGTAAATTCTGTACAGATTAGTCTAGTCTGAGGCAAATGTCTGGAGATACTTTGTTTTAAAATTTTTAGAAGAAAAAAAAAAAAAATATATATATATATATATATATATATATATATATATATATATATATAGAGAGAGAGAGAGAGAGAGAGAGAGGGAGAGAGAGATACACACTCCACTGAAGACGTACTATCTGTCTTGGTTAAGTTTAACACCACAACCATGGTATCTGTTGTCTTATTACCAAGTCTATAATGTCCAGCTCTAGGGCCGGCCCTAACATATATTGCCGCTAAGCGAATTAATCCAATCGCTTTTAGTTAAGCTTTTTTTTTTTTTAAAAACATATTTATCGCGTTATGTAAATACAAAATTCAATTTATTAATAGCCTCAAAACATACCTACAAAATAGTCTTTTGGGCCAACTAAAATTTTTTATTGGGACCTTTTGTTAGATATTTTTTTCATAAATATTTTTTGTGATCTCTTGCATACGAGTTGCCGAACGAAATAATGTTATCGCAACATATTATATTATGTTGGATCGGATTGAATCTACACAGATTTTTTTTTAATTAAACACGTATCGCCGCCCGACGACACCGCGCCGCTTTAAGATTTGGGTCTCACCGGCCTCACTTAGGGCCGGCCCTGTCCAGCTCATTTGCTAGTACTTGTGCACAAATTAAAGATAAGAAAATTAAAAGAACCACTTGTTGTTTTGAAATAAAAAATCGTTTAAAAAAAATTAAAAGAAAAAAATTGAACAATTACTCAGAAAAACAAACTTTTTGCATATTTATATAATTCGATTATAGAAATAAAAATGAACTTTTTGCATATTTTTATAATTCGATTACGGAAATAAAATAGAAGAGAGTACCAGATGCAAAGTTTTGTCAAATATTCGTTTAGTACCAAGTTGGATGTGTTCAACTGTTCAAGTGTCGATGTTTCCAAACACAAATAACCACTTACGGGTGTTTATCAAAACAAAACACAAACATAAAGGTATTTATCGTAGAAAAACGAATACATTGGGATGTTTATCATAACAATTAAAAATAGATACTAGTTTTGAGAAAATAAAAAAAAACATGGGACTTTGAAATTATCTCTTTTCAAAAATGATAAGTTTGTTCTTTAAAAAAAAATGATAAATAAAATGGTCGCTTTAAAAAAAAAAAATTTTGATAAGTTTACGCCGTTTAATTTGCATAAAATGAACGTATTGCATGATTAATGGATGTTTCGTTTCTGATATTTTGGGTTTTAGTTTAAAATTATTTTGTATGATTTATATTATTTTTACATATCTTTCGTGTAGACAAAATGGAGTAGCTATGAACTATGATTTTCGATACTTTTAGGTCTAAAACTGTGAGAAGATAAGCATTCAATAAACGAAAGTGTTTTTTTTTTTAGTTTTAATTAATGTATATATTGTGCTTCTTCCGGGAAGATTTCAACATGAGACCTCATCCTAATGACTCACATTGAACCAAAGAAAATTATTGTGTACACGATAAAATGATCACAATAGGTAATACACTATAACCCAAAGGCGGGCATATGTGATAATAGGCGAACGTCAGTGTCCAACATTGAAAGCCGAAAAAAATAGTTTAAATGGTAAAAAAAAATATAAAAACACTTGTTATCGTCCAACTTGATCTTTCAATATGTGGATTTTTTTACGGATACAAACATACGCATGCCAACTTTAAGTGCCATGAAGAGAAACAAAAGTCCACAAACCACATAATTGGCACCAACCTTGTACTTCAAGACCGCATAGTAACAACGAATGTACTACACTATTAGCAGGTATAGAAACTACGGCAGTTAAGAAATTACATCCTTCCAAATAAAAACTAGCCAATCAATAGGTATACATCAAAAGATATTCAGAGTTGGGGAGGTCACGATGATTCTCATTATAGTAATGTTGATCTCTTTCGGTTAATGATAGTAATGAAGACAATTATTCTATATATTTCGATAAAACAAATCAAATATTTGAAATTAACAACAATCATTATTTTCAAAGTGAACTTTATAGTTCCTTTTATAGGTTCTTTTTATAGTTATAAGAATTCTAGTTACATGTCGTAAGCCTTTAATACAATAAGTTTTGAACCAAGTGGTATCTAACATGATACCTTTATTTACAATAGAATGTATACTTTTAAAAAGAAACAAAATGTATCAATTACATAATTATTACATCTTTTATTTGATTCATTGTCGTAATGTCATTCCATCAAACATTGATACAATATATAAATGAGATGTCTTTCATTATTCACATTGATACAATATATAAATTAAAGACTTCATGTGTACATCCGCAAGTTGGATTTGCGACGAGACAACAAGAAACACGAATAGCTCCTTTATTGACTTGGTACCGAATAAAATTATAATCAATCGCAACATTCTTCATACTAACCGGTGTATTAGTGTCATTCCGAACACTTGATTGACTACCCGCATGCTCAACAGACCTGAACACTATCAGACTGAGGAGTAGACAACGTGTAATCATCTCTAACCTCACCCCAATCCAATCCAGATCCTCTACTTTGAGATCCCGGGTTCGGTTCTACCCTCTACTTTGGGGACATGATGAGATCATGATCATCCATTTCAATCAGGGAGAAAAAACACACAATCTTTAGGCGACTATAATCTCACCCCTTTCAAACAAGGAGAGAGAACACAATCATCAATCTCCTAAACAACCTTGATATCACCACGTCCACAAAGCAGGGTAGAAGCCAAGGTCTCAAAGGGTTGAGGTCGTCTGGTGTGAAAGGAGCACAGCACGGTGTACTATAACGCAAAACGGCATCGTTTTGCGTTCAAACAACACCGTTTGGTTCCGATCTTAAAAAAACCATCAGCAACGCAGCGTCGTTTGTCCGAAAAACACCGTTTCAGACTCACAGCAGAGGCGGCCACAGCAGAGGATCCCAATCCATCTCAAAGTAGAGGATCCGCATTGAGGAATAAAAAGTGGGTTGATGCATGAACTGAGCTAATTTATTTACAGCAAATTGAATGTCTGGACAGGTAAATAATAAATACCATCAACAACACTACAATATCGAGCAAGATCCTGAAGGCCGTCAAAAAACATGAGGATCTTAAAAAAAAAAAACAGGCAATCCACAATCAAACGAAAAAAAAAAGAGACAGAAACAGGGGGGCAACATTTCTACCAAAAAAACCTGCTAAAAATGACACCAAAATTCACTATGAATTGAGTGACTGTAAATCTACATGCCTTACCATCAGATTTGAACTATAAATTATACAAAAATGTCAAAAAAGAAATATAAAAAAAAATATATTAGTAAAAGGCATCAGTTCTCCAAGGTGTTATAACATCAAAATGTATTCAGACGCAAATTACCCATTTGACTATTGAGATTCATCCTCTGCCCATTACAAATTTATAAACCACTCATCAATTATTTTTGTAAAAATTATATTATAAAATAGAAAGAAAAACAACACAAAGAAAATAAATAAAAGAGAGATCAGAACCTGTCGGGATTCACTGTTTCACATCACTGATAATCAGGGGATTGACAGACAATGAATTCTATCATCACTTCTCTCTTATATTCTTTAACAAAAAATTATAATAAAAAAATCCAGACAAATAGTCAAGAAATTAAAGAAAATATAATAAATCAAATACAAGAAGATAACAGAGGGTAATAGAGTGAATAAAATAAGTGCTCAGAACTTCTTAGAGGTTTGGAAGCCGTCAACGACGACGGGCTAGGCCGCCGTCTCTAGATCCGAAAGTATTTCATCACAGCACTTGATGATGAAAGGTGAGGTTTGTGTTGAATTTATAGGCTGCTTTGAAACCCTAGCCGCTTAGTTGTTTGGCCGCCGCTTTGAAACCTATTCGCGTCGTGGACTTTTATTTTATTTCTTTTTTATACGGGAAAATAGAAATGCCGTGGACAATTTTAAAAAAAATTCGAAAAACCAACTTTCATTAATTAAATTTACATCTCGACTTTTCAAAATAAATAAATAAATTTAAATATCTAAGTGATGCCGAGATAAATTTAAGAATGGCATTGCAATCAATTCGGAGTAAATTAAGGATAAATGTTGTGCTAATTTAATCAGAGACCACAATCGCTAAAATCATAAGAATCAAATTAGAAAAGAATCAATGGTAGTCTGAGCTTGAATATATTTGATTCAAAACTCGTTAGTTTCAAAAGGGATCTTTTTCAATCGGTGAAGAAACGGTAGGCTTTGAAAGACTGAAGCAGTTGACACGGAGATCATATGTAAAGAAAATGCAAATTTTGGTGATAGCTATTGAAGGACTTGTCGAAGGAGCAGCAAAAGTAGAAACACTGAAGCAGTTGAAGACTATCAGGGAGTGGTTATTCAGATTGTGAAGCAACCGGGTGTTGTTAAGGATAATTGTCTCTATTGGAACGGTGTATCTCATACAATAGTGAATTCCTTCGAGGCTTCAATCATCACATGAAAAGAGATGACTAATGGATTACACCACCCCGAACCTCTATAACTTTTATTTTTTACATTACGCACTTTACATTCTTGCACTTTATTTTTTGTTTTTGTGTGTGCTTATTTAGTCTTTGAAAACATACTTTATATCAAAAAAAAAAAAAAAAAAAAAAAAAAAAAAAAAAAAAAAACCTTTAGAAATGCATTCTGTTGCACATCATATTTTCAAAAAATTTGAAAATTAGTGAACCAGGTCATTCACCCCTTTGAACCTCTTGCATTACAACTAGTAAAAAGTGTAAGGGAAGTGTGTGCAACAAATATCACAATTGTCAGACACTAGGGATATTGAGAAAACACAACACTACAGGCAATGCTCAGGGAAGTTAAGGTTGAGAAGGGATCCTTTGTGGGGAAGAGCTCAACATATCCAGTATGAAATACATTTTGAGAGAATGTGTTTAAGAGTTTTCGTATGATAGAAAAACGATAGATCTTGAGTAGTACCTGAATAAGCGGAAGCTGAAGAGATTGTCAGAATCGTTTTCCTACATCCACTGTTATTTGACTTCATCTCCGTCATTGCGATCCAAGCCCTGGAATAAAGAAGAACTTCATATGCACGGTGACGGCATATGATGCTATTAGGTCTTCTGGTCTATGCCTAATTACTTTATGATCACCCACCAATGGTACACAGACAATCTTTATATAGGCAAGACAAGGGACCTAGTGCATTATTAGATAATGATATCGAAGAGTCCTATCCATCATTTGACTCTCTAATAATGTTATTTAATAAATTAGATAAATACAATATAACCATAATGTGATAGCTATATGAGCCACGTAATATTATCTATATTTATTAGATAAATAAGAGATAATTCCAACATTCTTCCACTTGCCTAATAGTTAGGTTAGTGGAACTTTAATGAGTAACTTGAATATATTGCATTCACATAATGATACTCACTGGTTTATTAACACAGCTCCAACTAGCAAATATTAGCACAAGAACAATGGCAGGCACGCTCTGTTAAGTCGAACAATTTACAAACATTTGAAACTGTTGTGTACATTTATATGGGTGTACATTCCAATGTTTTATAATGAGTTACCGTGAACAAAATGACAAATAATTTTTTAATAGCCATATAGAAGAATTTATAGTCTAGGGTACCTCATAGAGAAAATTCTCAACTTGTCCAACACGACTTGTTCATCATAACAAGAATAAGTTCCAACATGATCTATAGATCACCAATATGGGACTTTATAATGAACTATAAAATACTAGTACAAAACATGAATTCCCTCAAGATGTAACAATGCAACTCATGTTGGAGAATTGGTAGATAACATCTATGAATTATTTGTGGAAAATTATGTTATGAAATCTATTACGAGATTAATTTGAGATATGCTCTAAAATTATTTAATAGGAGCATATGGTATCGATAATATCTACGTAACAAGTAGATATTGATGGAAATATGAATTGCTCAATTTTAATATTGGGTGAATAAGAAATTAATGCTTGAAATTGATGTGGATAAATTGTTTCCATAAATGCAAGATATACACGAGTAATCGAATTCGTTTATATGAGGAACAGTTGAGTTGTTCAAGAAAATAGATAACATTAATGTTCTTAATAAATATGGATAACATTGAAGTTCATTAATGTTAGTCATCTATATGGTTCATGAAATTGCAGTATAAAATCCTCTACAGAATGGAAATGAAGTGGATATACCAACAGAACTACAACACACATCATACTTCTGCATAAATTTAGTTGAAGAGTTTCTGAAGCACTGTAAGAGTTCGAAGTTGTTTAGGAGTTGAAGTACATTCCTCTTGAACAGGTAAACTGTTGTATCCTGTGAGACAATTGCTTAACCGTGGGTACACGTCGGAGCAAATTTGTCTTAAGGACAGAGAGTTTTCTCACCTCAGTTTAATATATCCTTTTTTTTTGTTTCCTTTGTTTTTCATACATTTCATTATTGTAATAGTCTCCTTCAGATACATTAATAAAAAAAATTGTTCTTCATCATTCTGTTTCTTTATTTTACTATACTGAGGTATAACAACTCATACTTACAATCTACAAAAGAACAACTTTATCCAACCAATGGTCAGATAGATTAATGCACACAACTCAAGTAAAATTAGGTTTAATGATTGAGAAACTTACACATACTATTTTTCTGTAGCTAGAGGTTTAAAAGAGTAGACACAAAATGTGATTGTCTTTAACATGTGATCGATCTTTAAGTGACTCTCTTAATATGATATACAATGTATTCCATTCAGAATCAACAAGTTTTTTCAATGCATGTTTATGCCTTTCACCTTATGATTAATCACTTAAAACAATCACTCCCACTCAATTAACATTTCTCAAAATCGGTATGGTTCCTAACTTCCCGTTATGCTAGACTAGAACACATTATCAAAACATCTATTTACATGCGGACACTTTATTTGTCCAAAAACTATATCAAGAGTTATGAACACCTATCAAAATAAGGACAAATCTAAATGTGTAATATTTTAAAATAATTCTCTCCGTAGCATAATATTGTCAATATGACAACCTATAGGAGAACTAAATAATCTTACACCGTGTCTAATTAAATAGATTTTAACTTTATAGAATACTAACAAATGTCATTTTTGATAAGATTCTCCCACTTAATCTCACGGTGTTGCATACATGTGTGAGTGGAACATTTAAGGAGAAAATGACATATTTTTCCATTATAAATGTGTCTTTTGCTCTACACTTCCAAAACGAGCTTTCTTTAACATGATTATAGAAGCTTTGTGGACAATATAAGCTTCAATAAGGATACGAAGGCACCAAAATGGATGATATCAAAATTTGAGATAAATTCCCAATCCATCCAAAATAAGAACTAAGACACTTACGTTATTATGATCTCAAACGATAATTCGACACTATGTGTGTGGACTTAATGGTTTGTTGTATCTCTATACATACCCCACAAAACTCAGATAGTAATAATATATACGTTAAGCTCTAAGTCTCACAACAATTCAAGTATTATTTAAAGAAGTATATTGCAAATTCATATGTCGAAACTGTGATATTACCTTGATGTCAGTTTATCATGTGTAAGTTAGATATAACTTAACATGCCATCAAGCTCAACAAAAGAAAGATTCTAACATCTTAAACCGAACATATGACTTTTACTAAGTGTCAAACATCCTAAATGATGCTAGCTTTATAATTATATCCAATATACTTTAAGTGACTTTGTGAAGTAGAGGTCGAAAGCACTTCACTATATATCACAATCAAAGGAAACCAATATTAATACAAGATCAACAATACAGTATTTCTTATACTAATGGGGTAGCTAACTTTAATGTCCATAACAAAAGTAAACGTCAATTATTATAGACATTTAATTAATAGGACATAATTACCTTCACGTGTAATAAAAATGAGACAATGATAATCTTTATGTCTCCAAATTCGACTCCTAACGTTTGAATACAATTGATCAAATACCATATAGACCCCATGTCTTTATGTGTCCATAAAACAATTGTGAACACTTTCAAACCTGAAGAGTGTATTTAATTAAACCATCATAAACAGAAATCACCAGAGACATTAAGAATATCATTATAATAGCAATCCAAATTGATCTATAAACCAACAATTATAACTCAACTTCATTATGTGTTATGTACTGAAAGCCTTTAATTTTGTGTCATTGAGGACAACTCTTATATTAAGGTGGTCAAAAATGGAATTAATCCATAATGGAAATGCATACCTTATATGGTCTGATTATACTTAAATTTTAGTGCATCAGACATATGCGATCAAGTCGCCCGTATGCTCATAAATCAACTCATCAGTTGACAAAATTGATTTCATAAGACGTGGTAGAGCTCCCATACGAACCACATGATTCAAACCCATGCATTGCGATGTCTATTATATGAGTTGCATGAGAGAGAATCAACAAATGTTAATTCTCAAATAGTAAATTCAAAACCTTCCTTTGAGCAAATGTCGTAGACACTACATAGAATTTACTTTCAAAAGTAATAAGACTGGAGAATCAATTAAAATAGAGAAAGACCATCTGTACTTTTGGGCATAAGAAAAATCCTCTAATTGTATATCAATTTCCATCTTTTTTTTTTTGAAAAATGATCATTTTATTGACTTGGCCTTCAACATGCAAACCATGTACATGCCATCATTAAATCGCAGTTGGAAATACCACAAACAGCAAAAATAAAAGTTCCTATTTTTTGACACTAATCTAGACACCAAGCTAGTCTAATGTTCTTCGCACGTTCCACAACTTTTGAAAGAAAGACATAGGCTGGTGGTCTCACACCCTCATATCCGTGTAAAAGTTTGTTCCTCCACATCCAAATTCCGTAGACTGCTTCTGACCAAACATACTTCCATTTATTACCGTGAGAGGGTGAAGCAGTTTCGTTTCTTAAGTTCATCCGCATCCAGGCTGTTTCATCATCAGTTGCAAAAAAATTTGTCTGTTTGCATCATGTACACATGAATTCCAAACATTCTTGGCCCAGGGGCAATCCCTTAGGGCATGTAAGATGGATTCCCCCTTCATCACATAAAGTGCAAAAAGGTTCTTCAGCGACATGTCGTGCATAGAGAAATTCCTTCACAGGTAGGACTTTATATGCCATAGTCCATAGAAGGAAGCTATTTCTAGTCGGCCCCTTCAGCTCCCATATATACTTCCAAATTTCACTCTCCCCTTGATGATTCTTATTTCGCATCTGCCAAGAGTATCCCGAAGATACTGTATACTGGCCTTTTGCATCTGCTTTCCAGATTGCCCCTGTACTACATATCCCAAACCCACTCTGTAGGTGACTAAATGCCTTGCAGATTCCTCTTCAAGTTGGAGAGCAGCTTGCATATCAATTTCCATCTTATTTCAATTAATCTCATTAAACAATTGCTTCCCTTTGGGGCTAAGCATTGTTAAATGAATTAATTGGTTGAAATGTATGTATCACTTGTGTACCACTAATCATTATGTAATCAATAATTTATTACTTGTCTTGCATTCTGGATGTTTTGGCTACTCTGAGAGATGCAAGAGAAATAATCTTAATGTGACACATACGGTTTGATTATATGGTCTTTCCAGGTAGCACACATTAACAAATAATGTGTATACAAACAACGATATTGAAAGATTAAACAACATTAATTAATCAAACCAGTTGACAATTAGATTCCACCAAACTGCACATTCTAAATATGGTTCGTTCAGCCATTTTTTAAAAAACCTAACCATGGAGCCACTAGCTGCCATAGACACCGACGACACAGGTCAGTCTACAGAGGAATCGGACATTCTTCAAAAGAGTGCGGACAAATGGAAAGACACTGATACGTCAACCGGGGAAACGCAATCACCATGGGCGCTGCGAGGTGGTGCTGATTTGCTAAAAGAACCCAAGCATCACTCGTTCTATTACACAGGAGAAGGAGAGGATGAAT